>CM026262.1:32837864-33312485 GCA_014851425.1 Senna tora
TTGAGAATACTGCTAAAGATCTGAGGAATCGGAATAAGGAAGAATTTGCCAATATCAAGCATCAAATTAATGATTTAGAGAACAAATCCAAACCCTCCAAAACCATTTCACAGGTAATACAGACATGATTCTAGAATTCACCTACAGGAAAAGATTGGAATTTCTGTTAAACTGTGGGGAAATTATGTGGGCACAGAGGGCACAGCAACTCTGGCTCATTAAAGGTGACAGAAACACAAGGTATTTCCACACCACAGTTAAAACCCGTTGAAATAATGTTAGGGTTCATGCTGTTGTTGATGATTCTGGCAACTGGATTAAGGACCACAATCAAATCAATCAACAAGCAATGGCTTACTTTTCTGATCTCTGGAATTCCTTCCTTATCTATTCATCACATTCAGAATCTGTCTAAACCTTTTACAAAGATAGAGATTGAAACAGCTTTATTCCAAATGCATGGTACCAAAGCCCCAGGTCCAGATGGCATGCCTCCAATTTTCTTTCAACAATTCTGGGAGACTGTTGGAAATGATTTAACTGGTATGGTAAGTTCTTTTCTTGTTAGAGGACACTTGTTAAGGAGTCTCAATAAGACCAACATTGTTCTTATCCCTAAGAGCAAGGATGCTACTAGCTTTAAAAACTTTCGTCCTATCAGTCTTTGTAATACTGTGTATAAAGTCATCTCTAAAACCATCACTAATAGGCTCCAAGAAATCCTGAAGGATGTCATTCTTCCTTTCCAGAATGCCTTCATCAAAGACAGGTCAATTCATGATAACTTAATCTTAGCTAAGGAAGTTCTCCACTACATAAATGGCTGTAAAAAGAACAAGAAGGCATGGGCAACCCTCAAAGTTGATCTTCATAAAGCATATTATAATATCTCCTGGACTTTTCTTGAAGAGGTGCTCAAGTATATGAATTTTCCCCAACATTGGTGTAAACTTATTGAGAGTAAATGAGAGAAAATACTGAGTTATTTCTCATTAGAGTGAGTGAACCAATTTATACAGAAAGAATGACCTATCTAAGGAAAGAAATAATAAGGAAAATAATTGATTACAATCCTAATCTAATCCTAGACTTAATGGTCAAGGATATACACAATATTCTAATTAATTACAGAATATTCTAACACTCCCCCTCAAGCTGATGAATGGATATCTTCCATGCCAAGCTTGTTGACTAAAGTCTGAAAGTTATTAGCACACAAGCCTTTGGTAAGCACATCTGCAAGTTGATCATTAGAAGAAACATATGGAGTGCATATAAGACCGCTATCCAGCTTTTCCATAATGAAATGTCGATCGATCTCAACATGTTTAGTGCGATCATGTTGAACTGGATTATGAGAAATATTAATTGTTGACTTGTTGTCACAATTAAGCCTCATTGGTCCATTGCAGGTGATGCCCAAGTCATCAAGGATAATCTTAAGCCATAGTAGTTCACATATACCAAGTGCCATTGCTCTGAACTCCGCTTTTGCACTTGACCTCGCAACCACATTTTGTTTTTTACTCCTCCAAGTTACAAGGTTGCCTCCAAGGAAAGTACAATACTTTGTAGTTGACCGTCTATCAGTAAGTGATCCAGCATAACCTGCTTCTGTATAGGCTTCCAATGTCAAGCTCTCCCCTTTCTTAAATAGAATGCCCTTCCCTGGTGTACTCTTCAAATATCGAAGGATCCTATGAACTGCCTCTAGATGAGATTCTTTGGGATTATGCATGAACTGACTGAAAATACTTACGGCATAAGCTATATCTGGTCTAGTATGTGATAGATAGATTAGCTTACGCACAAGCCTTTGATATGAGCCTTTATCAACGAATGCTTCTTCAGGTGCATCATATAAGCGATGATTAGGCTCCATCGGAGTTGGGGCTGGTTTACAACCCAATTTACCTGTCTCTATCAATAAGTCAACGACATACTTTTGTTGGGAAATAAAAATCCCATTTTGTGAATGAGCCACCTCAATACCAAGAAAGTATTTAAGTCTCCCAAGCTCTTTAATCTCAAACTCTTGCACCAATTGAGTCTTCAACAAGGCAATATTCTCAATGTCATCTCCAGTGATTATAATGTCATCAACATACACTAAGAGAATAGATACTCCCCCTGAAGAAGAATGCCGTATAAATAAAGTATGATCACCCTGACTTTGCTTATAGCCCATATTCACCATAGCTTTGGTAAATCTTCCGAACCATGCTCTAGGTGATTGCTTGAGTCCATACAAGGCCTTTTTTAAACGACAAACCATGCCTTGCTTAGAACTTGTATTGAATCCCGGAGGAACCTCCATGTAAATCTCCTCCTCCAATTCTCCATGCAAGAATGCATTTTTGACATCAAACTGTTGCAAGCGCCATCCAAAGTTAGCAGCAAGAGATAATAAGACTCTGCTAGTATTCATCTTGGCCATCGGGGCAAATATCTCCATATAGTCTACACCATAGGTCTGAGTGTATACTTTGGCTACAAGGCGAGCTTTGTATCTTTCTAGAGTACCATCGGAATTGTACTTCGTGGTAAAAACCCATCGACAACCAATTGGTTTTTTTCCTTTTGGCAAGAGAACCAGGTCCCACGTTTGGTTTTTCTCAAGTGCATCCATCTCAACTTTCATAGCATGCACCCAATTTTCATTCTGCAATGCTTCGGACAAAGTATCATGAATAGGAATGGTATGAAGATTCGTCAAGAAAGCTTTGTGGTTAGTGGACAACTTCTCAAAATTAAGGAAAGAAGATATGGGATGGTTAGTACAAGTTCTTTTACCCTTTCTCAAAGCAATAGGAACATCATAATAATGTATAGGAGGACTAGATGAATCAATTACCTCAACATCTTGGGGCTCCGAAGGCGATGATTGGACAGGCTCACTTGTAGAAGGTGGAGCTTTTCTTCGAGAATACACTTGTAATGGGCGAGCAGAGTCCAAAGTCTGGTTGGTCTGCAAATTAAGGTCTGGGTTAGGACTTATTTGAGGAGGATCAGAAGGTTGTTGAGGCTGTAAAGCAGGATCTATTATTTGAGGACATAGAACAGGTAACTCAGGGAATGGACTATACTCAAGGATGGCTTGGTCCTTTTGGGAAGAAGTCTGAGTAAAATAAGGGGTAAGTTCAGCAAATGTGACATCCGCAGATACATAATATTTCCCAGTTGGATGATGATAGCATTTATAACCTTTTTGAGTGGATGAGTAACCAAGAAAGACACACTTGAGAGCTCGAGGATCAAGCTTACCTCTATGTGGAAGGTGAATGTGAACAAAGGCAACACAACCAAAGACTTTAGCTATAAGTTTATTTGAGGCATTGAAGTTTGGAAAAAATTCCGTGAGAACTTGCATAGGGCTTTTGAAATCAAGCACTTGGGTTGGAAGTCTATTAATCAAGTGAATTGATATTAAAATGGCTTCCCCCCAATACTTTTGTGGAACATGATTTTGAAGCAAAAGGGCTCTTGTGCTTGAAAGAAGATGACTATTTTTCCATTCAGCAACCCCATTTTGTTGCGGTGTATGGACACAAGAAGATTCATGGATAATGCCCTGGTTTTGAAAAAAGGATGAAAGAGATTGATTCAAAAAATCTTTCGCATTATCATAACGAAATCTTTGTATCCTTACCCCGAATTGAGTTTCAATCATATTATAAAAAACAGGGAATATAGAACTAACATCAGATTTTTGTTTCAGCAAATAAATCCAAGTCACACGAGTATAATCATCAATAAAAGATACAAACCAACGAGCTCCAGAAATGTTAGAACCAGTAGATGGTCCCCATATATCACTATGAATCAAAGAAAAGGGACCAGATGTTCTACTATTACTAACAGGAAAGGAAACTCGTTTATGTTTAGCAAGTTCACAAACTTCACAATGAAAACCCTCAATAGTTAATCCTCCAAACAAATCAGGAAACATAACTTTTAAAGCATGAAATGATGGATGTCCAAGACGTAAATGATAAAGCCAAATTTTCTCTTTATTGGTTTTAAGGGAAAGGCTATGAAATGAATGAGATGACAAACTTTGAACACTACGTTCTTTATTACAAGTATCAAGATAATATAGACCATTCCGCTCCTTAGCATGTCCAATCATCCTCTTCGTGCCCTGTTCCTGGAAAACACAATGAGTAGGATGAAAAATTGCACTACAATGAGAGTCATTAGTAAGCTTATGAACAGAAATAAGGTTAGTGCAAAGTTTAGGAACATGAAGGACATCTTTAAGATTGATGTGATCATTTAAACAAACATTTCCTAGGTCAGCTACAGTAGTAACTGATCCATCAGCTATTGTAATTTTGCGATTGCTAGGGCATGGTGTATAGGAGATGAATTTTTGAAAGGAATTGGTCATATGATCAGAAGCCCCTGAATCAATGATCCGGGTATCACAATGAGCTTTATCCGAAACATTAAAAACATAAGAAACATGAGGTGAAGATTGAGAAGATATACCTGAGAATACCAAAGAGCAAGTACCTGAAGTAGAAGGTGTTGCTTGAGAGGCAGTAGAGGATACTGCTAGATTTCCCAACAAACTCTTCAGCTTCTCAATTTCCTCAGGATTCAAGTTGAGAACATTAGTTGTTGGTACAATTGTAGAATCCGAAATAGCCACATGAGCCTGACCTTGTCCTCTCTTTGTGTTCTGACGTTTTCCATGAAGTTTCCAACACTTTTCCTTTGTATGGCGAGGCTTTTTGCAATAAGTACACCACAAAGAACTTTTGGATCAGTTACCTCAGAATTTTGCACATTATTTTTCGTCATAAAAGCAGAACTTTCTACCGGCGGAGCTTCTATCATTACACCCCTCCATCCTTCTTCAGCTAAGAGAATCGAAATTGCCTCATTCACTGGTGGTATTTCATCCTTGCCAAGGATCTGAACTCTCACAGCATCATATTCAACGTTCAGACCTGCAAGAAAGTCATAGACTCTTTCCTTCTCCAAGAAAGCCATAAAGGTAGCTGCATCTTCGCTTCCCTTGATCGGGACACATTGATAGTGATCCAACTCCTGCCATAAGCTCTTCCCTTGATCGGAAGGCGGTCACTCACGCGCTCCCACGCGCCGGTGCGTGGGGAACGAGTCTGTTCGCTGTGGTGCCGTGTGACGACGCGTGGCAGGGCTTCTCGGGCACCGGTGAACGGGGATAGGCCGACGGTAAGCCTCTGAGTAATACTAGAGGGGCTGTGAGTCAAGAAGAGACAGAAAACGGGTGGGCTTAGTGAGATGCACTCACTGCCCTATTGGAAAGTTGTCTTGGAAAGAAAAAATTGAACACAGTAGCAGCGGAAGTCCTCTCTGCCTCTGATACCATGAGAGTAAATGAGAGAAATTACTGAGTTATTTCTCTTTAGAGTGAGTGAATCAATTTATACAGAAAGAATGACCTATCTAAGGAAAGAAATAATAAGGAAAATAATTGATTACAATCCTAATCTAATCCTAGACTTAATGGTTAAGGATACACACAATATTCTAATTAATTACAGAATATTCTAACACTTATCATGGAGTGTATTACCTCGACCTCTCTAAGGATTAAGATGAATGGAGATTACACTGAATGGTTCAATCCCTCTGCTGGTTTAAGACAAGGGGAACCTTTGTCCCCTTACCTTTTTGTCCTTTGCACCAATGTGCTTTCAAGTTACCTTAACCAGGCTCAAAATCTCAACTTAATCCAAGGTCCCAAAATCGGGAGACAAGTTAACCCCCTTAATCACCTCTTCTATGCTGATGATCTTCTTCTTTTCTTACAAGCTAATGAGATGTCTTATATAAGGGTAGATTGGCTTCTAAATATTTTTGGCCAAGCCTCAGGTCTTTTCATGAACAAAGACAAGTCTGAAATGAAGTTCAGTCTCAATACTGAAGTGAATAACAAACTTCAAATGCTAAACAAAATAAATTGCTCTGCTGTGGATTATCTTGGCATGTATCTGGGTGGTTATATTGATGTACCTAATCCTGACAGACAAAATGCTGCCCTTATCATCTTCTATTTGCAACAGAAACTTGCAGGTTGGAAGTCTTTGATGCTCTCCCAAGCTGCAAGATTCATTCTTATTCAATTAGTTTTGGCCTCGATTCCGATATACTTAATGCACTTCACTGCCTTAACTGATAAGGAATCAAGAACTTGTGATTCTCTTATCAACAACTTTTTCTGGGGTGATTGGGGTGAAAACAAAACTCCACATCTAATTTCATGGAATAAGATTTGTAGACAGAAAGAAATGGGTGGCCTAGGCCTTAGGAATACTAAGTTAGTCAATCAAGCTATTCTTGGTAAACTTTTTTGGAGAATCATTACAAAACAAGGATGCCTTATAAGCCAGATGATGAATAAAAAATATCTATCTCCCTTTAACCCTACAGAATTTAAAAAAACCTACAATGCTTCCCCTCTGTGGAGAAAGATTTAGAAGCATAGCCATATAGTAACTAGTCATCTAAATTGGAGGGTAGGAAATGGAGAAAGCATTCTTCTCTCGGATAAAAATTGGATTCAACCTGACTGTCAAATTCATGGTCTTCATAAGGTGAAACAACTAATTATTGCAGGGAGATTCTGGAACTTTGATAAACTGAGAACTCTCTACAATAGGGAGAGGTACAGACAGGTTACTAACATTAATATTTCTCATCAATTAGAAGGACAAATTAATTTGGTCCTTGAGTACTCATGGTAATTATGATGTCAAGATAGCTTATAATCATCTTTCTTCATGTACCAATAATTCCCCTCACAGGAATGTTGACTGGAAGAATTACTGGCACATCAAGCTTCCTAATAAAATTTTAATGTTCTGGTGAAAGATGTTACATAATGGCCTCCCTATCAAGCATAACCTCATTAGAAGAGGTTACAATATTGATGCTGATTGTCCCTTTGGTTGTGATTCTGCTGAAACGGAGCAACATCTTTTCAAAGACTGCCAATTTGCTAAGGCAATTTGGTTTGGTTCTAATATTATGATTAGAACTGAACACATCACCCAACCTTCTATAGTTGATTGGATTGATAACTGCTTCAACCAAGCAAACCAGTCTAATGACCCTTTGTTAAAGAAGTTAGTAAAAGAAGCTATTACCATTTGTTGGAGTATTTACAAACAAAGGAATTAGGTTATCTTCCAAGATGCTAAAAAGAACCCTCTAGAAGCAATTCACAAGGCTTCCTAAATTTCCAGGAAGTTAGATATGGCCTATACCCTTCACCGAGTTGATCCTTTCTTCTCCTTACAAGATCAACAAAGGCACAATCATCCATCTAACTCGAATACTTATAGATGCAATGGTAGTCGTAAAATTTATGTGACTTGGAAGAAGGATAGAAGCAGGGGTCAGAAAAGAGTGATCATTTTCACTACCAATAATAATAGTTTTAACCCCTTAATTATGCTCGTTGTACGACACCATCAGAGTATTCTTGAAACTATTTTGCAAAGCATTAGGCGTTGGATCTAGATTCAAGATAACCCTCTCAATAACATCTCCTTGCAGATTCCAAATCAAATGCTAGTGAAACAACTTCAGAAAGCATCCCTTCCTCACTTTTCTTATGCTTCTATCTTAGAGGATATTTGGATTTTACTTGATACAAGTTGTAATGTCTCTTTCCATTGTAATTTGCAGGTTACCTTTCTTCCTATCTTTCAAGATAGAAGGAATATAGGTTGGTATTTCCTTAATCCTTTGTAACTGTACTTCTTATGCAATATATATATATATATACTCTCTTTTAAAAAAAATTTACATCAAAACCCCATTTTGGTCCTTTATCTTTCAAAAGTTTTAAATCAGTCCTTTATGTTTCCCATAAGTTCTATATTGGTCCTTCCGTCCAAGTCTGTTGCTTTCTTCCATTAAGTACTGACTGACTTGGTGTGCTAAGGTGGACTTATTATATTTCCTACGTGTCCCTTCTTGTTGACATGGCTAAGTCACCCTAAAAACACCTCAAACGACGTCGTTTAAGGTAAATGTGATCAGGTCATACTTCCTCAATACCTATTCATCCTCTGCTAACTACCCACCCCACTAACACACCATGACTGCACGACATGAAAGAAGAGCAGAGAGAAGAGAGCACCCAAAATCACGAAACCTTCGAACAAAAAAAAAAGCAAGGGAAGATTCGGAGAAGCATTCTCAGACACTCTCGTCGGCAACATTCTTTAACTCCGTTGGTGGGTAGAAGACGGATTTCGAGACCTATTTTGCTAAAGGTAAGTTTCACAATTTGTTTTATCAAAACCCTATTTCTCACCAAAAAATTTTCTTTCAGTAGTTTGTTGTTATTGATTAACACTCCATTGTGACTCACAACCCGCTCATCAATTAGTTCGGTTAGCGGATTTGAAAATTCTAAACCCGCCACCCCGCTCAAATATATATTATTAAAAAAGACTATAATACATTAAAATATTAAATCATTAATACATTAGCAAAAAATATAAATAGTTCTTCTCTTGAATATGTCAATTTTAGTTTATTTCAAGTTCTTCACTTTTCCTTAAATGAAAATAAATCTTTTTGGTGAAGGAAAATAGCTTAAAAATCCAAAGAAAAATTAAAAATGTAAAAAAAATAAAAAATATTAATAATAAATTTGGCAGATTGAACCCAAACCAACCCACTCATTGGCAGGTTGGTTTGGTTCGAGTTCAACAATCATTTTTTTCAAACCCAATCCAACCCAACCCGATGAACTTTGATTGGGTTGGTTTCATTTTTGTCTTGAACCCGAACCAAACCAACCCATGATTACCCCTAATTGTGAGCTTATGGTTGTTTGTTACCATCATTATGTTACCATTGTTTTCCTTTATCTTCTATTTCCCTTCTAACTTTGTTGCCTCCTTTTGCAGCCACCTCGTGTGAGATCTTTTGCTGCCTGAACACCAGCTGTAATACCCCGAAAAATTTTGAGGATTAAAGAATGATTTATTTGAAAATTTCGAGGATTAAAGAATGATTTATTTGAAAATTTCGAGGATTAAAGAATAATTTATTTCGGGGTTAGGAATTTAAAACTTTAAAAAGAATAAAAAAAATATGAAAGTTAAAAGAAACCGGAAAGGAATTTTTTTTTGAAGATTGTAATACCCGAGGAAACTTTTGGAAGTTTAAAATAAAATAAAAGGGAAGCAAAAAGAAGTAGAAAATAATTTTTGGGATTTAATTCAGGACCTAAGAAATTAGAAACCTGAATTAAATAGGGAAAGGGATTAAGTTAAAAATACATGTTAGTTATTTATTTAATTATTTATTATTATTTCAGATTTTATTATTATTACTGTTATTATTATTATTATTATTATTATTATTATTATTATTATTATATGTTAATTTTAATTATTAAAGAAAAGAAAGGAAAAGAAAATAAAAGAGAAAAAGAGAGAGAGAGGGGGCTACGGGTAAGAAGAGAAGAAGAAAGAAAGAAAGGAAAGGAGAGAGAGGGAGAAGAGAGAGAGAGAGAGAGAGCTAGGGCTTGGAGGTGGGAGCAAATCCGGCGAGCCAGAGTTGGAGGAGGAGCCGGAGATCATCCTCGTCATCTTCCTCGTCTCAAACTCTCGAGTTAAGGTTGGTATAACGCCCGATTCTCTCCAAGTTCCCATTTTCTTCATTTTTGAAATTGAGTTGAGAATCCGAGTTTGGGTGGATTCGAGGGTAGAATAATGTTTCTAAAGTGTTCTTGAACACTCATTGAGGTTAGGATTCGAGGCTAAATCGTTGGATTTGGCCGGATTCGAAGTTGGAAGAGTTTGGGGTTTATAAAACCCATTTTTCCCAATCTCGAACGATCAACGATTCGGCGACAAATCGGAGTTGGATTTGAGTTGTAGGACTTCCTAAATATAGTATATATGTAGGTGAACAAAACCCGTGTGGTGTGGAGTCGAAGCCGAGGGCGGAAGGGTGCCGGAAAGGGCCCAAACCAGCCCACAGCATAGCAAATGAATTGCTGTGCTGCGATCCGGCGCTATAGCGCCATCTCTCAGGTGTGCTAAGAGCTGCGGGGCAGCAGCTCGGCGCTATAGCGCCAGTCCTCTGCCCAGCATGACCAAAATTGATTTTTTTGCAAATCCGGGGCGTCCGAACCTCCTACTTTCAATCCTAAACTTCTTAGAACACCACCAACTATGTTTTTAAGGATCAAAATCATTCCAAATGTCTTCTTGTCCCTCAAGAATAGAAACTTACGGAGTAAACTAAGTCCAACTTCTTGAATTTCAACCTTAAACTGTCACAACCTTTAGGCAACCTTAAGTGGGATAAATTGGAGGTCGATAGAGGTCTAGTACTCAAATCCAAGTGTGTGAAACACTCAAGTAGAGTGTTATATGCGAGTAAGTCAAGTGTCCGAGGAAGGATACACATAAGCCGGGATAGAGAAGTCCAATAAGACCAAGAGCTTGACTCTGTGGCAACCATGGACTACACGTGAGAGTAATGGAGAGATAAATAACAAGTTAAGCTAAGTAATAACCTTAATGAAGTAAATGTGGTTCTTATAGGAATAATGACACACGATTGAGTGCAACAGGAACTCCGAGGAGACTTAAGTTACAGGAGAGGATTGCATGGAAGGTTGGCCAAGGTGAGGGCTCTTTCATCTCTGCTCCTAGGGTCGTATGCTTATGTGGATTACATGAGTATGTATATTCTCTGCTTGTCTGGTATGTGTTAGCTAGAGATATAAAATGCTAAAAGAATTAGAAAATAGGTTGTGGAAAGTGGCTTGGATAGGAAGACATATGAGTAGAGTATAATTGTTTGCTATGATTGGTGTGTTACAAATCCAACTCATACACTCCGAAGGCATGATGAGTATTTTATTAAATCTTTTCCATGACGGTGGCAAGAGTCCTTGTACGGAAGGGCTAAACTTTATTTTGAAAACTCGTGACGACGGTGACTTAAATTAAATTCACGCAAAGGGAGTTATTGGTGGGTTTCGGATTTGGTTATGCTAGCGATGTGAGACATCGACTAGAACAACGTCAGATGGCACTTCAGACCTCAGTTTTTGTAATCACCATGACGATGGTCATTTCCCTATCCTGGCAATAGGGTCAGAAAGGTTTTATATTGCTATGACGATAGCTTGAGGCTCAGAGAGTGCATCTGGAC
The DNA here is from genome assembly GCA_014851425.1 of Senna tora. NCBI lineage: Eukaryota > Viridiplantae > Streptophyta > Magnoliopsida > Fabales > Fabaceae > Senna > Senna tora. The sequence goes on from CM026262.1 coordinate 32,849,049, forward strand.
GGGTATATGAGTTATATCCTGTTGAGGATACTTGTACATATTAATAAGGAGAAGAATTGTTGATCCTTCGGGAAAGAAACAAAGAATCCTATGAATATGTGAGACTAAGGTAAGGAGACACGGGAGGAACCTACGGGTGAACCGTGAGCCTAACCTAGTAAAAGAGAAACCATCCTGTGGAGTTGGTCCAGGGTGTGTCAGTGGCCATGCTTCGAGACGTCGTGCCGTGCTCGCCATGTGGCCTGGTTGGGTAATGGATGAGTGGGCTCAAGCTATTGCCCCGCAGCAAGGGGTCAGGACGTGCCACGTGGTAGCTATGCGTCAGTTGTTTGATAGATAGAAGTTGATTGTGTTTGATTAATAGAATTGTCACGAGGTGACTAGTACCCAAGTGAATGGGTTAATTATTGTTTGATTAACAGAATTATCACGAGGTGACCAGTACCCGAGTGAATGGGTTAAGTATATTTGCCACGTGGTGGCCAACAACCCGAGTGCACGGGTTCAAAGTGGTAAAGGCACGTAGTGGCTAGTAGAAACCCCAGAGTTGGGGAGATTAAGTAGATGTATCTTATAGTATCTGTGTGTATATACAAATTGTCTGTGTTTGCATATGATTTCTGATTGTGCAGCGTAGTAGTGACGTACAGGATTAAGTCACCAAAACGTCTTGGTTGATTCAAACATGTTGAATGTGAGAAGACCGGTAAGTAAAATCCGGCATTATATGTTATATGTTTACTTGTTGAGTGATGATGTGAATTAAACTGCTGCATGCTTATATCTGCTAAATGCATGTGAGTGTTTGGGTGAAATTTCTGTTATTGTGTGATCACCAAGAATGCATGCTAACTCGCAGTAACTAGTTGTTTGTGCATGTGGTTGTGTATGACTCCCAGTCCAGCGGTAAGGTACCCGCCTTGCGCCGGGGATGGGAGAGTCCTCACTGAGTCGCGTGGTTAAGACTCACACCTCATTTTTACTACACAGAGACAGGTTAAGTACAGGTGGAAGAAGTCTCAGTGGAACGAGGGTTGAGTAACACTTTCCAAGACCCACAACTTGTTCATGTGGGTGAATAAAGTGTAATTGTAATTTAATTTACTTTATTATTGTATCATAAAGTAAAGGGTAGACGTACCCAATTAGACTGTATTACTAAATCTAGAACTGTCAGCTTCACACACGTTAAAGATCAGGATTAATTAAGCTGTGATACAGGGCAAATTTGTTTTCAAAATATATATATACATATATTTGTTGCATGTGAATAGGATAGGCAGCATCTTCGGATGTGTAGCCAGTACACAGGTTATATATATTATGAGTTTTTTCCTATATCTATATCCTGAAGTGGCACTGGCCGTGGATTTGCTTGCCTAGGATAGGCCACCATTTCGGTGTAGCTATGGTATTATACTGCATGTGAATGTATTTTCAATAATAGATATTCTGTTAATTAGGTGATAAGGCTTACAGGCATAAGGGTCTTCCCTGTGTCTGTGCCGAGCACGATCCTCTAAACGGGGGTCGTGACACCACCAGCACAAGCAACAACACCTGCAGCAGCACAAGGGACATCACCAACTAATCTGAGGCCTAACACTCCAAGAAATAGAACAAAGTCCTCTCTCCCTCACAACTAGAAAGACAACACCAACTAATCTTAGATGTTTTAGCACAATTTAGTTTGATGTAATCAATTAAGTGTGATTGATAGCACCCAAAATAACCTAATTTAAGGGTATTAAATAGCACAAATAATAAGGAAATATATATAATTTTACCTTAAAAGGGTTGAATATCTTGATATAAAAAATAAAACTGAAAATGTAATAAAATGCCCATAAAAAGCCTTATTTACTATATTGGATAGGTGCGTTTGATGTTTGTTCAGTACTGCAGACTTAACAGGGATCAATGGGAAGATGTATTCCAAGTGCAAGAGCCGGACCAAAGCAAGAACTCGTAGCAGGGCCCAGGAAAGTAATAGGAACCAAATTGAAGAAAAAAGGACTAAACTGAAAAGTGAATAAAGAAACCTTGGGGCCAAAACGTAATTTTCACTAAGGGCTAAAATGCAATTTTTGCCGAAAGAAAAATGTAATTCTCTCGGCGGCAAGAATTCAAACTGATGCAAGAAACTAATTAGGATTCCAAACCAAATTACTGAAATTAGTGATGGGATGCGGATCGGACTATTCAAGTGACTAAGAGTGTATTCAATATTAGAGGGCTCCTAAGGTTATGCTCTATCATAGTATTTCATCTATGTTGTTGGGTTCTTTTTAACAATTAATTCAATAGGTCGATGTTAGTCTTAGTCCTATATTCGATGTATGGTCTGTCGATCCTATACAAGCCCTAACTCAATATCCGTCTTCCCATATGTCTATGCGAAAAATCAAAATAAAGAGCAGCATTCACTCAAGCAAGCTAATTTAACCCCGTTAGACTCTCGGGTATATGACTATCCTCCGAGCAAATTTAGTAACTATATGAGTAATTAACCTAGATCTAACGGTATTTAGTTCTCGGACTAAACCCTAAGCGCCTCTTTCAAGGTCACCTAAATCCTCTAAATTACCCTAAGAGGTGATCAAGCAATTAAGGTTTAAGCACAAAACTAAATAAACATCGATTGCATTAATTAAACTATAAAAATTATCCAACAAACCTAGAATTCGTACTGGGGAACCATAACCCTAGGATAGAAAGAGTCTAGCCTAGCGTAATCAATGATACAAACACAAATTCATGAAAAGACATAAGAAAAATCATAGAGAAGAGAAGAAGAAGAAGAATCCAAATCTAGAGCTTGAATCCACTCTTCTTTTGCTCCGATCCACCAAACAACCACCCAAATTGTGTTTTCTCTCAAACCCTACCACTCTCTTAACCATAGAATGTGAAAAACAACTCTCAATGAATTATCTCTGAATTCTGAAGTACTTTTCTCTAAATCCCTTCTCCAACCTTATGAGACGTCTATTTATATTGCTCCAAGGTCTCCAATTTAATTATGAATAGTATTGAGATAACTATTAATTAGTTTAAGATTTAATATTTAAATCCAAACTAATTAAAAAGTATCTCCAACTCCTTATTATAAAATAATATATCTCTCGATAGAATAATATATTTTCCTACTTAAATTCAAATAGGAAATATCATTTATCTAAAGATAATATTATTTTTCATATAATAATATTATTTCCTAATTGATTCTAAATCTAACCCTCTAATATTGAATACACTCTTAGTCACTTGTTTTATTTCATTTTTTTTATTTGAACAAATCATTCAAAACCCTTCTTTTGATTACTTTACATTCTTTTCCATTAAAGTCTTGATTCATTAAAAAGTATTAAAATCTCTCAATCATTGTGGGTTCGTCCCTGCTTACTCTATATACAAATTTTGTGTTAAGTGAAAGTAGGAAAATAAATATTAAATTGATTGTGCTTGGCATGCATCACTGATGTATTATGGGCTTAATTTATCTTGAAATTATATGATGTAATCTATTAAAGACATAGATAATTTCTTGGAAATGAAAGATCTACCATTAGCTTTTTGAGTATTGCAATGGTAAGAAATTTTGTTGGGGATTCTAAATATGATAATGGCTTCAAATTGAGTTGCGTCGCAAGGACACTGTCCTAAAGAGATATTCTGCGACCCCTCAAGAATTAAGAAGTGATACTCTCACAGAATTAAGCGAACACTTCTTAGTTGTCGCACAACCAAGACAGCAGAACAGTAAAAGAATTTTTGAATATCAAACTATAACTCACAATATAAGTGGGAACCTAAAATTTCACGAAATACCATACAGGCAGCCTCATATGTTTTAATATATATATATATATATATATATATATAGGCTTCTTCAAGTATAATTCACACTTAAAACAAATATTTCGTTGCCTCATCAAATACTATTATGAATCAGATTTAAATATATTTAAAGAAGGCAAATGGATTGTATGAATTAAATTAAAGACGCAGCCTATTGAATATATATTAACACCAAACGGTCACATATATATATATATATAAATGATATGAAGCCACGCGTTTATGATATAATAATGATTGACCTGAACGTCATTTTATCATATAATAATGTTGGTATATTAATGTATATTTATTTGTTTGATTTCAGATTTTATTAGCTTATAATTTTGTTAATGAATTTATAATAATCTCCATGTATTATTATAAATTAACTCACATATTTTTGGACTCCTTTGTTCTAGACAATACGGTACTTTATTAGACACACATATATAAACATATTGTTTTTTTAGAACAAACTGTATGCTGCTTTATGCTGTTGTTGTTTTAATGCAGTTAAATCTTTGGTGTTGTAATTACATTGTTCACTACTGTTATTTTATGCTTTTGACAAATATAACTTTTTTTTGTAATCTATATGTTGTTTTCTTTGATGTAATTTTTGGTGCTGGAATTTCATTGTTTACTTTAGGTTGAATGTTCTATAGAGGTCCTCTGAAATTCTAAAATTCAGAACAGTTTGGCAGCTAAAAGGTATTCTTAAGGTTGGTCTTTTCCTCGAAATTGGTCCTCTGAAATTCTGAACAGTTTGGCTCATATTGGTCCTTTATGTTTCACTAAAGTTTCATATTGGTCCTTTATGTTTCATTAAAGTTCAAATTGGTCCTTTGTCTTTCATTCATGTTCCATATTGGTCCTCTCAGCATGGTTTCATGTTGGTTTTATTCATAGTTGAATTGTGAATAACTTGCCAAAATCGCACATTACATTAAGCTGCATTGTCTTACATTACATTGTCATCAATATACCAATACATGAGTTCACAAACCACCTCAATGGTGTAACAAAGCTTACATAACATCCTAAAGTGTTGTAACCAAGCTCTATCCCTCATACAAACTTGTGTTTAACAAATAAAAATAGTAAAATGCAAACTGCTGCAAATAAGATCAAAGTGGACAGAAGTAGAGCTCTGTTCACCCTCTGTAACCTTCTAACAGTACCATTGAGTGTGGATATCATCACTCTCAGCCTTCCAATAGCAATGTCTTTTCCATCCACAATAGGTTGATCAATCCAATAAAAGAAGTCGCATTCATCCGCACTCAAAAAAATAAAAAATACCTATCAATAAACAACGATTCCAGGAGAGGTAAGAGAAATTGCGGGAAACTTGTTATAGAACTTACCTTAAAGTTTTTGCACCTCCAAAACTGTCTCCATGGGTTCTCATCACTTTTGGAGGTCAAAATAATTGCTCTATCACCACAGAAACAGTGGTAGCCTTTACGAACTAGCATTGTTAAAACGGGTTTTGGCCCATGGGCCAGCCCAGACTGCCTGCTAAATGGACGGGTTTAGGGATGGGAAAATAAGCACGTTTAAAGAAGGGCCTAAATGGGTCGAGCACGGACCAGGCCGTGAAAATAAATGAAATATTAAAAAAAAAGAAAATCCAAACATTTATATAAATTAGTTTAAAATAAGTATAAATATATATTTTCAGGATGATTTTAGGGTAAACTACAGTTTGCCCCCCTGTGGTTTGGCCTAAATCCAGTTTGCCCCCCTGTGGTTTAAAATACGACACTTAACTACCCTGTGGTTTGGATTAAAATTAATGTGCCCCCCTGTGGTTTTGAGTGTGACACTTGACCCCCCTGTGGTTTGTTATGTTAACACTTAACTACCCTCACCTACCTTCTATTCAAATTTTAGTCAATTTAATCATCATTTTTATACTTTTAATGTTTAAAATTTGTTATTCAACACTCTAGAATTATAAAATGATTCAAAAAAATTATAATTAATATAAAAATAAAATTATAATTTTAAAAAATCAATAAAATAATTTAATATTTATTGTTTACTCCATTGATTATTTATATTTAGTTATTTATTCATTTATTGTTATTTTTTATCTTTAATGTTTTAGAATTATTAAATCAATCAAAATAAAATTGTAAAAGAATAATATAATATAAATATATGTTTTTTTATTGTTCAAGTTCAAAACATACATACCTGAATTGAATGTTAACATTATTGAAATTGTTTTAGGGTTCAATCTACGCAGTACGCAGCATCTTTCATAACTAAGAGTATGAGAGGAGCCTAGGAAAAACGCAGCGTTTTTCCTATATGATATATTCCTATTTTCTTAATATAATATATATTAAATAAATAAAAAAAGAAAAAGAAACTTATGCAGTTCGGTTCGGTCACACAGCTCTTGGAACCGAAAATCGAACCGAACTGCAAAAAAACAAACTTCTAAGTGTCGCATTTTAAACCACAGGGGGACAAACTGGATTTAGGCCAAACCACAGGGGGCAAACTGTAGTTTACCCATGATTTTATGTGTTATTTAACTATTTCAATTTTATAATGTAAATAAAAAAAATTAATTGATGATATAATTAAATAAAATTTTAGTTAAAATCAAGATAATAAAAATTTTAAAACAAATACATTAATTTAGTTATATTATTTTATCATAATAAATTTAATTGGCTTTAATTTGTTAAATAAAGTAAAAAATAATTAACAACATCACTTTTATTTTATTAAAATTTAATTTTAAAAACATTTTAAAAAAACTTTAAAAAGTTTTTTTTTAAAAAAAAAAAAGTGGCCCGCGGGCTAGCCTGTTTAGCCCGTAGGCCACCATGGATGGGCTTGGGCTTAATGGTTGAAGACCGTTTAATAAACGGGCCAGACCGTGACAAGTCGGGTTGGCTCGTTTGACAGTACTACTACGAACAAAATCCACAAATGAATGCGAATTTGACATTACGTGAATGTAGTAGCTTTCTCTTCTTCCCTTTGGTGCAGTACTTCCACTTCGTAGCAGCAGCTGCCCTTTTATGGCTCTTCCTTCTTCAATCGTTTTATTTCGAAACCCAAAACAAGATGGAGGAAAAGATGACCATTGCCTTAAACGAAGTTGTTTGGGGTGTTTTTTAGGGTGACTTAGCCACGTCAGCATGAAGGGACACATATGAGAGATAATAAGTTCACGTCAGCACGCAACGTAAGAAAGCAACAAACTTGGAAAGAAGGACCAATTTCGAACTTATGGGAAACATAAAGGACCAATTTCGAACTTTTGAAAGATAATGGACCAATTTAGAACTTGTGGTAAACATAAAGGATCAAAATGGGGTTTTGACCAAACAACTAAAGAACCTACAATTTCATCAAACAAAAATGTCTTTAATGCCACTATTAATTTCTTAAAATAATTATAATTAATTATAAAAGTATATATTTTAAAATTAAAATTGTTACACTATTATTTATTTTGAATTAAAAAAAAGTATTTTATTTTAAACTTTAAAAATATTTTTTATATTAATTGATATTTTGGTAGCCATGAGATGACCGGAATAAGGGAGAGGATGGATGTTGGTGACTCAAGCCAGAGATGTTTCCGACGCCTACATACTCACAAGGAGATTAAAATCAATGTAGTTCGTTGGGTTAGGGTTTCGTTGTAGTCTAGTGACAGGAGGATGATGGTGGGTAGCGTAAGCTGGTGGATGGCCAGAGAAGGGCCTATATACGTAAAATGTGATAGAGAGCCTAGAGAAAAAGAAGGGTAGGAGAGAATGAGGTTGCTAAGGGAGTGTTTGGTATTGTTGCGGTTTTCAGTTTTCAGATTTATTTTGGAAAAAAAAACTAAAAAATTGTTTGGCTAAATGAGTTTTATTTTTAATTTTGGACTTAATATCAAAACATAAAACACCATATAGAAAACCACAAAATGTGGTTTCCACAAATTTCATTTCAGTTTTTTTTTTCAACCACAACCCACCACCACGACTCACTACCACCAGCAACTACCACGACCACTCACCACCAACAACAACCACCACCCACTGCGACCACCACCACCACCATCACCACTCACCACGACCACTCACCACCACCAGCAACCACCACCCACCACCACCACCACTCACCACTACCAGCAACCACCACCCACCACCAAGACCACTCACCACCACCACCACCCACCACCCACCACCACCACCACTCACCACCATCAGCAACCACCACCCACCACCACGACCACCCACCACGACCACTCACCACCACTAGCAACCACCACCACTAACACCCACCAACACTAACCACCACGTACCACCACCGCCACCAACACCCATCACCCACCATGAATGTGCATGAATCTTCTTGCTTCCAAAACATTCACGTAAGTATATTTTGAACTTTCATAAATATTTATTTTCTGTTATTTTATTAATATAGAAAACTGAAGATATAAAACAAAAAACAAAAAATAGACAACAGAACACAAAAAAACAGACCACAGATTTCAGTTTTCAAAAAACAGAAATCTAAAAACTGGCAGTAATACCAAACACCCCCTAAGATGCCGTCTGCTTTATATGAGGAGTTGAGTGCTTATATAGGCATTTGGTAGATGGAATGTTTATAGGTCCTACGTTCGACGCATTTGCTTTCCATAGTGTGATAGTACCGACCAAGGTCTGCCAAACCCCGTATACCATAAGTGCCCCAAGCCCGAAAATACTTTAGTGCTCTTGGGTTTTCAGCAAAGAAGAGCCTTGGCATGCTTTGTCGCTCGACATTAGCTCCTGCTATTTAGTTGGCCATTTTGTATTTTCTGACTCTTTTGAAACGATGTCGCTCTTTAAACATTCAAGCGCTAGTCTCTTCGTTTTTGAGTGGCGTGGTTAGCTAAGATGGAGTTGTTAGTTACAGTATGTTTTGACACATCAGCATGTGGTTTTAGGAGTAGAGTTTTTTCCTATTTGCAGCCGTTTGAATCTCTAGCGCTTCATTTTCTTATAACTACTCTTTCATCTTCTTTGAAAGCACTTCTTGCTTTCCCTGTTTCTTCTTCCTATCTTCAGTGATTCACATTTTTCTATTTTCTCTGGTGGTTTTTTTTAGCTTGATTCAAGAAGATGGCATGTATCAATCATACCCACGCTCAATCTTGCCGATGTAGCTCTCTTCACCGGGGGAACTCTTCTCTTGTTCGTTCGACTAAGGTTTTGAATGGTGAGTCTCCTCCTTCCTCTCCCATTCTTATTTTGTTCGGATTCTGGATTTATTATAATAGAGAGTCCAATGAGTTCAAGCCAGAATCCTCTAGAAGGGGGTTCCTTGGAGGCCTTTGTTGCCAAGAAGAAAAAGTAATTCTCGCTGCAAATTGACGCCAAGAAAGTTCAAATATGGCGTTGTGAAGTCAATTGGGATTGGGATTGGACTATTCAAGCTTCAAATTTTAAATCAATTAGAAAATAATATTATTCTATAAAAAATAATATTATCTTTAGATAAATAATATTTCCTATTTGAATTTAAGTAGGAAAATATATTATTCTATCTAGATATATATTATTATTCAATAAGGAGTGGAGATACTTTCTAATTAGTTTGAATTTAAATATTAAATTCTATACTAATTACGTTTTCTATTTTTCTTTTCAATTTATTTCCTTACTATTTTATAAAGCATGCATTAAAAATTTATCAAAATTTTCCTCCTATAGTTTATAAAATTAATAAAAGAAAAATTATCAAATTTGATGTGCATACCTATAATTTCCTCTCCCTCTAATTAGTCACTCATAGTTGTTCATTTCCCAACTTTAGTTTCCTTCTTTATTTTTTTTTTTCAATTTTACCAATTCCTAATTTCATTCTTTATTATAACACCTTATTTCCAATTTTCCCTCCCCAAAATTATTATATTTTTGTCTACTTTCCCTTTCCCATCGCAACAATAATCACATTCCAATTACAATCCCATATTCTCATGCTTAGAATCTTAGATCCATTTCTCTTTATTCCTTGATCTCTAAGTGAAATTTGAACTCCAGAGGATCTGAATCCAACCTAAATTTGACTTAGCGGTGCCAATAGTTTCGGGCATCTTAACATTATCTGCCTTCTCATGTTTTGTTCTTCTTGGGGAAAACAAAATGCTATAAATTTAGTATATAATTATATACTAAATTGGTACTAATCACAAACATGAATGACTAAATTGAAATTAAACAAATTTTAGAGATCAAATTGATACCAATTACAAACGTGAAAGACCTAATTAAGAGTGAGCAAACATTGCGGAAAGGAACCTAAAAAATGTAAACATTCATGAACTTTACAAGAAAAAAGGGCATCAAACAATGGTGGTAGAAAAAGAATCATGGAGAAATTTGAACCAATACTGACGGAATAGAAGAGAAGAAAACAAGATGGATCGGAAAGCAATGGAAATGTGATGGAAGTAATTAAACCCAACCATAGTGATATTTTTTATTAATTCAAAATCTCACCCCCCCAACACACACATATATATAGTTTCTCATAGCTATCCTCCTATCGAAAGCAATTCTATTCAAGGAACTATCGAATACTAAATGTGAGCACCTCTCTTAACGAGAATTCAAATTGGATTTATCACATTGTGAGAGATTAGTCCTTTTTATTAGATAAAACTCTCTTTAGTGTGTGTGTGTGTATATATATATATAACAAAGAAAAAAGTAATGTAAATACTTATTAGTAAGCAAAGTCAGTTACTTGCTTTGTCGCCAATATGGTAAGAAATGAAAAAGAAGAAAGAAACCGACGATGCAAGGTCTTTAATGTTGTGCAAAATGTCAATATAGATGATCAAATTCCTATCACTCTCTCTCTTATTTAACATAACGCGCCTCCTCCCTTTCTTCTCGCATCCCTCACAAAGTCGATCTCCTTATTCTAAGCTCTCTCTTCTTTTCAAAGGTATTCTCTCTGTCTCTCTCTCTCTTTGCAATTCCAAGCTTTGAATTCATCACTTGGTTTAATTGTTTTTCATTTTGATCCCTCTATTCGTAGCTAGTTAGGTGACATGCCAGAATTCCCCAGACAGTTCCCTAACGGGAAGACGACGGAGCTTTTCCATTATCCAATTTCTGCGATTATGTCGATGGGGTACGAAAAGAGACGGAGCGTGACGTTGTTGGCACTAGGAGGTTTCTTTGTAAACGTCGTCGTTCAACTAGTTAATCCTCTGTTGAAAATCACAGTTTGCTCTGTTAACCAATTCCAATGGCCTATTACGAAAGATACTCCAATTATCCGAATGGGCCAAAGGACTTTCTTCATCGCATTTCCAGGACTTTTGTATGCTTTACAATTTCCTAGGGTTTGTGGACCCACAGTCGTAGCATACCTTGTAAGGTTGTTCAAGAGATTTTCTTATTATTAGGATTTTGCTGAAGTTTCTACTGCTGGTTCTGGTAAGTAAATCGCTATGTGTCTGCCTCTCTTCTTACTTTTCAGTATTATATAGCACCAGATCTTTTCTCCTCTTTGTCGATGTTGCTTGGTTTAATTTACTTGATTGAGTTCATTTAATCTTTCCTTGTTCTTGGGCTCTCCTCATAATTAATTAACTAATTCACCAAAATTAATAATTAATGTTAGGGACTTTGGTTTTGACCATATTTTTGGTACTTTGGAAATAATGTTTTTGACCATTTTAATTGTTGTTTCTAAAGCTAATTAATGCAAACAGATATTTCTATTTAATTTCTTATTAATTGAAAATGAGCTCAGTAATTTAGCTTTGTCTAATTCATAATTTTAAAATGTTTTAGAAATATTTAGTTTATGGAAATAATTATCATAACAATTCTTTCTTTACTTAATAATTAAGTAATAATAATACAAACATTTTTTAAATGCCAACAATTTATTTTACCAACTAAAGTTCTTTTAAAACCTTTGTAATATCGAAATTTCAATACGTTTTATTATAAATATTTGGTTTTAATTCTCTGTTTATGAGAAAAAAAATTCAAAAAAATGAAGAAGATGAAATATATATATATATATATATATATATATATTGAAAACCTTTTAATTTCCACCAATATTTCAATCTCTTTAAAAACCTTTTAATTTCTATCTATTTCTTTACTATTCATGATTGGGATACTAGTTTAATGACAAATATGATCAATAACAGTGGGTGTTGTATATAATTGCAGTTGCAGGCTACCCTTGTTCTGATAATGAACTATCACTATGGAACATAGTGCGTCCTCTAGCCGAGCCCATGGCCCATGAGATCCTTCTCCTATTTGGGCACAGACCAGGACTATCCCGTTTCTATGTGTCAAACCACAACTCTAGCTACACAAGAGCCATTCGACTCTCAGCCACCACAAGAACCATAATGGAAGCCTTCGTTTCAGGGTCCCTTACCCTCTCTTGCATCACCATCCAAGACTCCTACAACGAGCCACCTTGCATCCCCGCACGTGCCTCAATCATAGTGTTCACGTGCCTAGTGGACGCCCTCGAAGCTTCGACCTTGGTATCCCATGGCTTCAAAACAATTCCTCTTCTTCATAGTTGTAACAACACTTTTTATCCCAGTATTGGATTCCGAGTATGGAGGTTGAATGACGTTGGTGTGATTAATTTTGTGAGGGGTTTGGATGCTGCTGTGAAGAATGAAGAGGAATGTGTGTTATCTAAGACAGTGGAAGAGAGTTCTAGTGACAAGGAAAAAGGAGAAGAAGTTACTTCTATTGTTGATGACAAGGGAAAAGGAAAACAAGTCATGCCATAGCTATATATATATGTATCGCACTAAGGAATTAGGATGGGTACGTACTAGACTAGTTTAGCGTACTCTATATATTAACCTAATGTAATTGCCTTCTTGGCTTGGATAATTATAATCATATATGAAATAAGGTGTTAGTGTTAATGAACCTTTCTCTTTCACTTTCTCTCTATTGTCATGTGTGTATGTGTATATATATATGTGTGTGTGTGTGTGTGTGTGTGTGTTTTGTGAGTCAAGGGTGTGGTTGAGTGGAAGAGACTCATCCATTCTTAACTAAGTGTCAGGGGTTCGATTCCTGCCTTGGGTATATGGAGCAGCTTTAAATCCTTGGGCCAGCTGTCCCACCCTTCGAGGTGCCTACAATTCAACGAGGGGATTAGTCACTGTGCTCGACGGTGGATACCATAGTCTAGACAAAAAAATTAATGTATTAATGATATAACCGAATTCCTATTTAACATAACATAACGCCTCCTTCCCTTTGTTCCTATCACAAAGTTTTCTTATTCTTCTTATTCTAAGCTCTCTATATTTTTCCAAGGTGTTACTCATTATGTTTTAGCTCATTATGTTCTTTTGTGTTACTTATATGTGCAATTCAAAAAGATTTGCTAAGCCATTTTTCATGCGTGGGTTTATAAAGCAAAATTCAACGTATTGAACTATATGCTAAGCCATTTTTCATGCGTGGGTTTATAATATTATTGACTATCTCAAGCAAGTACTCTTCGCATTATAATATATTTACCTATTTAATTTATATCAGTGATTAATTGAAAATTTATTGAGGGTATGGCAACTAATTCATGTATTCTAATATTTTAACCCCTTTTAAATTGATTGAGACAAATTTTGGAATGCAATTAATTAATACATTTATTGTTATGTTGACCTTTCTTTGTTTCAAAGACTTGCCTTTTTGGTTAAGAAAATTTGGGTCGATGCATGGAACGTGATTGGATGATTGAATAAAAATCCAATAAGGTGATCAAGTAAATCAAGTGACAATGAATTAATGACATGATTTTTCACCAACACCTTCAGACTTCCAACAACTCTTTTTCAAGTCTCAACGGCTCTAGGACTTCAACGACTCTTTCTTAGGTTTAAACAGCTATAGCCTTCCACAAACTTATTCTCAAGTCCCAACGGCTCTAGGATTCCAACGCCTCTTTCTTAGGTCTAAACAGCTGTAGCCTTCCAGAAGCTCTCATTCTCAAGTCCCAACGGCTCTAGAACTCCAACGGCTCTTTCTTAGGTCTAAACAGTTGTAGCCTTCCAAAAGCTCTCATTCTTAAGTCCCAACGGCTCTTTCTTAATTAGGTTTAAACAACTGTAGCCTTCCAGAAGCTCATTCTCAAGTCCCAACAGCTCTAGGACTCCAACGGCTCTTTCTTAGGTCTAAACAGTTGTAGCCTTCCAGAAGCTCTTATTCTCAAAGTCCCAATGGCTCTTTCTCAGGTCTAAACAGCTGTAGCCTTCCAGAAGCCCATTCTCAAATCCCAACGGCTCTATTTAATATTAATGCACAAACTTTCACATTCCTTATTTGATGGCCAAGTTGCACTATAAATAGGGAGCACTGCATTCTTCATCACCAACTTTCAAAGCAAAAGCAATTAGCTAAAGCGTTTCAAATTTCACTCATTTGAGAATTTGTTTCTTGAGCTAGTTTCTAGTCTCAACGGCTCTAGGACTCCAACAGCTCTTTCTCAATTCTAAACAGGTCTAGCCTCCCAAAGCTCATTCTCAAGCCCCAACGGCTCTATTTAATATTAATACACAAACTTTCACATTCCTTATTTGATAGCGATCAAGCTGCACTATAAATAGGGAGCACTCCATTCTTCATTTTATCCAACTTTTAAAGCAAGAGCAGCTAAAGCGTTCAAAATTTCACTCATTTGAGAATTTCTTTCTTGAGCTTAGTTTCTAGTATCATATACGCTTAGTTTCTTTGTATTCCCTTAGTGATACAAGGGATCTCCATATTTTCTCTATTTGAAGTTTGTTTTAGGTGGGCAACCGATCGAAAATCTTAATCTATTTTAATTGAGTAAGAAAACCTTATCATTGTTAGTGAAAAATTTTTGCCTAGTCTGGTCGACAATGAAATTTTTAGCCTGTTAAAAATGTATAAATCCAAGCTTCATTGGTTGTGTAAATACATATTAGTATGCAAAGTCAGTTACTTGCTATGTCGCCAATATGGTAAGAAATGAAAAAGAAGAAAGAAACCGACGAGGAAAGGTCTTTAATGTTGTGCAAAATGTCAATATAGATGATCGGATTCTTATCTCTCTCTCTCTCTTATTTAACATAACGCGCCTCCTCCCTTTCTTCTCGCATCCCTCACAAAGTCGATCTCCTTATTCTAAGCTCTATCTTCTTTTCAAAGGTATTCTCTGTCTGTCTGTCTCTCTCTCTCTTTGCAATTCCATGCTTTGAATTCATCTCTTGGTTTAATTGTTTTTCATTTTGATCCCTCTATTCGTAGCTAGTTAGGTGACATGCCTGAATTCCCCAGACAGTTGATAACTCTATGGAAATAGAGTTAAAGAGGGTGAATTATATGCCTTTTTAAGAGTATATTGATCATTGGGTGTGAATTCGGTGTGATTTTAGTGATTTACGCATTCTGATATACTAGTGAAACATGTATCAAGACTTAAGGGAAATATGCGTGATTGTGATTGATTTCTGTATCTATTTGGCATATTGAGTTAGTGACCAAGGTCTTGATTTAGTTTCTTGAATTTTTAGGTGCCAAATTAGTAATTCAAAAAGCTGAGTTCATGGTATTGAAGGAGCTGGAGTTAAGTTGGAGTCAACCGAAACTAATTTGGAACCTTTGGATTGAAGAAAAGCTCACTCTTTAAGCTTGGAATAGTGTGACAGCGCTTTAGCGCCATCCAATGGTGTTATAGCGCCGTATTAGAGAAAGAACCAAAAATGTACAGAGACACAGCGCTATAGCGCCGGCCTCAGCGCTATAGCGCCGTGTCGCAATGGCACTTCAGGGATTTCGTATTTTTGCTGATAAAAGAGGGTTTTAGCTGCGCGTTTTTGCGGAGGCAGAGCTAGAGAAGAAGCCTGGAGCTGGAGTTGTACTAGGGCTAGAGTTTTGCAAGTTCTTGGAGTGATTGTCATGGTCCGAAGGCAAGCAAGGAGTTGATTTAGGCCTTGGAAACGGAGTTTTCTTCTTCTTCTTCTTTACTCTTGTGATTTTTCTGATGTATCACTCTAGGGATGTGTTTATATTGATGACAATGATAGGCTAGACTCTTCTTGTCTTAGGATTGTGGTTCCCTAGCATGTAAACTAATGGATTTGTTATTTTGATTGCTTGATTTAATGGATTTTGGTGTTTATTCAACTTTGTGCTTGATGAACCCTATTTGTTTGGCCATCACTTAGGGAAATTAGAGGATTTTGGGTTTCCTTGGGAAAGGACCCATAAATTTAGTCTTTGAGTTGAATACCTCTTGATTGATGTTGATTATTTTTTATTAACTTGATTTGCCCAAGGGATAGGTATATACCCAAGGGCCTTGAGGAGTTGGATTTAGCTTGAACTTAATGAATCTCTTGAACTTAGACTTCCGTAGGCATATGTGGAGTTTAATTAGAGAGGTAGAAATTATATAGGATTGGAAGATTCATATAACAAAAATAGGGCTAAGACTAACACCAAACCAATGAATTGAGTAGTGAAAAAATGGCATAATTCCATTAGTGAAGTGCTAGGTGAAACTAAAATCCTAAGAGCTCTTAATCTCATTTACTCTCTTGACTTATTTTCGCATTGAATTTGCTAAATTGCGTTATTCGTTTGATTTGAATTAAAACATTCGATTATGGTTGCTTGACTTAGGTGAAATATGAACGCATTGGTAATAAATTCGTTTTAGCTTAGTTCCCTGTGGACGATACTCTACTTATCATTGTATTACTTGTTGGCGGTGTATACTTGCACCGGTTAATTTGGCAACCAACAAGTTTTTGGCGCCATTGACGGGGAACTTAGTTGAAATTTAATTGATATTAGTGCTAAATACGCGCTTTAGATCAAGCATTTTATTTTTTCTCTGATTTTAGTAATTGTTAGTTGAAATTCAGTTGTTTGTGTATCTTTTCAGGTACTCTTTCTAGTGTATGCCTTGTGGTAAGATGAAGAAGAGAGTTGTTGAAACTTCACCACCTCCTGTGCGTGGAAGGAGAAGGAGAGGGCGTGCTATCTCTCATTCTCCGGTTAGAAGTCCTATTTCTCCATCTTCACCAGAGAGCACTCATTCTGAAGAAGCTGAAATGGCTGAGCAAAACAACCGCAATGTTTCTGACTATACAACCCCGAAACTTCACTACAACAAAACATGGATTTACCCACGGAATATATTCCGTGGGAAAACGGGAAAAAAAATAAATTTTTTTTGTTCAAAATTACCCACGGATTCGATTCCGTGGGTAATTTCATAAAATTAGCCACGGATTACCCACGGATTTACAATCCGGGGCTAATTTCCGTGGCCAATCCGTGGGTAATTTGTTAATTAGCCACGGATTTATTTCCGTGGGCAATTTCTTCGAATTAGCCACGGATTGTAAATCCGTGGCTAATATTCGTGGGTAATTTGTTAAATTAGCCACGGATTTAGCTACAGATTAGTTTCTGTGGGCAATTTCTTAGAATTAGCCACGGATTTACAATCCGTGGGTAAATATCCGTGGCTAATCCGTGGGTAAATGCTTATTATTTAAATTTTAGATGTATATATATAAAATATTTTACATTAAATAAACAATATGTCATAAATGGCCTAGTGGTAAATCTAAATTTTACCATGCAAGGTGTCCCGTCTTCGAATCCTCAATGGACCATTTTTCAGAAATAATGTGGTCGCCGGAGGAGTTGCCGGCGGAGGGCGGTGGCGGCGGCCGGTCTCCGGAGGGATTGCCGGAGGTGGCCGGTGGCCGATGACCGGCGATCGGAGGGGTTGCCGGCGACCGGTGAAGTTCGCCGGCGGCCAATCTAATCTATGAAATTACCCACGGAAAAATCCGTGGGTAAAATTAAAATTCCGTGGCTATTTCCCCACGGATTTCCCACGGACCATTCCGTGGGGAAAAATAGCCACGGATGGGTCCGTGGGAAATCCGTGGGGAATTCCCGACGGACTCAAAATTCCGTGGGTAAATTTGTACCCACGCCAATTTTACCCACGGACTGTGTCCGTGGGTAATTCCGTGGGTAAACTCATTTACCCACGGCATAACACAGATTTACCCACGGATTTGTCCGTGGGTAAATCTATTTTTTGTTGTAGTGCTTGACGGGTTGCAACATAGTATCCGGAGGCCGTCTATTCAAGCAAATAATTTTGAAATCAAGCCGGCTACTATCCAACTTTTGCAAGCTAATGGGCAGTTTGGGGGTTCACCTATTGAAGACCCCAACAATCACATCCTTAATTTTCTGGAGATATGTGATACTTTCAAGCATAATGGTGTTTCTGATGATGCAATTCGTCTGAGGCTCTTTCCCTTCTCATTAAGGGATAAGGCAAAAGTTTGGCTACAATCTTTACCATAGGGGTCGATCTCTACATGGAAAGAGTTGGCCCAACAATTTCTTACTAAGTATTTTCCACCTGGGAAAACTGCCAAGATGAGAAATGACATAACTTCTTTTGTGCTTTTGGACAATGAAAGTCTCTATGAAGCTTGGGAAAGATTCAAGGAATTATTGAGAAAATGTCCACATCATGGGCTACCAAAATGGCTTCAAGTGCAGACATTCTATAATGGGTTATCTTCTGAGATCAGAATGTCTATTGATGCTGCAGCTGGTGGGACTCTAATGTCCAAACCAGTAGATGTTGCTTACACTTTGTTAGAGACAATGTCATCTAACAATCATCAATGGCACTCGGATAGACATGTGCATGCACGAGTTGCTGGAGTACAAGACTCTGATATGTTTGCATCCCTATCTTCTCAAATTGCTGTTTTGACTAAAGAGGTTAAATCTTTGGGTATTCAGGGAGCAGTTAAAGCTATGAGCCCTTTTGTACAAGCTTGTGAGAATTGTGGAGAAATGCACACTTCAGAGCAATGCCCTCTTGTCTTGGAGAGTGTTCAGTATCTGGTGAACAGGAATGCCAATAATCCTTACTCCAACACTTATAATCCGGGGTGGAGAAATCACCCCAATTTCTCTTGGAGTCAAAATCAAGGTACGGGATCGTCTTCATCTGCCACACATCCTAACTACCCGCATGGACTACCTCCACCAGTTGAAAAGAAGCCATCCTTGGAGGAAATGAAGATGTCTTACATGTCTAAGAATGACGCCCTTATGCAAAGTCAAAATACAGTTATTCAAAATCAAACTGCACTAATCCAAAGCCAAGCATCATCTTTGAGAAGTCTTGAAACTCAAGTGGGTCAGTTGGCAACTGCTCTGAACAATAGACAACAAGGTACCCTTCCTAGTGACACTGAGCCTAATCCTAGGAAAGAAGGCAAGGAGCATTGCAATGCAATATTTTTGAGAAGTGGGAAAGAAATAGAAGGGAATCCTGAGACAACGAAATATGAAGCAAGTAAAGAGGCAAAACCAGTGGTGATTGAGAAGCCAGTTGAAGAGGCACATGGGGACACGCCTAAGAAGGTGCCTACAAATTATAGACCTCCACCACCGTTCCCTCAAAGACTCCAAAAGCATAATGTTTAAAAAGCTGCATATCAACATACCTTTTGCTGAAGCTTTGGAGCATATGCCTTCTTATGTGAAATTCATGAATGATATTTTGTCAAAGAAGACGAGATTGGTTGATTTTGAGACCGTAGCTCTCACTGAAGAATGCAGTTCCGTTTTACAAAATAAGCTTCCACCAAAGCTTAAGGATCCAGGCAGTTTTAACATTCCCTGCACTATAGGCAATCAGTTTTGTGGCAAAGCTTTATGTGATTTAGGGGCAAGTGTTAACCTAATGCCTCTTTCTATATTCAAGAAGCTGGGTTTAGGGGAAGCTAGCCCCACTACTATTATGTTGCAGATGGCTGATCGGTCAATAGCTTATCCGCGAGGCATTATTGAGAATGTGTTAGTGAAGGTTCATAAGCTCATTCTCCCAGCTGATTTCATTGTTCTTGACTACGAGGAAGACAAAAGTGTACCAATCATTTTGGGCAGACCATTTCTAGCTACAGGAAGAACTATTATTGATGTGCAGAAAGGTGAGCTGACAATGCGAGTCCAAGATCAAGAGGTAAAATTTAACGTGTTCAAAGCAATGAAGTTGCCGGGAGAAACTGAAGAATGTTTTCATGTTAATGTAGTGGATTATGTGGTAGATTGTTCAGTTCAGGATGATGAATTAAAATACCACCCAATTGATCCTAGTGAAGTTTTCAAGTATCCTTATGCTGAGACTTGTGATGTTGACTTTGTTGGGTGTGCAAAGATACTAGAAGCCCCACCTTGGAAAATCAGAGCACCGCCTTGGTGCCATAAACCTTCACCATCGTATTCAAGGGAACAAGATTGGACTTTCATGCAAGGGTTGCAAGACAATATAGTCCATGAAAGTGCTATCACATGGAATTTCTGCAATGCTACGCCAACTCCCTTTACTCCAATTGATCCAGGATAAGAAACAAAATATGAAAGTCTGGCTGAAGACTTTAAACTTAGCGCTAATTGGGAGGCAACCCAAGACGTCTCGAGTCCCCTTGCTTTTAATTTTAAAGTGTGATTTTGTCTAATTTTGATTGTGTTAGTTAGGTTCCTAGCTAGTTTTTGATTAATTTTTCTTGTTTCAATTACAGGGCAAATGTGGTTGCCAAGCAAGGACCAAATGCACAAAGGGTGAATCTACCAGGATTCAAGGAAACACAATGGAGCATGTCTATTAATTATTGCTTCTTTCTTTTTGTCCGTACTCCATAGCTATAACTAGTGCAATAATGTCAAGCTCCTCAGGATCTACAAAACGGTTCCCTAATGGAAGCATAAAGACAGAGCTTTTTCGTTACCCTACAACTACCACTCTGCTGTTGGATTACGAACTGGTGCAATCGGTGAAACCGCTTTCATCTGGGGTTTTCGTTATGAATCTTTTCATGCAAATGGTGTCTCCCATTATCACGGCCACTTGCACCATTAATGAATTCCAGTGGCCACTCACTAAAGACACTCCTGTTATCAGAATTGGCAAACACACCTTTGTCTTTTGCATTCCTGGTGTCGTCTTTGCTTTTCAGTTTACTAGGGTTACTGAAGAAGTAAACTTCATGCAAGGGATCATAGGAGTGTTCATGAATTACGGCTAGTACAAGGAGCATGGTGTAGGAATCGGTAAATCTCTTTATATATATACTTGATCGTGTTCATTTAATGCTTAATTACCTTTTCAATTCTTAGGTTTTGATCATTATTTCTCAAGAATGTTCATTAATTAGAGGGCGTATTTTGATAATTTGAATTGTCTGCTTTACAACGTAACAATGCGTGCTAGAAAATGTAATTTGACTCAATTTAGTCCTTAAGGTGGCGTTTGGTATCCAATGAGTGTTTTAGTGGGAAGTGGAAGTAAGTGATAAAGAGTAAAAGTAATATTGTTTGGTATGGTGGGAAGGAGATAGGGAAATAGAAGATATAAGTATGAAAAACCCTTTTTGCCCGTACTTTTTTAAAAGCCACAAATTTTTTAAGGGTATTTTAGTCTTTAAACCTCACCTTCCCTCCCCATCCCCCATCATGAGGAAAGGAAGCTTTGAGGGAAGCTCAAACTCACCTTCCTTGCTCCTAAGCCATACCAAACGTGTTGCATCACAAGCATTTCACCTCACATTCCCTTCTCCCAAACCATACCAAACGTGCTCTAAAAGATTGAAATGTCAAATTTATCACGTGAAAAATGCTATTCATTTAATTTAGTCCTTGGTCCTCGGTCAGTATATTATATTATACGCTTGATCATGTAGTAGTGTAACCTTGCGCAGACGAGGAGAACCCATCATTTTGGTCAGTGGCACAACCTTTGGCTAAATCCATGGCTCATGACCTCCTTCTTCGGTTAGGTCACTAACCAGAAAGGTCTCGTTTCTCTCTCCTTTGCCACAACAATTGCTCCACCAGAGCCACTCGTTTGTCAGCAGCAACAAAAATCGTTACAAAAGCCATCACCTCAGGAACACTTTTACCAGCTCACATCTCCATTCAGGGAGGAGGCACCAATGACGACGACGAGTCACAAAACCATACTCTGCGTCTCCCTCTATTGAGGTCTTCACATGTCTAGTGGATTCCCTTGAAATATCGTGGTTGATGTCAGGTGGTATGCTTCCTTCTATTAGGACTCATATGCAGCGTCTTCGGAGTACCCATGATCCTCCTGCATGCAATAAGATTTGGAAGCTGAATGAGATAGGGCTTGAGGCTTTTCTCAAGGGTTTGGATTCTACTTCTGATCAACATGAAGCAGATGATGAAGTGGTCCTTCTCCCAGTCCCACCAACTTATAAGGGTAAAGGAAAAGAGAAAGTGAATACTTTGGATTTTGTCGACGTTAATGAAAGACGGAGAAGTAAAAGAAGTCGTTGATCTATGGGCAAGGTATATATATTATATGGTTTCAAAGAGAGTGATAATTAATTATATGCATATGCAATATTCTAGTGTGTTCTCTTTTGTAGGGTTTCATGTTTTGGTACTACAATCAAAGTAAAATTATGTTTTTTGTGTTCAAGCTCTCTTTGTTTATCAATAATGTGTTGCCAATTCGTCAGAAATAATAGTATTTTATATTTTAAATTTTTATTAATGTGGGATATATTTGTGTGTGTGTTTGTGTGTATAAGATGTAGACATATGTTAAGGAGCAAAGACTTTTGGCCTTCATGATGAAGGCAAGAAGGGACTTAATGTGGGTAAAGTTTCTTAGAGCTAAATATGGATGTGCCATGTGACTTATAAGGATATATATGTAAGGTTGAAAATAACTCCAATAGTTCTTGGTTCTAGAGATGAATGGAGTTATTCGACTAAAAAGTTTGGATTGCAATTACTTTGGAACTATAGAGGAATATAACAACTTTTCATAAGGAACAGAACCATTTTTGGGTTATAAAGTGATGGAGATCTTGTCATATAAGAGTTTTTTTTTTAATTGAGAAGTTTGCAGAGGAAGGGAACAATCTCCTTGTTTGGTTTTAAAAATTTAAGAAGGAAAAAAAATGAAAGAATTTGCAATAATTCTCCTTAACTTTTCGTTCCTCCTTTGTAAATTTTAATTCTTAAATTAGAGAAATTTGAAGGATTCAAATAAGGGAAGGATAAATCATTAATTAACATTTCTTTCCCTCCCTTTTTTCCTTCCATTTCTCTGCTCATTCGAAAACTCACCTTAATAAGGATCCGTTTAGGAATGAGGAGGGGAAGAAAAGGGAATAGAGGAAAGGGGATGGGGATGGAGAAAAAAAGAAAAGGTTCAGTGATGGTTTCTCTTCCCTTTATTTGGATCCTCCAAAATTCTCCAAATTAGTATAATTAAAATTAACACAGTGAAAAGGTTAGGGTTAACAAAAAATTCTTTCAATTCTTTTCCCTCCAAAATTTTAAAGACCAAACAAGGAAAAAGTTACTAAATCCTCATTTCTTCCCTTCCCTTCCATTCCCTTTTTCTCCATTTCCTCCCCCCAAAAACACCCTTAATTATCCAAGTCAATAATTTTTATAATTCTTTTTTTAATAATTAAATTTTGACTATTAAAAAAAGCCAACAATATTATTTTAGACGGTCAATAATTTTTATAATTTTTTTTATAATACTTTTTTCAATAGTATTTTTTTAACTATCTTCGTTGAAAAAGTATTGTAAAATATAATATTATTGACCGTTAAAAATACTATTTTTTTATTTTTTTGTGGGCCGGCTTGCGGGCTAGCCCGTTTAGCCTGCAGGCTCAAACAGGGCAACTCGTTTAGACCTATTTTAAACTAGCATATTTTTTAATATCCAAACCCGCCATTTAGCAGGTGGGCCAAACTAGCCCGCAGACGTAAACCCGTTTTGACAATACTATTCATTCCTATAGGAATTTTGTGATTACAAGACAGCTCATTGAATTTTTTTTCCCAAGAGAGAATCTTGTTCATCAAGTGCTAATGTCAATAGGTAATTGAAAAAAAAGCAACGAAATTTGAAGTAACCAATGAGTGCTTGTTGGTAATAGGGGATGCTAGCTATGCCAAATGTGTAATGATATGGGTGGGAGTGGGACTCTGATATGCTTATATGTACTGTGGTTAAAGTACAATTATAATAGATATCTCAACCATTATTTTAATTTTATATTAAATCAAAAAATAAATGAATTTAATGGTTGAGATGTATAATGCAATTGCACTTCAATCACATGCATACACCAACTAATTCAAATTGGTGGAAGTGAGGGTGGGTTTGCACTTCAATCACGTGCATACATCAGCTGTACATAATGAGGAGATAAACTCATACTTAATGTACATGATGATGAAGGGATAAACTCATATTTATATACATAGAAAAACTCAAAATGATAAAGGCAATTATGAATATTCATAAATAATAATATTTATAACAATCATTGATTTATTGTGAGCACTTTTAATTTTTATCCTTGCAAATATATATATCCTTGTATTTTAGTAAGAAAAAAATTATCAGGAACTTTAACTAATGTAACTCTAGAGTTATATTTAGCTGAAATTTTATAACGGCCGTAAGAGTTCTATTATAATATGGATTTTTCAATAAAAAAAATTCATATTCAAGACATTCCTCATCAAGAGGGTATTTGGCCTAAGGATAACGAAGGTGAAGTGCAGGGCAAGGAAGTAAATTTTTTTTTATTTTGATATTTTCTTTAATTTAGATTAAATAAAACACTTTTTTTTAGTTTTTATGTGATTATTCTAATCTTAATAAATTCAAACATATTTTAAGAGTTAATTATGTTAAATTTAATTTTAAATTAAAAAAGTCAAACTAAAGTTTTCACTTCTCATCCCTTCCTCTCAATTACTTTTTTTTTTTTACAGAAAATGGCAGTAAGAAAAGAATTTCCTAATTAAGTGTAATTACGGAATATTCTGTCTTGGAACACGTGGCACTAAGGTTCTAGAAGCATAGTGGTAGCAGCACGTGGCACCATTCATCTGTTACTTACGTGGGCCTTGCCCACGTTACCTCACGGGGATACACCACTCAAATAGATGTGGGAGCTAAGCATCGTGGGACGACCCACGTCCCACAAGATCGTGGGTCGAGCACGACCTCCCCACACTCAGTATAAATAGACCCTCACCCTGGGGACTGACATATGCAGACTTAAGGACTATCACACTAGATCCGAGGCATCCCAAATATTCCCAGAGAGCATCACTCACTGCCATTCTAACAGGTAGCCTGAGCATCACTCACGCATTCCGAGCTCCGCCGTGGGCTCCGTCAAGTCCGACCTCCGGCAAGCTCATCTCTGTCCTCGAAGCATCCAACCAATAGGACTTCCAACAGGCCTCAGAGACCCGAGCTCTCTCCCACTAAGGCAACCTCCTAAGAGCGGCTCGCCCGCCCGGAGTACCTTAGACACGTCTTAGCCGCACACGGCCCAATACAGGTAACCACCTTGCCTAACGGCTCCTATAGACGTCATCATGACAAACTACGTGGACTTTGATCCCTTTCGAAGGGTACGTAGGCACCTAGGTGCATCACCTAAGGACAAGTCCGCCAAGGTTAAGACCCCTTGCGGTCCCTAATTACAAATTACAATTGTCTGAACCAAAAACAACAGTTACATTAAGTATTATTGATCAGCAGGACATCAGTGACATATTAGAGAGACCAACAGAAATTGAACCCAAAAAATTATTGTAGAAGTCTAAATCGAAAGCTGTTTCATCCAATCGCAGTTACTCAACTAGTCTTTGAGTGTCAGGAGATCTCTTTAAGGAGATATGCCCCTCAAAAAAATTTTAATGACTTCAAAGAAATTTGAACCCTCGTCCGTCCACGAGTAAAAGATTAAACGCTAAAAATTAAAAGATATATGTGATCTTATTATAAATACATATATAGCCTAGTATAAATTCATCAATATATGCTTACTGTGTTTCAACCAATAAAAAAAATAAGATTTCGATTGCTATTAATTTAAGCATATTTTTAGGGTCCATTATGTTATATTTTTCTTAAAAGATACAAACCCCCACTATTTTTAAACAATTTAAGAGAGAGCTAGCTAGTGCAAATTAAGTACTTTAAGATATCATAATTTTGAGAAGATGTTTAATAGTAAGATAGTACTGAACTTCAATACTTCCTTTCAATCAGTCGATGCTTAATCCATTCAAAAGGTGTGTTCTTATTAATATAAATTTATATTAACATTAACAAATAACACAATATAATTAAAAAACTGTATCGAAATTCAATAATAACGTTGTATATTGAACTTTTATCCCAGAATTAAAAAAATAAAGTAATTATTAAAAGACAAAACAACTTTTAATTAAAGACAACAAATTAATTATTACAACGTCAAACTATGTGGACAATAGGGATACATCATACATGTGACTGAAAAAAGAAAAACACACACGTATACGTATACGTACATACACAATATTATTCAAATACTACACATGACACCCAAAGTTTACATCAAACTTTCACATATAACCACTAAACAAGTTATACTAACATATGTTACACATAAATGCTACATAATCTCGAGTCCCGATCTTCTGCCGTACAAAAATCTCGTGAAGTACTGAAGTGCGTTAATATGTGAAAAGAAATCATTGTACTTTACTGAAATTGCACTTCAGAAGATCTGTTCTCTATCGAATATGAAGCTAATCGGAGTTAACAACTTTATTGGATCTAACTTGTTCACCACCTGCTGTAGGATGCACTTTGTTACCTCTTATTCCAACACTTGAACTACCCACGACGTCGTTCTGATCACCTCTCCCATCAGCTTCCATTAATTCTCTACTCAAGTTCTTCTCCTTCACCCTCTTCTCCATTACATAGATTCTAGCCGAGCTTGCTCCAATGGAAGACATTATAATTATTTATATTATGTTTAATTTCTATTGTATGTGTGTGTGTGTATATATATATATACGTACCTGCAAAAACAACACAAACAACCTTCAAATTGTAATTAACTCTCTGAAATTAATTAAGCATATGATGATAAGCTAGAGACTACAATACATGGCAATTTATAGAGGTTTCATGTGAGGAGATAACATTTCTATAATATTCATTAATTAATAGTGCTTATCTTGTGGGGGTTTAGTGGCTTTACAGCCAACCAGAGGCTATTATTAAATATTGAGTAAATTATTAGTTTTTGGTCCTTAAAAATATAATTTATTTTAATTAAGTCCCTAAAAGATATAAATATCAAATTTAGTTCTTAAAAAAATACAACTATTCTCTAAAATATGAAAATATCAAATATTAATTTAACCCCTGGATGGAAAAGATTTGTCAATTTTACCGAATATTTTTTTAAGGACTAAATTGAGAAAAATTACATCTTTTGTGAACTTAATTGAATATTTCCATTTTCAAGGACTAATTAAACTGAAAAAAAAAAATTGCATCTTTTTAGCATTTTTATCTTTTAAAGATTAAATTGAGATAAATTATATTCTTTAAGCATCAAAATGATAATTTATTCTATTAGTTGCTGAAAGAAAGAAAGAAAGAAAATTAGAATTGAATGTCCGTTCATCTTTTGTTAACTTAAATGGGAAAAAGTTTGGTCTGCGCACACACTATTTTATGTGTGTTTAATTATAAACCTTCCAAATATATATATAAGATAGTTAACTTATATTAATCTTCCAACTGCCTCAAGCCTGCAAGTTGTTGCATATAATGATATTATTATAGTAAAAGAGAGTGGTTTAGAACACACAGATTTAAAGTGGATATATATATATATATATATATATATATGGTAACATGATGTAGCATATAGATGGTAAGGAATCTCGGTATTTTCTTAACTATTGCCTCCTGACGTGTTCAATCTCTAGATCGGATAAGAATTGAGCGTCATCTATTAGAAAGGTCGACCACAATAATAGACCCTGTACTACCTAAGAAATTAGTTAATTATCATATAGCCTCTGATGGTCCGGTCATAAAAAAGTGAATTATATATAGTGGGTGGATAAGCAAACCAAGCTTTATGAATTATGATGGAAGAACACAGAATTAAAGGAGGAATTAAGTGGGTATATGATAATTAAGACACTAACCATTATATGGCCCACAAAGATGCATCAGCTAATGCATGGTTGGGTGGGAATGAAGAAATTAAATGGAAGCTTAATTATATATAACTCTTCTATCAAACGTGTCAATCAAAATGTGTTTCTTCTCAATTATGATGTTTCTATATGTCATACGTGTCTTAGAGAGAGTACTATAGTACTTCTGAACATCTGTTCTTCCTCATTTCTAAATTATATCAATTATAAATTCTATAAAGTCGTCATATTAGACTTTGGATCAATTCTTGTCTGACCAGAAGCATTAAGATCGTCTAAGAGATAAAGAACATGTTTGACAATCTATATTTTTGGACTCAGAAGTGGTTATTTTTTTTCAAATGCGCTTATTTTTAAAATGGAAGCTTAATTATATATAACTCTTTTATCAAACTTGTCAATCAAAATGTGTTTCTTCTCAATTATTATGTTTCTATATGTCATACGTGTGTTTTAGAGAGAGTACTATAATACTTCTGAGCATCTACTCTCCCCTCAATTCTAAATTATATCAATTATAAATTTTATAAGTCATATTAGACTTTGGATCAATTCTTGTTTGACTAGAAGCATTAAGATCATCTAAGAGATAAAGAGCATGTTTGACAATCTATTTTTGGACTCAGAAGTGGTTATTTTTTTTTCAAATGCGCTTATTTTTAAAATTTAACATATTTGGCTAATGTTTCTATAGTAATAAGGACTAAATTGAGAACAAGTCAATTTAAGAAGGACTAAATTGAAAATGGTCATATAAAAATGATCAAATTGAAAAACATGTCATGTAAGAAGGACCAAAATGAAAATGACAAACGGACATGGTTATTATAACACTATGATTGTCAACGGAGCTAACAGCCAAATTAGCTAGATAAAGGGTTGATCATGACTCATGACTACGATTTTTGCACAAAATTATTATGATTTTTTTTTGAGAGAAAATTATTATGATTTTTTATTATATTCAAAAATAACGTTTTTTTAAAACCTATCTACTACTTTTACTGTTGCAGTAATAATTTGTCATCAATAATGATGAATTTGACTAAGTCAAATTTATCATCAATATTGGCGAATTTAACCTTTAAGCAAGTAAAGTCTGCGCCATTACCAATGTCAAATTTGATTATGTCAAATTTTCATTAATGATAGTAAATTTGATCTTATTAATAAAACATTTAGTTAATCAACTTAAATTGACTATTAGTAATTTCAGTTGACCTATTAACAAATTTGTTACATTCAAATTTTAATAAATTAGAATTATAAGATTATGAAATATGAAACTGCTAGTTAATGATTGTTAGGGGATATGAAAATTTAAATTTTGTTATTCTAGAACGTGAAACTAAAATTTAATAAAAACAAATTTTATTATGTCAAATTTATTGATAGGTCAACTGAAATTACTAATAGTCAATTTAAGTTGACTAAATCTATCATCAATAAAACTAAACTTTTCATCATTGATTAAAAACTCAATTTGAATAACTTGGTCAGATTTGTTATCAGTAATGGCGAATTTGTTTCCTTACTATTTATAAAGCATGCATTAAAAATTTATCAAAATTTTCCTCCTATAGTTTATAAAATTAATAAAAAAAATTATCAAATTTTATGTGCATACCTATAATTTCCTCTCCCTCTAATTAGTCACTCATAGTTTTTCATTTCCCAACTTTAATTTCCTTCTTTATTTTTTTTTCAATTTTACCAATTCCTAATTATTTCATTCTTTATTATAATAACTTTTTTCCAATTTTCCCTCCCCAAAATTATTATATTTTTGTCTACTTTCCCTATCCCATCGCAACAATAATCACAATCCAATTGCAATCCCATATTCTCATGCTTAGAATCTTATATCCATTTCTACATCTCCATTTCATTTTCTCTCTCTTTATTCCTTGATCTCTAAGGGTATGTTTGGATTGGGGATTAAGAAATAGAAGGGAAGGGAATGGGAGACTTTTAAGATATCTTCCCCTTGTTTGGGAAGATGGAAATTGGAGGAGAAGATAATGAAACATCAATCCTTAATCCTTCATTATCCTTTCCCTTCACAAATTCAAGATACCTCAAATTGGAGTATTTTGGAGGAGGTATCAACACCCAAACAAGGGAAAGACATATGGAAGGTTAACATTCTCTTTCCTCCCCTTCCCTTCCCCTCCTTTCTCTCCCCTTCCCTTCCCTTCCCCATTCCCAAACAAACCCTAAGGGTATGTTTGGATTGGGGATTAAGGAGGAGAAGGGGAGGGAAGGAAAGACTATTGAGATATCTTCTCCTTGTTTGGGAATATGAAAATTGGAGGAGAAGATGATGGAAGATCAATACTTAACCCTCCATTTTCCTTCCCCTTCACAAATTCAAGATACTCCAAATTGGAGTATTTTGGAGGAGGTATCAACACCCAAACAAGGGGAGGACATTTGGAAGCTTAACCTTCCCTTCCCCTCCCATCCCTTCTCCTCTAATCTCTCCCCTTCCCTTCTTAATTCCCAAACTCACTTGCTGGGAAGGTGAGCTCGAGGTGAGGTTAAACACATTTGGTAAGGCTCACCAGCTGGGAAGGTGAGCTGGACCTTCCCTGTCAAGAGGGAAGCTTCCTTCCCTCATGATAGGGAGGGAAGTGGAGGGAAGGTGAGGTGAGATGAGATGAGGTTTAAAGACCAAAATGCCCTTAAAAAGTTTGTGGCTTTTAAAAAAGTAAGGACAAAAAATGTTTTTCATACTTTTATCTTCTATTTCCCTATCTTCTTCCCACAATACCAAACAATATTACTTTTACATTCCACTTCCATTTCCCTACATACCAAACATACTTTTTATCACCTACTTCCACTTCCACTTCCACTTCCACTTCCACTTCCATTTCCACTTCCACTTCCACTTCCACTTCCATTTCCACTTCCACTTCCCTCTAAAACACTCACCAACGGTGCCAATAGTTTTGGGCATCTTAACATTATCTTCCTTCTCATGTTTTGTTCTTCTTGGCAAAAAAAAAATTTAGTATATAGTTATATATTAAATTGGTACTAATCACAAGAATGACTAAATTGAAATTAAACAAATTTTAGAGACCAAATTGATACCAATTACAAACGTGAAAGACCTAATTAAGAGCGAGCAAACATTGTGGAAAGGAACCTAAACGATGCAAACATTCATGAAATTTACCAGAAAAAAGGGCATCAAACAATGGTGGTAGAAAAAGAATCATGGAGAATTTTGAACCAATACTGACAGAATAGAAGAGAAGAAAACAAGACGGAAAGCAATGGAAATGTGATGGAAGTAATTAAACCCAACCCTAGTGATATTTTTTATTAATTCAAAATCTCACCACACACACACACACACACACATATATATAGTTTCTCATAGTTATCCTCCTATCGAAAGCAATTCTATTCAAGAAACTATCGAATACTAAATGTGGGCACCTCTCTTAACGAGAATTCAAATTGGATTCATCACATTGTGAGAGATTAGTCCTTTTTATTAGATAAAACTCTCTTTGGTGTGTGTGTGTGTGTGTGTATATATATAACAAAGAAAAAAGTAATGTAAATACATATTGGTAAGCAAAGTCAGTTACTTGCTTTGTCGCCAATATGGTAAGAAATGAAAAAGAAGAATGAAACCGACGACGCAAGGTCTTTAATGTTGTGCAAAATGTCAATATAGATGATCAGATTCCTATCACTCTCTCTCTTATTTAACATAACGCGCCTCCTCCCTTTCTTCTGGCATCCCTCACAAAGTCGATCTCCTTATTCTAAGCTCTCTCTTCTTTTCAAAGGTATTCTCTCTCCGTCTCTCTCTCTTTCTCTTTGAAATTCCATGCTTTGAATTCATCTCTTGGTTTAATTGATTTTCATTTTGATCCCTCTATTCGTAGCTAGTTAAGTGACATGCCAGAATTCCCCAGACAATTCCCTAACGGGAAGACGACGGAGCTTTTCCATTATCCGATTGCTGCGATTATGTCGATGGGGTACGAAAAGAGACAGAGCGTGACGTTGTTGGCACTAGGAGGTTTCTTTGTAAACGTCGTTGTTCAACTAGTTAATCCTCTGTTGAAAATCACAGTTTGCTCCGTCAACCAATTCCAATGGCCTCTAACGAAAGACACTCCAATTATCCGAATGGGGCAAAGGACTTTCTTCTTCGCATTTCCAGGACTTTTGTATGCTTTACAATTTCCTAGGGTTTGTGGACCCACAGTCGTAGCATGCCTTGTAAGGCTGTTCAAGAGATTTTCTTATTATCAGGATTTTGCTGATTTTTCTACTGCTAATTCTGGTAAGTATATCGCCATGTGTCTGTCTCTCTTCTTACTTTTCAGTATTATATAGCACCAGATCTTTTCTCCTCTTTGTCAATGTTGCTTGGTTTAATTTACTTGATTGAGTTCATTTAATCTTTCCTTGTTCTTGGGCTCTCCTCATAATTAATTAATTAATTCACCAAAATTAATAATTAATGTCAGGGACTTTGTTGTTGACCATTTTAATTGTTGTTTCTAAAGCTAATTAATGCAAACCAATATTTCTATTTAATTTCTTATTAATTGAAAATGAGCTAAGTAATTTAGCTTTGTCTGATTCATAATTTTGAAATGTTTTAGAAATATTTAGTTTATGGAAGTAATTATCATAACAATTCTTTCTTTACTTAATAATTAAATAATAATAATAATACAAACATTTTTTAAATGGCAAAAATTTATTTTACCAACTAAAGTTCTTTAAAAACCTTTGTAATATCGAAATTTCAATACGCTTTATTATAAATATATATTTGGTTTTAGTTCTCACTCTATTGTTTATGAGAAAAAAAATTCAAAAAAATGAAGAAGATGAAATATATATATATATATATTGAAAGCCTTTTAATTTCCACCAATATTTCAATCTCTATAAAAACATTTATCTTTCTTATTATTGAATCGTCTCTCACAAGATGGGTCATTAGGTTAATTTCTTAGAGATCTTACAATGAGACAATAATATTGTTGTACATCATTGAAAAGTAAAGGATAGACAAGATGTGGGACCTACCTCGTGTCTATCTCTTTCTTTACGGTTCAGGATTGGGATAAAAGTTCAGTATACTACAATAGTATTGAACTTCGGTACATCTCTCCAATCATATAATGTCATTTGTTAATATTCACTGATCACATAATAAAGACCCACTTTAAATGGATTAAGAACCAACTGATCGGAGGAATGTACTGAAATTCAGTATTATCATATTCTAGGATACTAGTGTAGTGACAAATATGATGAATAACAGTGGGTGTTGTATATAATTGCAGTTGCAGGCTACCCTTGTTCTGATAATGAACCATCTCTATGGAACATAGTGCGTCCTCTAGCCGAGCCCATGGCCCATGACGTCCTTGCCCTATTTGGGCACAGACCAGGACTATCCCGTTTCTATGTGTCAAACCATAACTCTAGCTACACAAGAGCCATTCGACTTTCAGCTACCACAAGAAGCATAATGGAAGCCTTCGTTTCAGGGTCCCTTACCCTTTCTTGCATCACCATCCAGGACTCCTACAACGAGCCACCTTGCATCCCTGCATGTGCCTCAATCACAGTGTTCACGTGCCTGGTGGACGCCCTTGAAGCTTCGACCTTGGTATCCCATGGCTTCAAATCAATTCCTCTTCTTGACAGTTGTAACAACGCTTGTTATCCCAGTCCTGGATTCCGAGTATGGAGGCTGAATGACGTTGGTGTGATTAATTTTGTGAGGGGTTTGGATGCTTCTGTGAAGAATGAAGAGGAATGTGTGTTATCTAAGACAGTGGAAGAGAGTTCTAGTGACAAGGAGAAAGAAAAAGAGGTTACTTCTAATGTTGATGACAAGGGAAAAGGAAAACAAGTCATGCCATAGCTATATCTATATATATATATGTATCGCACCAAGGAATTAGGATGGGTACGTACTATACTAGTTTAGCGTACTCTATATATTAACCTAATGTAATGGCCTTTCTTGGCTTGGATAATTATAATCATATATGAAATAAGGTGTTTGTGTTAATTAAGCTTTCTCTTTCACTTTCTCTCTATGGTCGTGTGTGTATATATGTGTGTGTTTTGTGACCCAAATGGTAAGTGTTGAAAAAGAAGAAAGATATTAAACTGATGAGGCATCGTCTTTAATTTAAGAGGTAAAATACTATATATTTAGCCTTTGAATTGTTGCTCAAACTACAATAATTCTCGATTTTGTAACTCTGTCAACTCTCTAGTCCCTGAATTTGACAAAAATACTATTTAGTCCCCAAATTTGCAACTCTTTCAACTATTTAGTCCCCAAATTTGACAAAAATACTATTTAGTCCTCGAATTTGCAACTCTATCAACTATTTAGTCTCCTGACCATTACCAGTTAGATAACCAAACACTAGTTGATGTTGCACCATTAAGTGCCTGGGCACATGCCACCTCACATGCCACATCAGCTTTAACGGCTACGTCAACTGGTTATCTAACAAGTAACAGTCAGGGGACTAAAGTTGACAGAGTTGCAAATTTAGGGACTAAATAGTATTTTTGCCAAGTTCGGGAACTAAATAGTTGACAGAGTTGCAAATTTGGGGATTAAATAGTATTTTTGCCAAATTCAGTGACTAAATAGTTGACAGAGCTGCAAATTTGAGGACTAAATAGTATTTTTGCCAAATTCGAGGACTAAATAGTAATTTGACCAACAATTCAGGGATTAAATAATATTTTGCCTCTTAATTTAATGTATTGATGATGGCCGAATTCCTATTTAACATAACGCCTCCTTCCCTTTGTTCCCATCACAAAGTTCTCTTATTCTAAGCTCTCTATACTTTTCCAAGGTGTTACTAAGTATGTTCTTTTGTGTTACTTATATGTGAAATTCAAAAAGATTTGCTAAGCCATTTTTCATGCGTGGGTTTATAAATCAAAATGCTACGTATTGAACTATATGCTAATCAATTTCATTCATTATATTCACTACTTTTAATTGAGACAAATACATTTGAAAATGCATACCCTCATAACATACTCAGAATAAAAATTTTGATTTTATAATATTGCCTAGTTAATTTTATAATGTTATTGAGGCAAAAGTACCTTTCCTGCCCCCAACATTTGGGGGTCCTGTCAGTTTCGCCCCTAATGTTTTCTCACTGTTAATTGTACTTTTAACGCTTTGCATTTTTGCCAATGTCACCCGTTTCACTAACACCGTCAAATATTTAACAGTTTTTGCTGACGTGGCATCTTATGTGGCAAAAATATCTGACTGGGCATATTTTTTTGCACATCAGATTTCTAACTTTTTTTTTCTGTGAATTGTACCCCTAACATTTTACATTTCTGCCAATGTCACCCTTTTCACTAGCACCATCAAATATTTAATAGTTTTTGCTTACGTGGCATCTTATGTGACAAAAATATCTGACTTGGTATATTTTTTTTCCACATCAGATTTCTTACTCATCTTTTCCCCATCAAAGTTGTGTCGTTTTGACCTCAGCCTATTCCTTCTAAAATATAACTCAAACGCACGAGCTATTTTGCTCATAAAAACATCGGAGACGTTATCCATTCTCTGTTTTAGGAAGACATATTCGACCTTCGATTACTAAGAAAACTTGAAAGTTTTTGAGCACCGATTTCGACTTCTCTCCGACAATGTCTTCCCGGAATAGAGAATTATGGGTAACGTCTCTGATGTTTTTGTCTGCAAAATGGCACGTGTGTTTGAGTTATATTTTAAAAAGAATAGGGTGAAGCCAAAACGACACGGTTTTGATGGGGAAAAGATGAGTAAAAAATCTGGTGTGAAAAAAATATGCCAAGTCAGATATTTTTGCACATAGGATGCCACGTAAGCAGAAACTATTAAATATTTGATGGTGCTAGTGAAAAGGGTAACATTGGCAGAAATGTAAAATGTTAGGGGTACAATTGATAGAAAAAAAGCCTTAGAAATCTGATGTGAAAAAAATATGCCCAGTCAGATATTTTTCCCATATAGGATGTCACGTCAGCAAAAACTGTTAAATATTTGACGGTATTAGTGAAAAGGGTGACATTGACAGAAACATAAAACGTTAGGGATACAATTGACAGCGAAAAAATGTTAGGGGCGAAACTGACAGGACCCCCAAACGTTAGGGGCAGGAAAGGTACTTTTGCCTATTATTGACTATCTCAAGCAAGTACTCTTCGCGTTATAATATATTTACCTATTTAATTTATATGAGTGTGATTAATTGAAAATTGATTGAGGGTATGGCGACTAATTCATGTATTCTAATATTTTAACCCCTTTTAAATTGATTGAGACAAATTTTGGAATGCAATTAATTAATTCATTTATTGTTATGTTGACCTTTCTTTGTTTCAAAGACTTGCCTTTTTGGTTAAGAAAATTTAGGTAGATGCATGGGACGTGATTGGATGATTGAATAAAAAAGTAAATGAAATGACAATTAATTAATGACATGATTATTTTCTCCAACAGCTCTTTTTCGAGTCTGAATGGCTCTAGGACTCCAATGGCTCTTTCATAGGTCTAAACAGCTGTAGATTTCCAAGAGCTCTTTCTCAAATCCCAACGGCTCTAGGACTCCAACGGCTCTTTCTTAGGTCTAAACAGCTTTAGCCTTCCAGAAACTCTCATTCTCAAGTCCCAACGGCTCTTTCTTAGGTCTAAATAGCTGTAGCCTTCCAGAAGCTCTCATTCTCAAGTCCCAACAGCTCTTTCTTAGGTCTAAACAGCTGTAGCCTTGCAAAAGATCTCATTGTCAAGTCCTAACGGCTTTTTCTTAGGTCTAAACAGTTGTAGCCTTCCAGAAGCTCATTCTCAAGTCCCAATGGCTCTAAGACTTCAACAGCTCTTTCTTAGGTGTAAACAGCTGTAGCCTTCCAGAAGCTCTCACTCTCAAGTCCCAACGAATCTAGGACCCCAACGGCTCTTTCTTAGGTCTAAACAGTTGTAGCCTTCCAAAAGCTCATTCTCAAGTCCCAACGGCTCTTTCTTAGGTCTAAACAGCTGTAGCCTTCCAGAAGCTCTATTCTCAAGTCCCAACAGCTCTAGAACTCCAACGGCTCTTTCTTAGGTCTAAACATCTGTAGCCTTCCAGAAGCTCATTCTCAAGTCCCAACAACTCTATTTAATATTAATGCACAAACTTTCACATTCCTTATTTGATGGCCAACTTGCACTATAAATAGGGAGCACTCCATTTTTCATTTTCACCAACTTGCAAAGCAAGAGCAATTAGCTAAAGCGTTCCAAATTTTACTCATTTGAGAATTTGTTTCTTGAGCTAGTTTCTAGTCTCAACGGCTCTAGGACTCCAACGGCTCTTTTTCAAGTTTAAATAGGTCTAGCCTCCCAAAAGCTCATTCTCAAGTCCCAACGGCTCTATTTAATATTAATACACACACTTTCGCATTCCTTATTTGATAGCGATCAAGCTATACTATAAATAAGGAGCACTCCAACTCCATTCTTCATTTTCACCAACTTTCAAAGCAAGAGCAGCTAAAGCATTCAAAATTTTACTCATTTGAGAATTTCTTTCTTGAGCTTAGTTTCTAGTATCATTTACGCTTAGTTTCTTTGTATTCCCTTAGTGATACAAAGGTTCTCCATATTTTCTCTATTTGAAGTTCGTTTTAGGTGGGCAACCGATCGAAAATCTTAATCCATTTTAATTGAGCAAGAAAACCTTATCATTGTTAGTGAGAAATTTTCGCCTGTTAAAAATGTATAATTCTAAGCTTCATTGGTTGTGTGTACTTTAAAACAAAGCAATAATGATGAGCTTAATGGTAAATGACAAAATAGGAAGAAGAAACGGTTTCCTTAATTTGCTGCACCTCTTTAATTATTCCCTTCACACCTAACATGCACTCTCCCATCCTTTGCAGGTAAACATCTAATCTTTTTCTCACAGTCACATCACCTCTCAGGTATTCATTCTTCTCTCACTTTCTCTACCAGGTAATTTCTTCTATTAATTATTGCTTCTTTCTTTATGTTTGTACTCCATAGCTATAACTAGTGCAAGAATGTCAAGCTCCTCAGGATCTACAAAATGGTTCCCTAATGGAAGCATAAAGACAGAGCTTTTTCGTTACCCTACAGCTACCGCTCTGCTGTTGGATTACGAACTGGTGCAATCGGTGAAACCGCTTTCGACTGGGGTTTTCGTTATGAATCTTTTCATGCAAATGGCGTCTCCCATTATCACGACCACTTGCACCATTAATGAATTCCAGTGGCCACTCACTAAAGACACTCCTGTGATCAGAATTGGCAAACACACCTTTGTTTTTTGCATTCCTGGTGTCGTCTTTGCTTTTCAATTTACTGGGGTTACTGAAGAAGTAAACTTCATGCAAGAGATCATCGGAGTGTTCATGAATTATGGTCAGTACGAAGAGCATGGTGTAGGAATCGGTAAATCTCTTTTTATATATATATATAAATATATATACTTGATTGTGTTCATTTAATGCTTAATTTCCTTTTTAATTTTTAGGTTTTGATAATTATTTCTCAAGAATGTTTCATTAATTAGATGACATATTTTGATAATTTGCATTGTCTGCTTTAAAACAATGGGTCTTGCAAAATGTAATTTGACTCAATTTAATCCTTAAGGTGGTGTTTTGTATCCGTGAAAATAAGTGATAAAAAAGTATGTTTGGTATGCAGGGAAAAGGAATTGGAATGTAAAAGTAATATTCTGGTCTTTAAACCTCACCTCAACTCACCTTCCCTCCCTATCATGAGGGAAGGAAGCTTTGAGGGAAGCTCAAACTCACCTTCCTTGCTCCTAAACCATACCAAACGTGCTGCATCAGATGCATTTCACCTCACATTTCCTTCTCCCAAACCATACCAAACGTGCTCTAAACGATTGAAATGTCAAATTTATCATGTGAAAAATGCAATTCATTTAATTTAGTCCCGGGTCACTGTTCAGTATATTATATTATGCGCTTGATGTAGTACTATAACCTTGCACAGACGAGGAGAACCCATTATTTTGGTCAGTGGCACAACCTTTAGCTGAATCCAAGGCACATGACATGCTTCTCCGGTTAGGTCACCAACCAGGAAGGTCTAGTTTCTCTCTCCTTTGCCACAACAGTTGCTCCATCAGAGCCACTCGTTTGTCAGCAGCAACAAAAATCGTTACAAAAGCCATCACTTCAGGAACACTTCTACCAGCTTACATCTCCATTAAGGGAGGAGGCACCAACGACGACGACGAATCACAAAACCCATACTCTGCGTCTCCCTCTATTGAGGTCTTCACATGTCTAGTGGATGCCCTTGAAATATCGTGGTTGATGTCAGGAGGTATGCTTCCTTCTACCAGGACTCATCATATGCAGCGTCTTCGGAGTACCCATGATCCTCCTGCATGCAATAAGATTTGGAAGCTGAATGAGTTAGGGCTTGAGGCTTTTCTCAAGGGTTTGGATTCTACTTCTGAACGTGAAGCAGATGATGAAGTGGTCCTCCTCCCAGTCCCACCACCAACTTATAAGGGAAAGGAAAAGAGAAAGTGAATACTTTGGATTTTGTCGATGTTAATGGAAGACGGAAAAGTAAAAGAAGAAATCGTTGATCTGTGGGCAAGGTGTATTATATGGTCTCAAAGAGAGTGATAATTAATTATATGCATATGCACTATTCTAGTGTGTTCTCTTTTGTAGGGTTTCGTATTTTGGTACTACTATCAAAGTAAAGTTGTGTTTTTTGTGTTCAAGCTCTCTTTGTTTAATTATCAAAATCATGTGTTGCCAATTAGTCAGAACTCAGAAATAATACTATTTTATATTTTCAGTTTTTATTAATGTAGGATATATATATAAAGCAAAGACTTTTGGCCTTTATGATGAAGGCAGGAAGAGACTTAATGTGGGTGAAATTTCTTAGAGCTAAATATGGATGTGTCATAATGTGACTTATAAGCATATATATGTAAGGTTGAAAATAACTCCAATAGTTCTTGGTTCTAGAGATGGATGGAGTTATTCGACTAAAAAGTTCGGATTGCAATTACTTTGGAACTATATATAGAGGAATATAACAACTTTTCTTAAGGAACAAAACCATTTTTGGGTTATTAAGTGATGGAGATCTTGTGAACGAAGAGTTTTTTTTTATTGAGAAGTTTGCAAAGGAAGGGAAGAATCCCCTTGTTTGGTTTTATAAATTTAGGAAGGAAATTAAAGAAAATGAAAGAATTTGCAATAACTCTCCTTAACTTTCCGTTCCTCGTTTGTAAATTTTAATTCTTAAATTAGAGAAATTTGAATGATTTAAATAAGGGAAGGATAAACCATTAATTAACATTTATTTCTCCTCTCTTTTCCCTTCCATTTCTCAGCCCATTCAAAAACACACCTTAATAAGGATCCGTTTAGGAATGGAGAGGGGAAGAAAAAGATAACAGAGGAAAAGGGATGGGGATGGGAAAAAAAGAAAAGGTTCAGTGATGATTTCTCTTCCCTTTGTTTGGATCCTCCAAAATTCTCCAAATTAGTATAATTAAAATTAACACAGTGAAAAGGTTAAGGATAACAAAGAAATCTTTCAATTCTTTCCCCTCCAAAATTTTAAAGACCGAACAAGAAAAAAGTTACTAAATCCTCATTCCTTCCCTTCCCTTCCTTTCCATTCTCTTTTTCTCCATTTCCCCCTCCCCAAACACACCCTTAATTATCCAAGTCAATAATTAGTGTCAATAAGAACAAATAAGTCAAAAGAATGGAAGAAAAGTTGATATATATCAAGTGCAGATTTTCTATTTCAAGGGAAGATCAAAGGTTCAAGTTGAATGTTGATAGTTACACAATAGTGATGTAGGTAGTAGAGTTTTAATTATATACGATCATGGCAATTCTATATATAGATGCTCTTAGTAGTAACTAGACTTGTACATGGCCTGGCTGGGTCAGGCTTGGGCTTGGGCTAAATCCTACATGTTTTACTGCCCCATTACAATGGGCCAGGTATTTACTCAAGCACATGGGCTAAGCCCAGGCTTAGCCCATTCTTATAAATATATATAACTTTAGCTTTTATTTTTGTTTTCTTAGAACTAGTATTTTAAGAATTGGACCGATTTGATCGATAACTGATCAAGTTCAGTCCTGTTCGATGTAAAAATCTGATTTCTAGTCGATTCGGTAAAAATCAACACTATTAATTAAGATACTAATAAAAATTGTATCTGAATATTGTTTGATAGAGCATTATTTTCGATGATTTGAAAATTATGAAAAGTACTAATAATATTAAAATACTAATTTTAATGTAATTTTTAAAACATAAATTATATATATTTAAGTAGCATATATACAATAGTAGTTAATAACTTGTCATAACTACGTTGACTTGCAGGTGATGGATATTAATTACGCCATTAATGGATTATTTCTAGATACAATTATTAAAAAATCTATAAGATATGCAATAAATAATAATTATTCACGTAAATTTTATCTTGATTTATTATTTTTTTAAAAATATTTTCCTAAAATAAGAAGTGCTCTAATATAAAAAAGAAAAAAAAAAGAAGAAGGAAAGAAGTGTTCTGTAGCTGAGGAAAGCTTCACAGACTAGATGAAGGCGGC
Organism: Senna tora; assembly: GCA_014851425.1. Taxonomy (NCBI): domain Eukaryota; kingdom Viridiplantae; phylum Streptophyta; class Magnoliopsida; order Fabales; family Fabaceae; genus Senna; species Senna tora. Next base: position 32,890,709 of record CM026262.1, read on the forward strand.
AGTGGGAGACTGAGAAGAGCTGGAACGAGCGGAAGAATGAACTAATTAGACGGGTAGGGTAGGTTGGATATTGGATGGGTAGTACCCAAGGAGTACCCATCTTTGGCCTAAGTATTTTTAAGAAATTAGGTATTTGATGGGTAGAGCTCAAAGGTTCTCATATCTCACTTTTAATGTTGGGTAGTAAATTCATGAGTTTAGGCTTGGGTCGTATCATGGGCTACTTGACCCGCGAACAGATCTACTTACAACACACATGTGTATGTACTGTTTATATATGATTCATCCCTCGTCAAGAGAAATGGATTGAAGCTGATGGATCGAATGGTGTTAATCATGTTTTAATTAATTGGTTCATTTAATATATAATTGACTTTATAAAATTAATAATCAAGAATAGATAAAAGATGAATGTGTATTGGCGGCGGTGGTGGTGGGTGTAGTGGCGGTGGCGGTGGCGGTACGGTGGGTGGTTGTGGTGGTGGGTGATGAGTGGTGGCGGTTGACGGTGGTGCATGGTGGGTGGTTCGTGGTGGTGGTTGATAGGTGGTAGTGATGGTCATGGTGGTGGGTAGTCGTGGTGGTGGGCGGCGGTGGTGGATAGTGGTGGTAGGTAATGAATGGTGGTAAGTGATGGGTAGGGCCCAAGTACTACCTAAGCTTTGGCCTAAGTATTTTTAATAAAATGGGTATTTGATGGGTAAGGTCCAAGTACTACCCAAGCTTCGGCCTAAGTATTTTTAATAAAATGAGTATTTGATGGGTAAGGTCCAAGTACTACCCATACCCAATTCTTAATGTTGGGTAGTTGACTAATGGGCTTAGGCTTAGGTAGTCTCATGGGCTACCTACCTAGCCCATGAACAGGTTTAGTAGTAACATTGTTGTATAATTAGTATGCCTACAATATGTTGCGCGAACGACAAAGCTTTGACCTTTAACCAAATATTCATTGGATAAGTACAAGAAAATTGACGATTTTTATATTTTATATTTTCACGACTACTTATTTGTTGAAAAAATTATATTTTTTAATAATTAAATAGACTATATTTTTTTTACCTGATTAAATTTTGACTATTGAAAAAGGCCAACATAATTATTTTAGACGGTTAATAATTTTTATAATTTTTTTTTACAATATTTTTTTCAATGGTATTTTTTTAACTGTCTCCGTTGAAAAAGTATTGTCAAAAGCAATATTATTGACCGTTAAAAATATAATTTTTTATTTTTTTGTGGGCCGGCTTGCGGACTACCCGTTTAGCCCAGGCCAACTCGTTTAGACCTGGTTTAAACTGGCCTATTTTTTAATATCCAAGCCTACCATTTAGCAGGCAGACCAAACTAACCTGCAGACGTAAACTCGTTTTGACACTACTATTCATTCCCAAAGGAATTTTGCGATTACAAGACAGCTCATTGAATTTTTTTTTTCAAGAGAGAATCTTGTTCATCAAGTGCTAATGTCAATAGGTAATTAAAAAAAAAAGCAACGAAATTTGAAGTAACCAATGAGTGCTTGTTGGTAACAGGGGATGCTAGCTATGCCAAATGTGTAATAATATGGGTGGGAGTGGGACTCTGATATGCTTATGTGTATTGTGGTTAAAGTATAATTACAATGCACATCTTAACTATTATTTTAATTTTATATTAAATAAAAAAATACATGAATTTAATGGTTGAGATGTATTAATGTGATTGCAATTCAATCACAGGTACACATCAGCTAATTCAAATTGGTGGAAGTGAGTGTAGGTTTGTTGAGTGGGATTATTAACATTGAATTGAACATTTTTAAATTGAACTTATACGCCCAACTATCCTAACTCAATGCATGTGACTAGTTTTCTTTTTCTGAAAAAAAAATATATATCTGTGCAAATTTATTTGACTCACCCAATCAATTCAAATGCGTGAGTTGAGTTATGCTCACAGTCACATCCTATTAACGTTAAAGAAGAAATGGTCCTACATGATGCAAAGCACTAGGGATTTTCGCTCGGACTAAATTAAGGTAAAGTTCATTAGGTACTTGCTATCAAGTTCTCCAATAAAAATTACACATGTGGCAAAAAATTTTTGTATAACCAATCATTATAGAGAGAGAATATAAAAGACAATAAATTACACAATCAATCAAAGAAGAGAGAGAGTAAAAATACAATTTATGATTGGTGAACTTGATAGCAAGCACCTAATGAACTTTAGCTTAGTTTTTTCCTTCTCATAATATGTAATGTAATTCATCTTTGTTATAAAATGTATAAAACAAGAATATCTATATGCACAAGAGACTTGTAAGAAATAGAGAATTGGGGAGGAAAAGAGTAATCTTTTTATTCATATTATCACTTATATGTGTATATCATTACAAAATATATCTATTTATAGTCTAAAAGAACTCTGAAGGGGGATATACATAACTTAATGTACATAATCAGGAGATAAACTCATACTTAATGTACATGATGAAGGGATAAACTCATATTTATATACATGACAAAACTCAAAATGATAAAGTCAATTGTGAATATTCATAAATAATAATATTTATAACAATCTTTGATTTGTTGTGAGTACTTTTTTTATCCTTGCAAATATATATCCTTGTAGAAATAAATTATCAGGAACTTTAACTAATGTAACTCTAGAGTTATAATATGGATTTTTCAATAAAAAAAATTGAGGCAAAATACTATTTAGTCTATCAATTGTTGGTCAAACTACTATTTAGTCCCCGAATTTCTTAACTATGTCAACTATTTAGTCCCCGAATTTGATAAAATACTATTTAGTCCCCGAATTTGTAACTATGTCAACTATTTAGTCCCCAAACTTGACAAAAATACTATTTAATCACCGAATTTGTAACTCTGTCAACTATTTAGTCTCCTGACTGTTACCCGTTATAATTGACAGAGTTGCAAAATCGGTGATTAAATAGTATTTTTGCCAAGTTTGGGGACTAAATAGTTGACATAGTTACAAATTCGGGGACTAAATAGTATTTTATCAAATTCGGGGACTAAATAGTATTTTATCAAATTCGGGGACTAAATAGTTGACATAGTTAAGAAATTCGGGGACTAAATAGTAGTTTGACCAACAATTCATAGACTAAATAGTATTTTGCCTCAATTTTTTTATTGAAAAATCCATATTATAACTCTAGACATTAGTTGACAGAGTTACAAATTCGGTGATTAAATAGTATTTTTGTCAAGTTTGGGGACTAAATAGTTGACATAGTTACAAATTCGGGGACTAAATAGTTGACATAGTTAAGAAATTCGGAGACTAAATAGTATTTTTGATAAATTCGGAGACTAAATAGTTTTTTTGATAAATTCGGGGACTAAATAATAGTTTGACCAACAATTCAGAGACTAAATAGTATTTTTCCTCAAAAAAATTCATATTCAAGACATTCCTCATCAAGAGGGTATTTGACCTAAGGATAACGGAGGTGAAGTGCAGGGCAAAGAAGTAAAATCTTTTTATTTTGATATTTTCTTTAATTTAGATTAAATATAACAATTTTTTGTACTTCTTTGTGATTATTCTGATCTTAATAAATTCAAACATATTTTAAGAGTTAATAATGTTAGATTTAATTTTAAATTAAAAAAAGTCAAACAAAAATTTTCGCTTCTCGTCCCTTTCTCTCAATTACTTTTTTTTTTTTTTAGAGAAAATGATAGTAAGAAAAGAATTTTTTAATTAATTAAGTATTATTGATAAGTAGGGCACCAGTGACATATTAGAGAGACTAACATAAATTGTAGAAGTCTAAATCGGAATCAATTTCATCCAATCGCAGCTACTCAACTAGTCCTTGAGTGCCAGAAGATCTCTTTAAGGAGATATGCCCATAAAAAAAATTAAATGACTTCAAAGAAATTTGAATCCTCGTTCATAACTGAAAAAATTAAAAGATATACTGGATCTTATTATAAATACATATATATATATAGCCTAGTATAAATTCATCAATATATGCTTATTGTGTTTCAACCAATAAAATAAATAAGATTTCAATTGCTATTAATTTAAGCATATTTTTAGGGTCCATTATGTTATATTTTTCTTAAAAGATACAAACCCCCACTATTTTTAAACAATTCAAGAGAGAGCTAGCTAGCTAGCGCAAATTAAGTACTTTAATATATCATAATTTTGAGAAGATGTTTAATAGTAAAATAGTACTAAATTTCAGTACTTCCCTTCAATCAGTTGATTCTTAATTCATTCAAATGTGTATTCTTATTATTACTATGAATTTATATTAACATTAACAAATAACACAATATAATTTAAAAAAAATGTATCGAAATTCAATAGTAACATTATATATTGAACTTTTATCCGAGAAATAAAAAAAGTAATTATTAAAAGACAAAACAACTTTTAATTAAAGACAGCAAATTAATTAATACAACGTCAAAATATGTGGACAATAGGGATACAACAAGAACCATAATGGAAGCCTTCGTTTTAGGGTCCCTTACCCTCTCTTGCATCACCATCTAGGACTCCTACAACGAGCCACCTTGCATCCCCGCACGTGCCTCAATCACAGTGTTCACGTGCCTAGTGGACACCTTCGAAGCTTCAACCTTGGTATCCCATGGCTTCAAATCAATTCCTCTTCTTGGCAGTTGTAACAACGCTTGTTATCCCAGTCCTGGATTCCGAATATGGAGGTTGAATGACGTTGGTGTGATTAATTTTGTGAGGGGGTTGGATGTTGCTGTGAAGAACGAAGAGGAATGTGTGTTGTCTAAGACAGTGGAAGAGAGTTCTAGTGACGAGGAGAAAGGAGAAGAGGTTACTTCTAATGTTGATGATAAGGGAAAAGGAAAACAAGTCATGCCATAGCTATATCTATATATGTATCGCACCAAGGAATTAGGATGGGTACGTACTATACTAGTTTAGCGTACTCTATTCTATATATTAATCTAATCTAATTGCCTTCTTGGCTTGGATAATTATAATCATATATGAAATTAGGTGTTGGTGTTAATTAAGCTTTCTCTTTCACTTTCTCTCTATTGTCGTGTGTGTGTGTATATATGTGTGTTTTGTGACCCATATGGTAAGTGTTGAAAAAGAAGAAAGAAATTAAACTGAGGCATCGTCTTTAATTTAAGAGGCAAAATACTATTTAGTCTTTGAATTGTTGCTGAAATTACAATTTAGTCTTCGAATTTGGCAAAAATACTATTTAATCCCCGATTTTGCAACTCTGTCAACTCTTTTGTCCCTAAATTTGACAAAAATACTCTTTAGTCCCTGAATTTGTAACTCTGTCAACTATTTAGTCCCCAAATTTGACAAAAATACTATTTAGTCCACGTATTTACAACTCTGTCAACTATTTAGTCTCCTGACCATTACCAGTTAGATAACCAGACACCAACTGATGTGGCACCGTTAAGTGCCTAGGCACATGCCACCTCACATGCCACATCAGCATTTAACGGCTATGTCAGCTGTTTATCTAACGGGTAACAGTCAAGGGACTAAATAGTTGACAGAGTTGAAAATTTGGGGACTAAATAGTATTTTATCCAAGTTCGGGAACTAAATAGTTGTCAAAGTTGCAAATTTGGGGACTAAATAGTATTTTTGCCAAATTCAGGGACTAAATAGTTGACAGAGCAGCAAATTTGAGGACTAAATAGTATTTTTGTCAAATTCGAGGACTAAATAGTAATTTGACCAACAATTTAGGGACTAAAGAATATTTTACCTCTTAATTTAATGTATTGATGATGACCGAATTCCTATTTAACATAACTCCTCCTTCCCTTTGTTCCCATCACAGTTTTGTTATTCTAAGCTCTCTATACTTTTCCAATGTGTTACTCATTATGTTTGAGCTCATTATGTTCTTTTGTGTTACTTATATGTGCAATTCAAAAAGATTTGCTAAGCCATTTTTCATGCGTGGGTTTATAAATCAAAATGTTACGTATTGAACTATATGCTAATCAATTTAATTCATTATATTCACTACTTTTAATTGAGACAAATACATTTGAAAATGCATGCCTTCATAACATACTGAGCATAAAAATTTTGATTTTATAATATTGCCTAGTTAATTTTATAATGTTATTGAGGCAAAAGTACCTTTCCCGCCCCAACGTTTGGGGGTCCTGTCAGTTTCGCCCCTAATGTTTTCTCACTGTCAATTGTACTCTTAACGCTTTACATTTTTGCCAATGTCACCCTTTTCACTAACACCGTCAAATATTTAACAGTTTTTGCTGATGTGGCATCTTATGTGGCAAAAATATCTGACTGGGCATATTTTTTTTCCACATCAGATTTCTAACGTTTTTTTTCTGTCAATTGTACCCCTAACGTTTTACATTTCTGCCAATGTCACCCTTTTCACTAGCACCATCAAATATTTAATAGTTTTTGCTTACGTGGCATCTTATGTGACAAAATTATCTGACTTGGTATATTTTTTTTCCACATTGGATTTCTTAGTCATCTTTTCCCCATCAAAGTTGTGTCGTTTTGACCTCAGCCTATTCCTTCTAAAATATAACTCAAACGCACGCGCTATTTTGCTCATAAAAACATCAGAGACGTTATCCATTCTCTGTTTTAGGAAGACATATTCGACCTTCGATTACTAAGAAAACGTGAAAGTTTTTGAGCACCTATTTCGACTTCTCTCCGACAACGTCTTCCCAGAATAGAGAATTATGGGTAACGTCTTTGATGTTTTTGTCTGCAAAATGGCACGTGTGTTTGAGTTATATTTTAAAAAGAATAGGGTGAGGCCAAAACAACACGGTTTTGATGGGGAAAAGAACAGTAAAAAATCTTGTGTGAAAAAAAAATGTCAAGTCAGATATTTTTGCACATAGGATGCCACGTAAGCAAAAACTATTAACTATTTGATGGTGCTAGTGAAAAGGGTATCATTGGCAGAAATGTAAAATGTTAGGGGTACAATTGACAGAAAAAAAGTTAGAAATCTGATGTGAAAAAAAATATGCCCAGTCAGATATTTTTGCCATATAGGATGTCACGTCAGCAAAAACCGTTAAATATTTGACGGTATTAGTGAAAAGGTTGACATTGACATAAACATAAAACGTTAGGGATACAATTGACAGCGAAAAAACGTTAGGGGCGAAACTGATAGGAACCCCAAACGTTAGGGGCAGGAAAGGTGCTTTTGCCTATTATTGACTATCTCAAGCAAGTACTCTTCGCATTATAATATATTTACCTATTTAATTTATATGAGTGTGATTAATTGAAAATTGATTGAGGGTATGGCAACTAATTCATGTATTCTAATATTTTAACCCATTTTAAATTGATTGAGACAAATTTTGGTATGCAATTAATTAATTAATTAATTGTTATGTTGACCTTTCTTTGTTTCAAAGACTTGCCTTTTTGGTTAAGAAAATTTGGGTAGATGCATGGGACGTGATTGGATGGTTGAATAAAAAAGTAAATGAAATGACAATTAATTAATGACATGATTATTTTCTCCAACAGCTCTTTTTCGAGTCTCAATGGCTCTAGGACTCCAACGGCTCTTTCATAGGTCTAAAGAGCTGTAGATTTCCAGGAGCTCTTTCTCAAATCCAAACGGCTCTTTCTTAGGTCTAAACAGCTTTACCCTTCCATAAACTCTCATTCTCAAGTCCCAACGGCTCTTTCTTAGGTCTAAACAACTGTAGCCTTCCAGAAGCTCTCATTCTCAAGTCCCAACGGCTCTTTCTTAGGTCTAAACAGCTGTAGCCTTCCAGAAGCTCTCATTCTCAAGTCCCAACAGCTCTAGAACTCCAACGGCTCTTTCTTAGGTCTAAACAACTGTAGCCTTCCAGAAGCTCTCATTCTCAAGTCCCAACGGCTCTTTCTTAGGTCTAAACAGCTGTAGCCTTCCAGAAGCTCTCATTCTCAAGTCCCAACAGCTCTAGAACTCCAACGGCTCTTTCTTAGGTCTAAACATCTGTAGCCTTCCAGAAGCTCATTCTCAAGTCCCAACGACTCTATTTAATATTAATGCACAAACCTTCACATTCCTTATTTGATGGCCAAGTTCCTTATAAATCAAAATGTTACGTATAGAACTATATGCTAATCAATTTCATTCATTATATTCACTACTTTTAATTGAGACAAATACATTTAAAAATGCATGCCTTCATAACATACTGAGCATAAAAATTTTGATTTTATAATATTGCCTAGTTAATTTTATAATATTATTGACTATCTCAAGCAAGTACTCTTCACATTATAATATATTTAACTATTTAATTTATATTGAGTGTGATTAATTGAAAATTTATTGAGGGTATGGCAACTAATTCATGTATTCTAATATCTTAACACCTTTTAAATTGATTGAGACAAATTTTGGAATGCAATTAATTAATTCATTTATTGTTATGTTGACCTTTCTTTATTTCAAAGACTTGCCTTTTTGGTTAAGAAAATTTGGGTAGATACATGGGACGTGATTGGATGATTGAAAAAAATGCAATAAGGTGATCAAGTAATCAAATGACAATTAATTAATGACATGATTTTTTCTCCAACAGCTCTAGACTTCCAACGACTCTTTTTCAAGTCTCAACAGCTCTAGGACTTCAACGGCTCTTTCTTAGGTCTAAACAGCTGTAGATTTCCAGAAGCTCATTCTCAAATCCCAATGGCTCTATGACTCCAACGGCTCTTTCTTCGGTCTAAACAACTGTAGCCTTCCAGAAGCTCTCATTGTCAAGTCCCAATGGCTCCAGAACTCCAACGGCTCTTTCTTAGGTCTAAACAGTTGTAGCCTTCCAGAAGCTCATTCTCAAGTCCCAACGGCTCTAGGACTCCAACGGCTCTTTCTTAGGTCTAAACAACTGTAGCCTTCCAGAAGCTTATTCTCAAGTCCCAATGGCTCTAGGATTCCAACGGCTCTTTCTTAGGTCTAAACAGTTGTAGCCTTCCAGAAGCTCTCATTCTCAAGTCCCAACGGCTCTAGGACTCCAACGGCTCTTTCTTAGGTCTAAACAGCTGTAGCCTTCCAAAAGCTCATTCTCAAGTCCCAACAACTCTATTTAATATTATTGCACAAACTTTCACATTCCTTATTTGATGGCCAAGTTGCACTATAAATAGGGAGCACTCCATTTTTCATTTTCACCAACTTTCAAAGCAAGAGCAATTAGCTATAGCATTTCAAGTTTCACTCAGTTGAGAATTTGTTTCTTGAGCTAGTTTCTAGTCTCGGCTCTAGAACTCCAACGGCTCTTTCACAATTCTAAACAGGTCTAGCCTTCCCGAAGGTCATTCTCAAGTCTCAACGACTCTATTTAATATTAATACACAAACTTTCACATTCCTTATTTGATAGCGATCAAGTTGCACTATAAATAGGGAGCACTCCATTCTTCATTTTCACTAACTTTCAAAGTAAGAGCAGCTAAAGAATTCAAAATTTCACTTATCTGAGAATTTCTTTCTTGAGCTTAGTTTCTTTGTATTCCCTTAGTGATACAAGGGTTCTTCATATTTTCTCTATTTGAAGTTCGTTTTAGGTGGGCAACCGATCGAAAATCTTAATTCGTTTTAATTGAGCAAACACACCTTATCATTGTTAGTGAGAAATTTTTGCCTAGTCTGGTAAACAATGAAATTTTTAGCCTGTAAAAAATGTATAAATCTAAGCTTCATTGGTTGTTTGTACTTTAAAACAAAGCAATAATGATGAACTTACATGGTAAAAGACGAAATAGGAAAAAGAAACGATTTCCTTAATTTGCTATGCACCTCTTTAATGAATCCCTTCGCACCTAACATGCACTCTCCCGTCCTTTGCAGGTAAACATCTAATCTTTTTTCTCACAGTCACATCGCCTCTCAGGTATTCATTCTTCTCTCACTTTCTTTACCAGTTTATGTCTCCTATTAATTATTGCTTCTTTCTGTATGTCCGTACTCCATAGCTATAACTAGCGCAAGAATGTCAAGCTCCTTAGGATCTACAAAATGGTTCCCAAATGGAAGCATAAAGACAGAGCTGTTTCGTTATCCTACAGCTACCGCTCTGCTGTTGGATTATGAACTGGTGCAATCGGTGAAGCCGCTTTCAATTGGGGTTTTTGTTATGAATCTTTTCATGCAAATGGCGTCTCCCATTACCGCAGCCAGTTGCACCATTAATGAATTCCAGTGGCCACTCACTAAAGACACTCTTGTCATCAGAATTGGCAAACACACATTTGTTTTCTGCATTCCTGGTGTCGTCTTTGCTTTTCGGTTTACTGCGGGATTACTGAAGAAGTAAACTTCATGCAAGAGATCATAGGAGTGTTCATGAATTACGGCCAGTACAAGGAGCATGGTGTAGGAATCGATAAATCTCTCTATATATACTTGATTGTGTTCATTTAATGCTTAATTACCTTTTTATTTTTTAGGTTTTGGTCATTATTTCTCAAGAATGTTCATTAATTAGAGGGCATATCTTGATAATTTGAATTGTCTGCTTTAAAACAATGGATTCTGGAAAATGTAATATGACTCAATTTAGTCCTTAACGTGGCGTTTGGTATCTGGTGAGTGTTTAAGAGGGAAGTGGAAGTAAGTGATAAAAAGTATGTTTGGTATGCAAGGAAATGGAAGTGGAATGTAAAAGTAATATTTTAGTTTTTAAACATCACCTCACCTCATCTTCCCTCCCCATAATGAGGAAATGAAGCTTTGAGGGAAGCTCAAACTCACCTTCCCTGCTCTAAACCATACCAAACGTGCTGCATCAGATGCATTTCACCTCACATTCCCTTCTCCTAAACCACACAAACGTGCTCAGAAAGATTGAAATGTCAAATTTATCACGTTAAAAATGCAATTCATTTAATTTAGTCACTGGTCAGTATATATATTATATTATGCGCTTGATCATGTAGTAGTGTAACCTTGAGCAGACAAGGAGGACCCATTATTTTGGTCAGTGGCACAACCTTTGGCTGAATCCATGGCACATGAAATGCTTCTCCGGTTAGGTCACCAACCAGGAATGTCACGACCCCCTACCGGGCGCCCGTAACCGGCACGGGAGGTAGGATTTCTCTTATCCCGTAAGCCTCTAATTCCTGATTGACATTCTTATATATGCATAACTACCCATTTCTAATACAACCAATATAGTATTTATATGGCCATCCCTATCCGATGACCTAAGTAGCACACAATCCACGGCTCGCTCAACACCGCTTCAGTCTATACATATACACATAATCAATCACACGTACGTATAATATACATATTGATCACGCGCTTAAAGGCGGGTGATCTATCCTATTCACATGCAGAATCCCTGTGTACAGTCAAGTATATATATTCAATCACACACCTGCATAAAATATACATATTGATCACACGCCTCAATGCGTGTGACCTATCCTATTCACATGCGGAAGCCGTATTTTCACACAATCAAGTATTTAGTCACACATATATATAATTTACATATTGACCACACGCTCAGTGCGAGTGGTCTATCCTATTCACATGTGGAAGTCACATCCATATATATATATATATACGCATGATATTCATCATATCATAACCTATGATCCCAACAACCAGACCAATCTTTAATCTGTATGAAGCCGACAATTCTAGAGTGTGACGTATACATATATGCATATAACAGCTGTACAAAACAATGCTATACCAAAAGAATCATATACATATACATCCTGTCAAAAATACATATAACAGTACTAACCACGCGGACAATGCGTGCGGTCTCTAAGTCTGTCCGCCTCCCTGAGATGAAGTGGAAGCGCCCCCGATGCCTATACCACCTGTGTCTGTAACATGTAATATTGGGGTGAGTCAAATAGACTCAGTGAGAGGCTTTCCCATCCCTGGTGTAGTAGCGGGTACCACTACAACTGGGGAAGAGGAGCCAAACACAAACACATACGCATATAACTAATTAAATTTCCATATATTAAGTGGTCAGGCAATTAGCTTATATCATATTCACAATAAAGAATTTAAAGCATGGATTTACATACATTTAAATTCACAAATACATCATATCGTGATTTGACATATAATTCCATGTAGTCCTCTGTATTCAAGTAATCATAATCATAAACTGGCCCGAAGGCAATATCTCCATTAGGAGAGAGTCTGGCCCGAAGGCAATATCTCACGTGAGCAATATGGGAACCTAGTTGATCATTCTAGGAACCCCTGGTCCCAAGACTATACTTGGAACAATAGTCTGACCTCAAGACTTCCCTTGGAGCAATAGCCGGCGACTCACCTGACCTCGGTTTACCTAAGGCAATAGCCACAATGTGGTGTACTCAAATACTTGCATTCCTGTGGTTTGACTCAAGACAAGAGACTCAATCTACCCGGACTACCCGTGATAGACTCGGTTCCAGCGTTGCACAATAAATGACCCCTATGCACCACTACTTGTTCATTTTACTTCTTCTTATGCAAATTTAGATTTCCAAGTGGTTTCTAATTTGGACTCTTGGTTCAGAACAAAGTCACCTAGGTTTATTCTCTTTAAGGACTTACTTACAAAACCACACCCTTCAGATAATAATTACTCGATCCTACCCCCAGTGTCGTATAGGTCCCGAGGACCTTCTGTTCGTATAGGGCTCCTTGAGCCACCGTTGCTTTTACAATTCACATACACACATATAGCACATTTTGACATATACTGTAATTTAGGAACAACAATAGCATGTTATCTAACATGTAATTCCTACAAATAGGCAAGAAGGCAAACCATATATCCATATCCGCAGTCAACCCTATAGGGCAAGGATAGGAAAGCCCCTCACCTGGTGGGCCCCTCTGATCGGCTCTCGGTGCGCCCGAAATTCCACTCACAGTATGGTGCCCTATACACATATACTTGAGAGATTCAGAGACTTGAAAATTCAACCACTATCGTGTACATGTAACGCTAATGCTCATGTTCTTTCTAATTAATTCCATAGGCTAGTTGTTGGCTTGGAATGCCCTCAACTAGTTTTCGGAACACCTAGCATGCTTCTAATTCGTGTCCAATCCTCTCTTAATCACGCTATTCGGAAACGTTGAATTTGGGAATGCAAGGTTACCCAATTTCACCTCTATGTGTCCATGTGAAGTTCCCATTACCCAAGTCTTGAATTTATGGCTCAAGAGTCATAAATTCTACTTGTCCAAAATTTCCATTTATCAAAATAACCTTGAACACTTCATCTACACATGAATACGTATACCCGAATACGCGTAAAATTAGAAAATTGTCTCTTTTTCCCTGAACGGGGTTCCGGGTGAGACGGAAATTACTCGGGTTTTAATCCCTCGTACATTCCAATAATTTTTAATAATTATATAATTATTATTCAACCTTTCAATGCACCCCAAGTCATTCGACAACACCCTTAAACCTTAACAATCACATTTTCCTACACTTTTTCGAACCCAGATAAATTCCATCAATTTGGTTCCGGTTCCTAAGCTTCCAACTCACTTCCTAGCATGCAAATACTTCAATTTAGGACCCAAAATACTCATATTGAATCAATTGGGGTCTTTCCAAAAATCCCTAAAATTAATAAAATTGGGGTTTGAGAGTTTCGGGACTTCTCACCTCGATTCAACCGGTTAGAAGGACGATATGGAGTAGAGGAGACTCCCAGCTATCTTCCCCAGTGAAGAGACGGCGTTTTCCGGCGACTTTTCCGGCGAGAAAACTCTCCCCCTTTGCTTTCTCTCTCTAACCTGAGCTCTCTCTCTCTCTCCTCCAGCCACAAGACGGTGATCGGCTCCGGTGGGCAACGATTCCGACCTCCTCTCATGTTGCTCCGGCCACCATGCGTTGGCCTTCCTCCTCCTCTCCCTCTCGCGTTTCCCGTGCGTGAAGACTGAAGAATGGACGCCCAGCTTGTTCCTTTCCCCACGCCTTCCTTTTCTTTCTTTTCTTTTCTTCTCTCTTCTCTGCTCTCTCTTATCTAATATATATATATATATATATATATATATTATAATAAGTTAATATATATATATATAAAAAGAAAGTCTGATTTCTTTTTTTTTACATATATATACATTTATATAATTAATTAATATATACATATTAAAAGAAAGTAAGTATGATTATTAATAAATATTAGGATCTAAAATACTTTGTATTCACAACATAGTAGGTAATAGGGTAGTGTGCATTTTTATCTCATCTTCCACATTCTAAATTAATTAATTAAATTAGACCAACGACGCTAATTAAATATCCTCGAGTATTACAATCTTCCCCCCTTAAGAAATTCGGTCCCTGAATTTCAAACAAAATACTAACCTTAGTTTCGAAATAGATGAGGATACGTTCTGCGCATTTCACCCTCGACCTCCCACGTAGCTTCTTCGGTCGAGTGGTTTCTCCACAGAACTTTAACCAATGGAATCTCTTTCGTTCTGAGTTTCTTCAATTGCCGATCTAAGATTTCCACTGGCTCCTCTTCATACGTCATATTTTCGGTTAGTTGCACGTCTTGCGATTGAATCACGTGCGAGGGATCGCGAAGATACATCAGAAGCATTGATACGTGAAAGACAGGGTGTACCCCCTCCAATTCTGTAGGCAATTCCAACCGATACGCTACATTCCCAATTCGTTCTAAGATTTCAAACGGTCCGATATATCGAGGACTCAACTTCCCCTTCTTACCGAACCGCATTACGCCTCTCATTGGTGATATTCTCAAGAACACCTGATCACCAATGGCAAACTCCAGTTCTCTTCTTCAATTGTCTGCATAAGACTTTTGCCTACTCTGAGCCGTCAGCAATCTCTTCCTTATACATTTTACCTTCTGCAAGGCATCTTGTAACAATTCCGGGCCGACTAGGCTAGCTTCTCCGACCTCGAACCACCTAATCGGGGATCTGCATCTACGTCCGTACAGAGCCTCGAAAGGTGCCATTTGAATACTTGCTTGATAACTGTTATTGTACGCAAACTCAGCCAAGGGTAAATACCTTTCCCAACTTCCGCCGAAATCCATAATACATGCCCGAAGCATGTCCTCAAGAATCTGAATGGTTCTTTTTGATTGCCCGTCGGTCTATGGGTGGAACGCAGTACTCATATCAACTCTAGTTCCCAACACTTCCTGCAATGACTTCCAAAACCTGGAAGTGAACTGTGGACCTCTATCAGATATTATGGACACTGGCACACCGTGCAATCTAACGATTTCTGATAGATAAATCTGTGCATATTGACTCACTCCGTAAGTGGTCTTAACTGGCAGAAAGTGGGCGGACTTAGTCATGCGATCCACTATACCCAAACCGAATCAAATCCCCGTTGTGATCTTGGCAACCCTGTTACAAAATCCATTGTTATCCTCTCCCATTTCCACTTAGGTATTTCTATCTGTTGTAATGTTCCGGCGGGCTTCTGGTGTTCAGCCTTGACTTGCTGGCACACTAAACACCTGGCTACATAGTTTGCGACATCCTTTTTCATGCCATTCCACCAATACAACTGTTTCAGGTCATGATACATCTTATTAGCTCCCGGATGGATTGTATACGCTGTCCGGTGTGCTTCTTCAAGGATCCTTTCTTTCAAGTTATCAACCATAGGGACACACAACCGTCCCTCCAACCGAAGTATCCCAGAATCATCCATAGAGAATCGGACGTCGTCCCCTTTCTCTTTAGTTACGGTATCCGTGATTTGCTTGAGGTCGGTATCTTCACCTTGCCTAGCCTTCACCTCTTCTACCAAAGAGGATTTAGCTTGCAAATGGGCTAAAAGTGAGTTGGAACTTCCAATATCAAACTGATTTCCCGTTTGCTCTAGCTCGTGCAGTTCTCTAATTAACGATCTCCTTTCTTCACTTATATGAGCAAGACTGCCCATGGATTTCCGACTCAGAGCATCGGCTACCACATTAGCATTTCCTGGATGATATAAGATCGTGCAGTCGTAGTCTTTCAACAACTCCAACCATTGACGTTGTCTCAAGTTCAAGTCTTTCTGCTCGAAAATGTATTTGAGGCTTTTGTGGTCTGTATAAATTTCACAAGTCTCACCATATAAGTAGTGTCTCCATATTTTCAAAGCGAATACTACAGCCGCCATTTCGAGGTCGTGAGTCGGGTAGTTCTTCTCATGTTTCCTCAGTTGTCGCGATGCATACGCAATCACCTTGCCATGCTGCATCAAGACACACCCTAACCCGATCCTCGACGCATCACAGTATACCACGTACCCTCTTATGCCTTCAGGTAATGTCAGCACCGGAGCGGTAGTGAGGCTGTCCTTCAGCTTTTGAAAACTCTACTCACACTTGTCATCCCATACAAACTTCACTCCTTTCTGAGTCAATCTAGTCATAGGTGCAGCAACCTTAGAGAAATCCTGCACAAATCTTCTATAATATCCCGCCAAACCCAAGAAACTGCGAATCTCCGTAACAGAGGTAGGCTGGGACCAATTCTTCACTGCCTCTACCTTACTTGGATCAACGTGGATTCCCTCTGATGATACCACGTGACCCAAAAAGGCAACTCTGTCAAGCCAGAATTCACACTTAGAGAACTTGGCATACAGTTTTTCCTCTCTCAACCTCTGTAAGGCTAGTCTCAAGTGTTCAGCATGTTCTTCAGAATTCTTTGAATAAACCAATATGTCGTCAATGAAGACAATGGCAAATTGGTCCAGAAATGGTTTAAAGACTCTGTTCATCATGTCCATGAACGTTGCAGGAGCATTAGTTAATCCAAAGGACATCACCAAGAACTCGTAATGTCCATATCGGGTCCGGAATGCGGTCTTAGATATGTCTGATTCACGAATCTTTAATTGGTGATACCCAGATCGCAAATCAATTTTGGAAAACCGCTTCGCACCCTGCAACTGATCAAATAGGTCATCTATCCTCGGCAGTGGGTATTGATTGCGGATCGTTACTTTGTTTAACTTTCGGTAATTGATACACAACCGCAAAGATCCGTCCTTCTTCTTTACAAAAAGGACCGGTGCGCCCCAAGGAGAGAAACTGGGTCTTATAAAACCCTTTTCAAGCAATTCTTGCAATTGTGTATGTAGCTCCTTCAGCTCCTTCGGAGCCATACGGTAAGGTGGTGTGGAGATAGGCTGGGTGCCAGGTTGCAGCTCAATTCCAAATTCAATCTCACGATCGGGCGGCAACCCCGGCAATTCTTCTGGAAATACATCCAAAAACTCTCGCACTACAGGTACTTGAGTCGGTGAAAGTACTTCTTTCGTGGTATCTTGGACGAATTCCAAGTACCCTTTGCATCCCTTTGCAAGTAATTTGGATGCCTTCAAAGCCGAGATCAAGCTTGGATACGGTGCAGCTCCGTCACCCCGTATCACAAAAGGCTCCTCTTTTGGCATATTAAAGTTTATACATTTAGCCCTGCAGTCCACAACCGCATGGCAAGAAGACAACCAATCCATTCCGAGGATCACATCAAGATCAACCATACACAACAACCGAAGGTCTACCACAGTCTCATGACCATCGTCCTCCACAATGCAAGACTTGTGCACATACTCTACTTGTACCGATTCTCCCATTGGTGTAGAGACCAGTACTGTTTCTTCCATTCTAGATGGACTTTTGTTGAATTTAGAGGCAAATGCATGTGACACATAGGAATGAGTGGAGCCGGAATCAAATAAGACTCGTGCTTCAAGAGAGCAGACAATAAGAGTACCTGTCACAACTGCATTTGATGCATGAGCATCCTGCTGAGAGAGTGCAAATACCCGCGCTTGTCCTCCACCTACCGCCCCTAGCCCTCGGCCACTAGACCCTATACCACGGCCTCTAGCTACACCTGTACTTGCTGCCTGTGGTGGCACGGTTCTCACTGGTGGAGCTGGAATAGGTGTACTCCTCGGCGTCGGATTGCTTCTCACACTTGTACCCTCTTTCTTCTTTGGACACTCTCTAGCCATATGGCCCATCTGGCCGCAGTGGTAGCATCCACCTGTCAGTCTCCGACATATACCAGAATGAAATCTGCCGCACGTCACACACTGGGGCTTTATCTTACCGACATTTCCACCCCCTTGTTCCCTCTGTCCCCCTTGAATATTACCTCTTGTACCTGTTTCATAGGTGGTAGTTGAGGATAGTCCTCCTACGGACCCTGAGTATCCTGCACTTCCACCTGTTGTCTTCCTTTTCTTACTTCCACCTCCATGGTTGTCACTGCCTGTAATTAACTTGACTTTAGGATCAACAGACGTCCCATACCTCTTCCTGGTTTCAATCATTCTAGCACAGTCTGCTGCTTGGGCTAAAGTCTCAAACTGTCTCCTCTGAGGTAGCAAAGCAGTAAATAAAGGCTCCGTGAGTCGGTGTATGAATCTCTTGATCCTCGCCTCTACATCTGGAACTAACTCAGGTGATAATTGAGCCAGTTCTGTGAAAAGTAACTCATACTCCGTCACGGTCATGTTAGGCGTCATCCACAATACCTCGAATTGCTGACGCTTTGCATCCTTGGTACCCTCAGGTAGAAACCGACCCAGGAATTCCCTCTGAAAATCTTCCCAGGTCATCGGTGCCACTTTGCGTGAATACCTTGTCTGTACAGACTCTATCCATACTCTAGCCGCTCCCCTCAGCTGGAATGAAGCTAATTCCACCAATTCATGGCCTGAGCACCTAAGCATGCGCCCAATTCTGACCACATCTCTGATAAAGTACTGCGGATCCTCTTTCTCACTAGTTCCGCAGAAAGTGGGTGGATGAAGCTTCAGAAATTTTGAAATTGGCAGCTCTCTGGGTGCTGCCCGCGGTTCACGAGGCATTCCCTGTGGTTGTTGCCATTCCCTATCCTCTTCCTCAACAACCTCCATCTCTTGATTGCTAGGAACCCTCTCTTGTTCTTCCTCGCCGACTATTAACCGGCGTACCTCCCTCTGTATTTGCCTAGTCATTTCTTCTCTTAATTCCTGAAATCCTGTCGTGAGCATTTCCGCCACGGAAGGTGCACCTGTCTCTACTTGAGGTTGACATTCCGGTGACTGTCCCCTCTCTTCCCCTCTTACTTTTGCTCTTCCTCGACCTCGAGCACGACCTCTGCCTCAGCCTCGGGTACGGCCTCTACCTCGGCCTCGGGTGGGCATTACCTCCTCCCGAACTGACTCTTGATCAATTTCAGCAGGAGTTCTCCCTCCACCCCTAGTCCGTCTCGTAATAGGTGACATCCCTATACTGCACAAGGACCACACCTAATAAGCACACGTATATTAATGACATTTCGTATAAAAGAGAGTAGAAAGAAAGGCTGACACAACTTCCTGGGTACTTCCACAAGTGCCTTTTTACTCCCATGTTGTGCCCGGGTACACAAAGAGGGGTAAACCGACACCCGGTTATACCTATGGCTTCATACAGTTTAAATTAACTTGCCTCTGATACCAAGTTTATCACGACCCCCTACCGGGCGCCCGTGACCGGCACGGGAGGTAGGATTTCTCCTATCCCGTAAGCCTCTAATTCCTGATTGACATTCTTATATATGCATAACTACCCATTTCTAATACAACCAATATAGTATTTATATGGCCATCCCTATCCGATGACCTAAGTAGCACACAATCCACGGCTCGCTCAACGCCGCTTCAGTCTATACATATACACATAATCAATCACACGTACGTATAATATACATATTGATCACGCGCTTAAAGGCGGGTGATCTATCCTATTCACATGCAGAATCCCTGTGTACAGTCAAGTATATATATTCAATCACACACCTGCATAAAATATACATATTGATCACACGCCTCAATGCGTGTGACCTATCCTATTCACATGTGGAAGCCGTATTTTCACACAACCAAGTATTTAGTCACACATATATATAATTTACATATTGACCACACGCTCAGTGCGAGTGGTCTATCCTATTCACATGCGGAAGTCACATCCATATATATATATATATATATATATATACACGCATGATATTCATCATATCATAATATATGATCCCAACAACCAGACCAATCTTTAATCTGTATGAAGCCGACAATTCTAGAGTGTGACGTATACATATATGCATATAGCAGCTGTACAAAACAATGCTATACCAAAAGAATCATATACATATACATCCTATCAAAAATACATATACAGTACTACCCACGCGGACAATGCGTGCGGTCTCTAAGTCTGTCCGCCTCCCTGAGATGAAGTGGAAGCGCTCCCGATGCCTGTACCACCTGTGTCTGTAACATGTAATATTGGTGTGAGTCAAACAGACTCAGTGAGAGGCTTTCCCATCCCTGGTGTAGTAGCAGGTACCACTACAACTGGGGAAGAGGAGCCAAACACAAACACATACGCATATAACTAATTAAATTTCCATATATTAAGTGGTCAGGCAATTAGCTTATATCATATTCACAATAAAGAATTTAAAGCATGGATTTACATACATTTAAATTCACACATACATCATATCGTGATTTGACATATAATTCCATGTAGTCCTCTGTATTCAAGTAATCATAATCATAAACTGGCCCGAAGGCAATATCTCCATTAGGAGAGAATCTGGCCCGAAGGCAATATCTCACGTGAGCAATATGGGAACCTAGTTGATCATTCTAGGAACCCCTGGTCCCAAGACTATACTTGGAACAATAGTCTGACCTCAAGACTTCCCTTGGAGCAATAGCCGGCGACTCACCTGACCTCGGTTTACCCAAGGCAATAGCCACAATGTGGTGTACTCAAATACTTGCATTCCTGTGGTTTGACTCAAGACAAGAGACTCAATCTACCCGGACTACCCGTGATAGACTCGGTTCCAGCGTTGCACAATAAATGACCCCTATGGACCACTACTTGTTCATTTTACTTCTTCTTAGGCAAATTTAGATTTCCAAGTGGTTTCTAATTTGGACTCTTGGTTCAGAACAAAGTCACCTAGGTTTATTCTCTTTAAGGACTTACTTACAAAACCACACCCTTCAGATAATAATTACTCGATCCTACCCCCGGTGTCGTATAGGTCCCGAGGACCTTCTGTTCGTATAGAGCTCCTTGAGCCACCGTTGCTTTTACAATTCACATACACACATATAGCACATTTTTACATATACTGTAATTTAGGAACAACAATAACATGTTATCTAACATGTAATTCCTACAAATAGGCAAGAAGGCAAACCATATATCCATATCCGCAGTCAACCCTATAGGGCAAGGATAGGAAAGCCCCTCACCTGGTGGGCCCCTCTGATCGGCTCTCGGTGCGCCCGAAATTCCACTCACAGTATGGTGCCCTATACACATATACTTGAGAGATTCAGAGACTTGAAAATTCAACCACTATCGTGTACATGTAACGCTAATTCTCATGTTCTTTCTAATTAATTCCATAGGCTAGTTGTTGGCTTGGAATGCCCTCAACTAGTTTTCGGAACACCTAGCATGCTTCTAATTCGTGTCCAATCCTCTCTTAATCACGCTATTCGGAAACGTTGAATTTGGGAATGCAAGGTTACCCAATTTCACCTCTATGTGTCCATGTGAAGTTCCCATTACCCAAGTCTTGAATTTATGGCTCAAGAGTCATAAATTCTACTTGTCCAAAATTTCCATTTATCAAAATAACCTTGAACACTTCATCTACACATGAATACGTATACCCGAATACGCGTAAAATTAGAAAATTATCTCTTTTTCCCCGAACGGGGTTCCGGGTGAGACGGAAATTACTCGGGTTTTAATCCCTCGTACATTCCAATAATTTTTAATAATTATATAATTATTATTCAACCTTTCAATGCACCCCAAGTCATTCCACAACACCCTTAAACCTTAACAATCACATTTTCCTACACTTTTTCGAACCCAGATAAATTCCATCAATTTGGTTCCGGTTCCTAAGCTTCCAACTCACTTCCTAGCATGCAAATACTTCAATTTAGGACCCAAAATACTCATATTGAATCAATTTGGGTCTTTCCAAAAATCCCTAAAATTAATAAAATTGGGGTTTGAGAGTTTCGGAACTTCTCACCTCGATTCAACCGGTTAGAAGGACGATATGGAGTAGAGGAGACTCCCAGCTATCTTCCCCGGTGAAGAGACGGTGTTTTCCAGCGACTTTTCCGGCGAGAAAACTCTCCCCCTTTGCTTTCTCTCTCTAACCCGAGCTCTCTCTCTCTCTCCTCCAGCCACAAGACGGTGACCGGCTCCGGTGGGCAACGATTCCGACCTCCTCTCGCGTTGCTCCGGCCACCATGCGTTGGCCTTCCTCCTCCTCTCCCTCTCGCGTTTCCCGTGCGTGAAGACTGAAGAATGGACGCCTAGCTTGTTCCTTTCCCCACGCCTTCCTTTTCTTTCTTTTCTTTTCTTCTCTCTTCTCTGCTCTCTCTTATCTAATATATTTTTATATTTATATATATATATATATATATATATATATATATATATATTATAATAAGTTAATATATATATATATATATATAAAGAAAGTCTGATTTCTTTTTCTTTTCTTTTTTACATATATATACATTTATATAATTAATTAATATATACATATTAAAAGAAAGTAAGTCTGATTATTAATAAATATTAGGATCTAAAATACTTTGTATTCACAACATAGTAGGTAATAGGGTAGTGTGTATTTTTATCTCATCTTCCACATTCTAAATTAATTAATTAAATTAGACCAACGACGCTAATTAAATATCCTCGGGTATTACAAGGAAGGTCTCATTTCTCTCTCCATTGCCACAACAGTTGCTCCACCAGAGCCACTCATTTGTCAGCAGCAACAAAAATCGTTACAAAATCCATCACTTCAGGTACACTTTTACCAGCTCACATCTCCATTAAGGGAGGAGGAACCAATGACGACGACGAGTCACGAAACCCATACTCTGCGTCTCCCTCTATTGAGGTCTTCACTTGTCTAGTGGATGCCCTTGAAATATCATGGTTGATGTCAGGTGGTATGCTTCCTTCTATCATGACTCATCATATGCAGCGTCTTCGGAGTACCCATGATCCTCCTGCATACAATAAGATTTGGAAGCTGAATGAGATAGGGTTTGAGGCTTTTCTCAAGGGTTTGGATTCTACTTCTGGTAAGCATGAAGCAGATGAAGTGGTCGTCCCAGTCCCACCACCAACTTATAAGGGTAAAGGAAAAGAGAAAGTGAATACTTTGGATTTTGTCGACGTTAATGAAAGACGGAAAAGTAAAAGAAGAAGTCGTTGATCTATGGGCAAGGTATATTATATGGTTTCAAAGAGAGTGATAATTATATGCATATGCAGTATTCTAGTGTGTTCTCTTTTGTAGGATTTCATATTTTGGTACTACAATCAAAGTAAAGTCATGTTTTTTGTGTTCAAACTCTCTTTGTTTATCAAAATAATGTGTTGCCAATTAGTCATAAATAATACTATTTTATATTTCCAGTTTTTATTAATGTGGGATATATATATATATATATATATATATATATATATATATATATATATAAAGCAAAGACTTTTGGCCTTTATAATGAAGGCAGGAAGGGACTTCATGTGGGTGAAGTTTCCTAGAGCTAAATATGAATGTGTCTTGTGACTTATAAGGATATATATGTAAGGTTGAAAATAACTCCAATAGTTCTTGGTTCTAGCGATGGATGAAATTATTCGACTAAAAAGTTTGGATTGCAATTACTTTGGAACTATAGAGGTATAACAACTTTTCTTAAGGAACAAAACCATTTTTGGGTTATTAAGTGACGGAGATCTTGTGATCTAAGAGTTTTTTTTTATTGAGAAGTTTGCAAAGGAAGGGAACGATCCCATTGTTTGGTGTTAAAAATTTAGGAAGAAAAAAAGAATGAATTTACAATAACTCTCCTTAACTTTCCATTCCTCTTTTGTAAATTTTAATTCCTAAATTAAAAAAATTTGAAGGATTAAATAAGGGAAGGATAAACCATTAACATTTCTTTTTCTCCCTTTTCTCTTCCATTTCTCTGTTCATTCGAAAACACACCTTAATAAGGTTCCGTTTAGGAATGGGGAGGAGAAGAAAAAGAGAATAGAAGAAAAGGGATGGGGATGGGGAGAAAAGAAAAGGTTCAGTGATGGTTTCTCCTTTCTTTTGTTTGAATCCTCCAAAATTTTTCAAATTAGTATAATTAAAATTAACACAATGAAAAGGTTAAGGTTAATAAAAAAATTCTTCCAATTCTTTCCCCTCCAAAATTTTAAAGACCAAACAAGGAAAAAGTTACTAAATCCTCATTCCCTCCCTTCCTTTCCATTCTTCTTTTCTCCATTTCCCCTCACAATAAGAATAAATAATAAGTGCCAATAAGTCAATAATAAGTGCCAATAAGAATAAATAAGTCAAAAAAATGGAAGAAAAGTTTATATATATCAGGTGCAGATTTTCTATTTCAAGGGAAGATCAAAGGTTCAAGTTGAATGTTGATAGTTACACAACAGTGATGTAGGTTGTAGAGTTTTAATTATATACGATCATGGCAATTCTATATATAGATGCTTTTAGTAGTAACATTGTTGTATAATTACTTAATTAGTATGCCTACAATATGTTGCGCGAACAACAAAGCTTTGACCTTTAACCAAATATTCATTGGATAAGTACAAGAAAAATGACGATTTTCATAATTTATATTTTGACGACTACTTATTTGTTAAAAAAAATACATTTTTTAATAATTAAATTTTGACTATTGAAAAAAGTCAATAATATTATTTTAAATGGTCAATAATTTTTATAATTTTTTTTACAATACTTTTTTCAATGGTATTTCTTTTAACCGTCTTCGTTGAAAAAGTGTTGTCAAAAACAATATTATTGACTGTTAAAAAATACTATTTTTTTTTTTTGTGGGCTGACTTGCGATCTAGCCCGTTTAGCTCGCGGGCTCAAACAGGCCAACCTGTTTAGACTTGTTTTAAACTAAAATATATTTTAATATCCAAGCCCGCCATTTAGCAGGCGGGCCAAATTAACCCACAGACGTAAACCCGTTTTGACACTACTACTCATTCTTATAGGAATTTTGGGATCACAAGACAACTCATTATTGAATTTTTTTCCCAAGAGAGAATCTTGTTCATCAAGTGCTAATGTCAATAGGTAATTGAAAAAAAAAGGCAATGAAATTTGAAGTAACCAATGAGTGCTTGTTGGTAACAGGGGATGCTAGCTATGCCAAATGTGTAATGATATGGGTGGGAGTGGGACTCCGATATGCTTATGTGTATTGTGGTTAAAGTATAATTATAATGCATATCTCAACCATTATTTTAATTTTATATTAAATTAAAAAATAGATAAATTTAATGGTTGAGGTGTACAATATAATTACTAGGGGTGTTCGGCGGGTGGTTTGGGCGGTTTTTGGTGAAAATTTAGTGCACCTATCGGTTTAAGTTGATAGCGTCAAACCAAACCAAACCAAACCATAAACGAGCGGTTTTGAGCGGTTCGGTTTGGCGGTTTAGGACTTTTATATTATCAAACTTACATATTTAAGTTTATTAATAAAAAATATAATTTTATTCAATATAAACAATAAAAAGAATTGTAATATTTCATTTACTTACAATATACAATCAACTTAGTTCTAAAATTAAATTTTTAGATTGACTAAAGTAATCTAACATTCTAAAAACAAATTTTAAACTTTATTATTTAGAAATTTTAACATAATATGTACATATATATACATGTATGTGTATGTGGTTTGGTTCGGTTCGGTTTTTCGACATACCAAACCGAACCAAACCAACATTGATCAGTTTTGTTCGGTTTGTACTAATTCGGTTTGGTTTGGTTCAAGTGTGGCGGTTTTGTCCGGTTCTGAACACCCCTAATAATTACACTTCAAGCACAACATACATCAACTGATCCAAATTTGTGGAAGTGAGGGTGGGTTTGTTGAGTGGAATATAATTAACATTGAATTGAAAATTTTTAAATTGAACTTAATCGCTCAACTATCCTAACTCAATGCATGTAACTAGTTTTTTTTTCTAGAAAAAATATATCTGTGCAAATTTAATTATTTGACTCACCCGAATTACTTGATATAAATTTTTTGTCGAATCCGATCGATTCAAATGAGTGAGTTGAGTTATGCTCACAGTCACATCCTATTAACGTTAAAGAAGAAATGGTCCTACATGATGCAAATCACTAGGGATCCTCATAATATGTAATGTAATTAATCTTTGTTATAAAATGTATAAAATAAGAACATCTATATGAACAAGAGCTAGACTTGTAAGAAATAGAGAATTGGGAAGGAAGAAAGTAATCTTTTTATTCATATTATCACTTATATGTGTATATCATCAGAAAATACTTTTATTTATAGTCTAAAAGATCTGAAGGGGATGTACCTAACTTAATGTACATAATGAGAAGATAAATCCATACTAATGTACATGATGAAGGGATAAACTCATATTTATATACATGAGAAAACTCAAGATGATAAAGGCAATTGTGAATATTCATAAATAATAATATTTATAACAATCTTTGATTTGTTGTGAGTACCTTTTTTATCCTTGCAAATATATATCCTTGTATTTTAGTAAGAAATAACTGGTCAAAGGTTCATTTTGGTCCTCTATGTTTCACTCAAGTTTTAAATTAGTCCTTTATGTTTCAAAAATTTTAAATTAGTCCTTTATGTTTCTCAGAAGTTCTAAATTGGTCATTCCGTCCAAATCCGTCAATTTTTAAGTTAACTGCTGACATGGCGTGCCGAGGTGGACACATAATCTCTCTTACGTGTATCAGAGAGTTGATGTGGCCTTAGACACACGAAAAACTCCCAAACGGCGTCATTTAAGCCAAAAATAAAACCATGCTGAGAGGACCAATATGAAACTCTAATGAAATATAAAGGACTAATATAAAACTTCAATGAAAAATAAAGGACCAATATAGAACTTGAATGAAACATAAAGGACCAATATATAACTTTAATGAAACCTGAAGGACAAATATAAAACTTTTGGGAAACATAAAGGACCAATTTAAAACTTGAGTGAAACATAGAGGACTAAAATGAGCATTTGACTGAACTAAATTACAAGGAAC
The DNA here is from genome assembly GCA_014851425.1 of Senna tora. Lineage (NCBI taxonomy): Eukaryota > Viridiplantae > Streptophyta > Magnoliopsida > Fabales > Fabaceae > Senna > Senna tora. Next base: position 32,917,889 of record CM026262.1, read on the forward strand.
TTTAACTAATGTAACTATAGTTATATTTAGTTGAAATTTTATAACGGCCGTCAGAGTTCTATTATAATATGGATTTTTCAATACAAAAAATTCATATTCAAGACATTTCTCATCAAGAGGGTATTTGAACTAAGGATAGCAGAGGTGAAGTGCAGCTTGCCCAAAAGCCCGGCCCAAAAGGGTATTTTTCAATACATGATGAAGGGCTCAGGCATTTTTAAAGCCCGACCCAAAAGCCCAAAAAAATATGGGCTGGGCTCGAGCACTTTTTTGTAAGCCCGGCCCGAAAGCCCGTAAAAATACGGGCCAAGCTCGAGCATTTTTTAAAGCCCAGCCCGGAGGCCCGCTATAAAGGACCAATATAGAACTTCAATGAAACATAAATAACTAATATAAATCTTCAATGAAACATAAAGGACCAATATAGAACTTCAATAAAATATAAAGGATCAATATAGAACTTCAATGAAACATAAAGAACCAATATATATATTTTTTATAAATTATGTATAAGAATGGGCTAAGCCCGGGCTTAGCCCATGGGTTTGGGTAAATACCTGGCCCATTGTAATGGGTAGTAAAACATGTAAGCTTAGGCTCAAGCCCAAGCCCATATATGTAAAGCCCATGGGCTTAAGCCCAAGCCCGGCCCGGCCCGACCCATGAACAGGTCTAAGTGCAGGGCAAGGAAGTAAATTTTTTTTATTTTGATATTTTCTTTAATTTAGATTAAATATAACACTGTTTTTTACTTCTTATGTGATTATTCTGATCTTAATAAATTCAAACATATTTTAAGAGTTAATAATGTTAGAGAAAATGATAGTGAAAAAAGGATTTTCTAATTAAGTATTATTGATCAGCAAGGCATCATTGAAATATTAGAGAGACCAATAGAAATTTAACCCAAAAGATTATTGTAAAAATTTAAATCGGAAGCAGTTTTATCCAATCACAACTACTCAACTAGTCCTTGAGTGTCAGGAGATCTCTTTAAGGAGATATGCCCATCAAGAAAAATTTTTAATAACTTCAAAGAAATTTGAACCCTCATCCACAAGTGAAGTGAAAAATTAAATGCTAACAATTAAAAGATATATTGGATCTTATTATAAATACATATATAGCCTAGTATAAATTAATCAATATATGCTTACTGTTCAACCAATGAAATAAATAAAGATTTCAATTGCTATTAATTTAAGCATATTTTTTAGGGTCCATTATGTAATATTTTTCTTAAAAGATACAAACCCCCACTACTTTTAAACAACACAAATTAAGTACTTTAATATATCATAATTTTGAGAAAATGTTTAATAGTAAGATAGTACTGAACTTCAATACTTCCGTTCAATCAGTTAATTCTTAATTCATTCAAAGGTGTGTTCTTATTATTAATATGAATTTATATTAACATTAATAAATAACACAATATAACTAAAAATATATACCAAAAAAATCAATAATAACATTGTATATTGAACTTTTATCCCAGAAATAAAAAATAGTAATTATTAAAAGACAAAACAACTTTTAATTAAAGACAACAAATTAATTATTACAACGTCAAAATATGTGGACAATAGGGATACATCATACATGTGACTGAAAAAAGAAAAACACATACGTATACGTACATACACAATATTATTCAAATACTACACATGACACCCAAAGTTTACATCAAACTTTCACATATAACCACTAAACAAGTTATACTAACATATATTACACATAAATGCTACATATTCTCGAGTCCCGATCTTTTGCCGTACAAAAATCTCTTGTGAAGTACTGAAGTGCGTTAATATGAGAAAATAAATCATTGTACTTTACTGAAATTGCACTTCAGAAGATATGTTCTCTATCGAATATGAAGCAAATCGGAGTTAACAACTTTATTGGATCTAACTTGTTCACCACCTACTGTAGGATGCACTTTGTTACCTCTTATTCCAACACTTGAATTACCCACGACGTCGTTCCGATCACCTCTCCCATCGGCTTCCATTAATTCTCTCTTCAAGTTCTTCTCCTTCACCCTCTTCTCCATTACATAGATTCTAGCCGAGCTTGCTCCAATGGAAGACATTATAATTATTTATATTATGTTTAATTTCTATTGTATGTATGTATATATATATATATATATATATATATATATATATATATATATATATACGTACCTGCAAAAACAGCACAACAACCTTCATATTGTAATTACTCTCTCAAATTAGTATATGATGATAAGCTAGAGACTCAAATACATGGCAATTTATAGAGGTTTCATGTGAGGAGATAACATTTCTATAATATTCATTAATTAATAGTGCTTAGCTTGTGGGGTTTAGTGGCTTTACAACCAACTAGAGGCTATTATTAAATATTGAGTAAATTATTATTTTTTGTCTTAAAAAATATAATTTATTTTAATTAAGTCCCTAAAAGATATAAATATCAAATTTAGTCCTTAAAAAATACAACTAGTCTCTAAAATATGAAAATATTAAATATTAATTTAACCCTTGGATGGAAAAGATTTGTCAATTTTACCGGAGATTTTTTTAAAGACTAATTGAGAAAAAATTATATCTTTTGGGGACTTAATTGAATATTTTCATCTTCAAAGACTAATTAAACTGAGAAAAATTGTATCTTTTTAAGATTTTATTAAATTGAAATAAATTATATCTTAAGTATCACACTACAAAAAATAAAAAATTTAACGTCGGTCAAATAACGATGCTTGTAAGCAACCGTGATTAGAGGTTAGAATTGTTCATATTTACCGACAGTTGTCTAACGTAGTTCGGAACCGTAGTTAAGTATATATTTTTTAAAAAAAACAATTCACCATAATGACCATATTTGCAAGGTTGTTGCCCTAAGAAACCTTCCTTCTTCCGTCGTTGCCGTCTATCTCATTCCAACCTCTGTCCTAAAGACGCGATAGCAAAAGTCGAGAGCTCTCGAATCCTCTCAGAACCAGATCCTGAAGCTCGCGATTGAATCAAAAGCTTCACAAATTCCTCCTCCTCATCGTCATCGCGAATAGGCTCTCGTCGATCCACTTCTGAATCTCAAACTCGATTGACCTGGCGATTCGAGAAACAGAGTGAGCGGAGACTCGATAAGATAGAAAGGACAGAAGGCTGAGCCCTCTTTTTGGTATTCCTAAGAGAATAGACTACTTTCTTTGCTACCTCTGTGGTATCTTTCATCTTTCTCTCTTTCTATTTGTTTGATTTTCTAGAATCTCTAATAGCATTATGGGTTGCTATGATTGATTCCTGTCCAGATGAAGGATTTTTAAGCATGTTTTCATATTTTAATTTATACACTAGAAACATTACTTGAGAAATTATGCATCGTTATGAAATTGTGAGTCTAAATGCCTTGCATAAGGTTTTTTTCTTGATTCAACATTCTTTATAAAATCATAGTATGTACTGTATCTTTAATAAAATTGGTTCCCTAAGGAGTTGTATGTAGAAAATGAAAGTATGTTGCTTTTAGGTCTTAATATGGTTTGTTCATTTCAATTTAGGTCTTAGTATGCTTTTCTGATGGTAGGTCCATGCTTTTGTCTTTTTCTTTGTTTGAATATAATTAAAACAAAGTGTTGTGGTTTTGATACTAATGGTAGACAGAACCTCAGTAGACAAATGTAATATGTGGACATTGTACTTTTTCTTATGGTAGGTCTTAGTATGGTTTGTTTATTTCAATTTAGGTCGTAATAACAATGGCTGAAGTTAGTGGCAGATGGGATTTCATCTTGTGGAGGTTGTATTTTGGCTTCTAATATCATATATGATGCATATACTGTGATAAGGTACCAAAATGTAATAAGTTTGAGGTTTATGGTTGATCTCTGCCATATATATATTATAGAACATGTATACATTGAAGTTGAAGCACTATAGTCTCATGGTTCGGCTTTGACTTGGCACATGAGGATGAAGATTGCTCTTGATATAGCAAGGTTAGCTTCCTAAAATCATTTCTTCTTCCATGCCTCTATTAAAGTATTGAAAAGTGATGACATTCACTATCTATTGAGCAGAGGATTGGAATATATGCTTGAAAATTGTAACCCTCCAAAGTCCAACTCTAAATTCCTAAATTGTATAAAATTAAATTCTAAATTCTAAAATAAAACAAATAAGACATACATGACACTCTTTTTCTATCAAAAAAAAGACATACATGACAAAAATATATATATTAGACTATTTAATTAATTAAATCACATGTATCATTTAAGTTTTGTCCAAAAATAAATAGCAAACTTCTTACGTTATTGTGGTGCACCCCTTCACAATATATATATATATATACTAATATAGCATGTCTCTTAAATTGGCTTGCAAAATTACATAGCTTCTTCCACTTTCGACAGATTATCAATTTGAAAATTTGTAGGAAAATTGAGCTTCATATGGATATATATATATATATATATATATATATATATATATAAAACCAAAGAATTGAAATGAGGAAAAATTTTCTATACACATCATGCAGGAAAAATTTGTGTTGTTCCAGGAAAAAGGCTCTCAAGTGGTTCTATGCAGGGAAAAGAAGTGATATACTTTTCTGGTGGACTTTCTTGGTAATTTAGTCTTGTTTTTTAGGAGCATCTAAGATAGCAGCTACTTGGAGCACAGGGAAGGTAGAACTAATGAGGAAATTGGGGGTTGACTTGCCTATTGATTACACAAAACACAACTTTGAACATCTTTTTGAAAAGTTTTATATTGTCTTTGATGTTGTCGGTTAGTTTTCTTTTCTCCATCTATTTATTGATGCAGTCTGTTAGCATGTACTCTTAGCCATTGTAGCCTTTGTATGACAAAGTAATATTATAATAATGCAATCTGGGAGATTAAAGGATTTTAATTAAGGCCTATGTATCAAGTAATATGAAATCATGAATGACGTAAATCAAAACCTCTTTTTCAAGTAATTATTTAATTAAGGCCTATGTATCAAGTAATTCTTTAATTAAGGCTTATGTATCAAGTAATTCTTTATTTTTTGTAGTGTATGAGTGAAGTAGGACGTAGTGTATGAGTGCTTAGTTAAAGAAGGAAGAAAATGGATGAATAACTTTGTAAGTGATGTGACAGGAACAGCTCATTCATATGATGATGATTTTGATGGTGATGTGATTGCAAAAAGGAAAAGCCTAGTAATAGATAGCTACACTCTAACATGACTCTCAACAACTCAAGTAAAACTCAACCCATATCCATCCCTTCATTATTCATTTTACATTATATTGAATCCCTTATAGTAATCTCCGTGATTTTAGCTTTACTTACACTCATAAACCATAACTGACATCTTCTGCTTAATTTGACTAATCAACTCTATGCCTCCCAAAAAACAAACTAATCATTACAACCACTTGATAAATATAGAAAAACACCTGGTTTTACATTTTTTTATATATATTTGCTATACTCAAGCTTTTAAGTACATTCTCGAGGTTGCTTCTTTCTCCATATCAACAGATCAAATGGAATTCAATATATATTCAATTTGAGAATGCAGCAAGTGGGAATGTGGTGGTGCATGGTTTTTTGGGGTGAAAATGGCGAAATAGGGGGAAATTAAAGAGGGATGCATGGGGAAGTGGGAAAGAATATATCAAGAACATAGAAGAAAGAGAGGGCTGTGAATGTTTTGAGTGAGGTATGCCTCGAAAGGATCTTCTTTTTAATTGATTATACTGTACCTTAATTTCTTACAAAGATGTTTGACAATTAAGTGTTGATGAATATGTGATTTCAGGTGTCAAGACACATTTCTATAGACCATTAGAGGTGATAGTTAATGTCATATTAGAATGCAAATATCAGAACTTTTGTTTTTTATTTGCTTTTCTCACACTCTTACACATATCGATAAGTGACAATCATCATTTTTAATTTTTGGCTTTAGGTGATGTTGTCTTCCTAACTGCATCAGATTCAAAAACTTTATCGTTCCTGGTTTTGGATTTCTGGTTCTTAGTTAGGAAAACAACATCTGAAAACTGTAATATATTGGCTTACCAAATCTGATGTTAATAAACACATAATCATCTCATATATTTACAAAAATGAACTCAATCATTTAATTTGGCTCTTGTACAATATATATGCTAACTGTTTGGTATGTAGGCCATAAACTACCTCTAATCCTTATGATACCCCAAATAAATCAGCAAGCATGAAGATCGAGAGGGGTTTAGGTGGTTTCCCTGCTTGGTTACTTGCTCTGAATCCATCTCTAAATCTAAGATCATTTGATCCTTCTTTTCTTCAACTGGTATGTTTCTCTTATAGAGTTCAGCTACAAAATATTATTGTTTATTTTATTTCTAGGTTTCTATCTTTTGTATGCTTTTTTGTTTTTCATTTTTTTTTCATGTTTAGTGAAACACTGAGCTATTTTCCATGTTCTTCTCTTTGTTGAGAGTATTGCTTTTTAGTTTTTCTCCTTTAAAACATTTATTCTCTCTCTCTCTCATAAACATATAGGAATAGGATAGGGCGATAGGATAATTGTGATAATTCATAAAGCTGCTTCTGCATATATATTACATATAACAACTTGTATGGACTGTAACTTTCTAGTACATATATTCGTTTTATCTTAGCCCTGCCATTACATATTGAAACCCTTTCATGATTATCGGTTTCTATGAATGTTACTGTGAACTAAGAAAGCCTCTTTCTATTTAAAGTGATTTGCAAGTTATTTTGGGCTAGCACTAGTTACCCCTGATCGGATTCTTGGCTGTGGTTGTAAAATTGTTAATTTTTAATTTTTCAACAGGTGAGGAAACCATATACCATTTCTATGCAAAGGGAAAAGTGGACAGAGGAAGAGCATCAGAAGTTCCTTGAAGCCTTAAAATTGTATGGTCGTGGATGGCGTCAAATTTAAGGTTTATATATATGCTGATTTAATTAGTTTTTCTTTTTCATTGGGTTATATTGAGAACAGTTATACAGTTTGGCAGGAAGCATCATGGTGGTATATGAGTTCCAGTTTTTCTAAAATGGGATGGTACAAATAAATAAATAAATATATGCTTTATTCTATATTACATGGCTAATTGGTTAATGCTATTGCCTTTGGTTTTCTTTGAAAATGCTGCAAGCTTTTTCTTCGGGTTATTTTAGTTCCAATGTATGATATATACTGTTGTATGATATCTTGGCATGAATTACTTTGCTGAGAATAGTGGTGTATTTTACTATGCATTTTTCCTTGTATTCCTACCAATTGATGCATATCAGACACTTTTAATATGGTGCTTGCATTTATACTTTTCGTTACTCATTTCTTTTAGTTGAAATGGTTGCCATACTTTTTCTTTTTGGGTGTGAAAACGGAGCATTCTAGTGTGGTGGATATGGTACTACCAGGCATGTTGAGTGGCTTGGACCTTATATGAATTGATGGCATCATAGTTGGTTGCATGAATGTAAATATATCGAGCAAGAGCAAGAAGAAATCTTGAAGACTAGACAGCAAGATTAGAAGGTTAACTTAGCTTGCAGCATTCTATGGTCTTGAAAAATTTTGTTTTTATTGTTGCTATATTGTAAAACGTCTGATTATTAATTAATACTCGAGTGTTGAATTGGTGATTATGGATATGTTTTGTTTGTAAAACTTCAAGTACATTTTGAGTGTTTTGGCCAATTAGTACATCTTGAGTTTAAATAAAATTATTTTGTTTGATTAAGTATTTATGTTTATTTTCAAGAAATTAAAAGTATCAATATAAATTGAAATAAATGTTTTAAAAAAAAGTGATCTAGCGACAGTTTAAACCGTTGCCAAATTTTGCACATTAAACTCGCTGTTTTTACGGCGGTTGAAACCGTCGTTAAATATAAAATAACAATGGTCTATTTTAGAAGATTTTAGCGACGGTTTTGACCGTCGTAATATTTAACGACGGTTAGTGCCGACGCTTTTGTGAAGCGTCGCTAGAGTTATTCCCGATGGTTAGTTTAACCGTCTTAAAATATTTAGCGACGGTTAAAACCGTCGCTATATCAGAAAAACCGTCACTAAAAATGCATTTTTTTGTAGTCTAAAATGATAATTTATTCTATTAGTTGCTAAAAGAAAGAAAGATAATTAGAATTGAATGTGCGTTCATCTTTTGTTAACATAAATGGGAAAAAGTTTGGTCTGCGCACACACTATTTTATGTGTGTTTAATTATAAACCTTCTAAATATATATATAAGATAGTTAACTTATATTAATCTTCCAACTGCCTCAAGCCTGCAAGTTGTTGCATATAATGATATTATTATAGTAAAAGAGAGAGGTTTAGAACACACAGATTTAAAGTGGATTATATATATATATATATATATATATATATATATATATATATATATATATATATATATATATATATGGTAACATGATGTAACATAGATGGTAATGGATCTCGGTATTTTCTTAACTATTGTTTCCTGGCGGGTTCAATCCCTGGATCAGAGAGAATCGAGCGTCATCCATTAGAAAGGTCGACCACAATAATAAACCATGTAGTACCTAAGAAATTAGTTAATTATCATATAGCCTCTGATGGTCCGGTCATAAAAAAGTGAATTATATAGAGTGGGTGGATAAGCAGACAAGCTTTATGAATTATGATGGAAGAACACAGAATTAAAGGACAAATTATGTGGGTATATGATAATTAAGACACTAACCATTATATGGCCACAAAGATGCACGCCAAGTCAGCTAATGCATGGTTGGGTGGGAATGAAGAAATTAAATGGAAGCTTAATTATATATAACTCTTCTATCAAACGTGTCAATCAAAATGTGTTTCTATATGTCATACGTGTGTTTTAGAGAGAGTACTATAGCATTTCTGAACATCTGCTCTCCCCTCAATTCTAAATTATATCAATTATAAATTCTATAAAGTCATATTAGACTTTGTATCAATTCTTGTCTGACCAGAAGCATTAAAATCGTCTAAGAGATAAAGAGCATGTTTGGACTAAAAAGTGGTTTTTTTTTTTTCAAATGCGCTTATTTTTAAAATTTAACATATTTGGCTAATGTTTCTATAGTAATAAGGACTAAATTGAGAACAAATCAATTTAAAAGGGATTAAATTGAAAATTGTCATCTAAAAAATGATCAAATTGAAAAACATGTCATGTAAGAAGGACCAAAATGAAAATGACAAATGGACATGGTTATTATAACACTATGATTATCAATGGAGCTAACAGCCAAATTAGCTAGATAAAGGGTTGATCATGACTCATGAGCTAAGACAATGGGATTTTATATTGAGAAGATCTACGATTTTTGCACAAAATTATTATGATTTTTTATTATATTCAAAAATAACATTTTTTTTAAACCTATCTACTACTTTTACTGTTGCAGTAATAATTTGTCATCAATAATGATGAATTTGACAAAGTCAAATTTATCATCAATATTGGCGAATTTAACCTTTAACCAAGTAAAATCTGCGCTATTACCAATGACAAATTTGATTATGTCAAATTCAAATTAAAATTTTCATTAATGATAGTAAATTTGATCTTATTAATAAAACATTTAATTAATCAACTTAAATTGACTATTAGTAATTTCAGTTGACCTATTAACAAATTTGTTACATTCAAATTTTAATAAATTAAAATTATAAGCTTATGAAATATGAAATTTCTAGTTAATGATTGTTAGGGGGTATGAAAATTTAAATTTTATTATTGTAGAACGTGAAACTAAAATTTAATAAAAATAAATTTTATTATGTTAAATTTATTGATAGGTCAATTGAAATTACTAATAGTCAATTTAAGCTGACTAAATCTATCATTAATAAAACTAAACTTGTCATCATTGATTAAAAACACAATTTGAATTTAACTTGGTCAGATTTGTCATCAGTAATGGCGAATTTGTTTCCTTACTATTTTATAAAGAATGCATTAAAAATTTATCAAAATTTTCCTCCTATAGTTTATAAAATTAATAAAAAAATTATCAAATTTTATGTGCATACCTATAATTTCCTCTCCCTCTAATTAGTCACTCATAGTTTTTCATTTCCCAACTTTAATTTCCTTTATTTTTTTTTTCAATTTTACCAATTCCTAATTTCATTCTTTATTATAATAACTTATTTCCAATTTTCCCTCCCCAAAATTATTATATTTTTGTCTACTTTCCCTTTCCCATCGCAACAATAATCACATTCCAATCACAATCCCATATTCTCATGCTTAGAATCTTAGATCCATTTCTACATCTCCATTTCATTTTCTCTCTCTTTATTCCTTGATATCTAAGGTTATGTTTGGATTGGGGATTAAGAAAGAGAAGGGAAGGAAAGGGGAGACTTTTAAGATATCTTCCCCTCGTTTGGGAAGATGGAAATTGGAGGAGAAGATAATGTAAGATCAATCCTTAACCCTCCATTATCCTTTCCATTCACAAATTCAAGATACCTCAAATTGAAGTATTTTGGAGGAGGTATCAACACCCAAACAAGGGAAAGACATATGGAAGGTTAACCTTCTCTTTCCTCCCCTTCCCTACCCCTCCCTATTCCCAAGGAATTAAGAGGGGAAGGGAAGGGGAGAGATTAGAGGAGAAGGGAAGGGAGGGGAAGGAAAGGTTAACCTTCCATATAGCCTCCCCTTGTTTGGGTGATGATACCTCCTCCAAAATACTCCAATTTGGGGTATCTTGAATTTGTGAAGGAGAAGTATAATGGAGGATTAAAACTTGATCTTCCATTATCTTCTCCTCCAATTTTCATCTTCCCAAACAAGGGGAAGATATCTTGAAATTCTCCCCTTCCCTTCCCTTCTCCTCCTTAATTAATCTCCAATCCAAACATACCCTAAGTGACATTTGTACTACAGAGGATCTGAATCCAACCTAAGTTCGACTTAGCGGTGCCAATAGTTTCAGGCATCTTAACAATATCTGCCTTCTCATGTTTTGTTCTTCTTGGCAAAAGCAAAATTCTATAAATTTAGTATATAGTTATATACTAAATTAGTACTAATCACAAACATGAATGACTAAATTGAAATTAAACAAATTTTAGGGACCAAATTGATACCAATTACAAACTTGAAAGACCTAATTAAGACAAAGCAAACATTGTGGAAAGGAACCTAAAAGATGCAAACATTCATGAACTTTACAAGAAAAAGGGGCATCAAACAATGGTGGTAGAAAAAGAATCATGGAGAAATTTGAACCAATACTGACGAATAGAAGAGAAGAAAACAAGATGGATCGGAGAGCAATGGAAATGTGATGGAAGTAATTAAACCCAACCCTAGTGATATTTTTTATTAATTCAAAATCTCACCATATATATATATATATATATATATATATATATATATATATATATTGTTTCTCATAGCTATCCTCCTATCGAAAGCAATTCTATTCAAGTAACTATCGAATACTAAATGTGAGCACCTCTCCTAACGAGAATTCAAATTGGATTTATCATATTGTGAGAGATTAGTCATTTTTATTAGATAAAACTCTCTTTGGTGTGTGTGTGTGTGTATATATAACAAAGAAAAAAGTAATGTAAATACATATTAGTATGCAAAGTCAGTTACTTGCTTTGTCGCCAATATGGTAAGAAATGAAAAAGAAGAAAGAAACCGACGACGCAAGGTCTTTAATGTTGTGCAAAATGTCAACATAGATGATCAAATTCCTATCACTCTCTCTCTTATTTAACATAACGAGCCTCCTCCCTTTTTTCTCGCATCCCTCACAAAGTCAATCTCCTTATTCTAAGATCTCTCTTCTTTTCAAAGGTATTCTCTCTCTATCTCTCTTTCTCTCTCTCTTTGCAATTTCAAGCTTTGAATTCATCTCTTGGTTTAATTGTTTTTTCATTTTGATCCCTCTATTGGAGCAGTAACCTGAAAATAAGAATAAACACCAAAAAATAGGGAAATGTAAGTTTGTTAGAGAAATAATAAAATGCGTGGTACCGGACTGAGACACGGGTATCTCGTTATCTTTAAGGTAATTCACGCCTCCCACGGGTTGATTTTGCTATATCACCCGGTGCAGGGGTACTTAGACGCGTTACCTCCAGGATACAACAGCCCAGTACTCGCCTGTATGTCTACAACCTCTGCACGTAGGAGGTAGACAAGACTCTGTCTCCCACACCTTTCTCTACCCAAATAATACACACAAAACAAATATTTTACCCAAAATATTTTCTATCCCCGTGAGAATGTTTCTCTTATGTGTATATCTTCTCAATATGCTTACTAAGCCATTTCCAAATGTCTTTGGCTATCATATTTATAAGTAAGAATATGTTGCCTCATAATTGTAGCTAATAAAGTGTAATAAAGATAATTAAAGGATAAAAAACCTCCAGCCACATTGATGTTGCAATAATACATTTATAAGCTTTAATGATTTTTAACTTATATTATTATTAATTAAATTAATTAATATTATTAATTTATAATAATATCCAACACCCTCTATTCGTAGCTAGTTAGGTGACATGCCAGAATTCCCCAACGGGAAGACGACGGAGCTTTTCCATTATCCGATTTCTTCGATTATGTCGTTGGGGTAAGAAAAGAGACGGAGCGTGACGTTGTTGGCACTAGGAAGTTTCTTTGTAGACATCGTCGTTCAACTAATTAATCCTCTGTTGAAAATCACGGTTTGCTCTGTCAACCAATTCCAATGGCCTCTTACGAAAGATACTCCAATTATTCGAATGGGCCAAAGGACTTTCTTCTTCGCATTTCCAGGACTTTTGTATGCTTTACAATTTCCTAGGGTTTGTGGACCCACAGTCATAGCCTACCTTGTAAGGCTGTTCAAGAGATTTTTTTTATTATCAGGATTTTTGCTGATTTTTCTACTGCTAATTCTGGTAAGTATATCGCCCTGTGTCTGTCTCTCTTCTTACTTTTCAGTATTATATAGCACCAGATCTTTTCTCCTCTTTGTCGATGTTGTTTGGTTTAATTTACTTGATTGAGTTCATTTAATCTTTCCTTGTTCTTGGGCTCTCCTCATAATTAATTAATTAATTCACCAAAATTAATAATTAATGTTAGGGACTTTGTTTTTGACCATTTTTTTAATTTGGTACTTCGAAAATAATGTTTTTGACCATTTTAATTGTTGTTTCTAAAGCTAATTAATGCAAACCGATATTTCTATTTAATTTCTTATTAATTGAAAATGAGCTAAGTAATTTAGCTTTGTTTGATTCATAATTTTAAAATGTTTTAGAAATATTTAGTTTATGGAAATAATTATCATAACAATTCTTTCTTTACTTAATAATTAAATAATAATAATACAAACATTTTTTAAATGGCAACAATTTATTTTACCAACTAAAGTTCTTTTAAAACCTTTGTAATATTGAAATTTCAATACGCTTTATTATAAATATATATTTGATTTTAGTTCTCACTCTATTGTTTATTAGAAAAAAAAAATTCAAAAAAATGAAGAAGATGAAATATATTTATATATTGAAAACCTTTTAATTTCCACCAATAATTTCAATCTCTATAAAAACATTTATCTTTCTTATTATTGAATCATCTCTCACAAGATGGGTAATTAGGTTAATTTCTTAGAGATCTTACAATGAGACAATAATATTGTTGTACATCATTGAAAAGTAAAGGATAGACAAGATGCGGGGTCTACCTCGTGTCTATCTCTTTCTTTACTGTTCAGGATTGGGATAAAAGTTCAGTATACTACAATAGTATTGAACTTCGGTACATCTCTCCAATCATATAATGTCATTTGTTAATATTCCCAAAAACTCACATAATAAAGACCCACTTTAAATGGATTAAGAACCAACTGATTGGAGGAATGTACTAAAATTCAGTACTATCATTATGGGATACTAGTTTAGTGACAGATATGATCAATAACAGTGGGTGTTGTATATAATTGCAGTTGCAGGCTACCCTTGTTCTGATAATGAACCATCTCTATGGAAGATAGTGCGTCCTCTAGCCGAGCCCATGGCCCACGACGTCCTTGCCCTATTTGGGCACAGACCAGGATTATCCCGTTTCTATGTGTCAAACCACAACTCTAGCTACACGAGCCATTCGACTTTCAGCCACAACAAGAACCACAATGGAAGCCTTCATTTTAGGGTCCCTTACCCTCTCTTGCATCACCATCCAGGACTCCTACAACGAGCCTCCTTGCATCCCCGCACGTGCCTCAATCACAGTGTTCACGTACCTAGTGGACGCCCTCAAAGCTTCAACCTTGGTATCTCATGGCTTCAAATCAATTCCTTTTCTTGACAGTTGTAACAACGCTTGTTATCCCAGTCCTGGATTCTGAGTATGGAGGTTGAATGACGTTGGTGTGATTAATTTTGTGAGGGGGTTGGATGTTGCTGTGAAGAACGAAGAGGAACGTGTGTTGTCTAAGACAATGACGTTGGGTTATTAAGTGACGGAGATCTTGTGATCTAAGTTTTTTTTATTGAGAAGTTTGAAAAGGAAGGGAACGATCCCCTTGTTTTTTTTTTTGGCCGAAAAGAACTTCATTGAACGAAACCAAAACGACAAAGGCAAAAGACAACAACAACGATCCCCTTGTTTGGTGTTAAAAATTTAGGAAGAAAAAAAGAATGAATTTGCAATAACTCTCCTTAACTTTCCATTCCTCTTTTGTAAATTTTAATTCCTAAATTAAAAAAATTTGAAGGATTCAAATAAGGGAAGGATAAACCATTAACATTTCTTTTTCTCCCTTTTCTCTTCCATTTCTCTACTCATTCGAAAACACACCTTAATAAGGATCCGTTTAGGAATGGGGAGGAGAAGAAAAAGAGAATAGAAGAAAAGGATGGGGATGGGGATGGGGAGAAAAGAAAAGGTTCAGTGATGGTTTCTCCTTTCTTTTGTTTGGATTCTCCAAAATTTTTCAAATTAGTATAATTAAAATTAACACAATAAAAAAGTTGGGGTTAATAAAAAATTCTTCCAATTCTTTCCCCTCCAAAATTTTAAAGACCAAACAAGGAAAAAGTTACTAAATCCTCATTCCTTCCCTTCCCTTCCTTTCCATTCTCTTTTTCTCCATTTCCCCCTCACAATAAGAATAAATAATAAGTGCCAGTAAGAATAAATAAGTCAAAAAAATGGAAGAAAAGTTTATATATATCAAGTGCAGATTTTCTATTTCAAGGGAAGATCAAAGGTTCAAGTTGAATGTTGATAGTTACACAACAGTGATGTAGGTTGTAGAGTTTTAATTATATACGATCATGGCAATTCTATATATAGATGCTTTTAGTAGTAACATTGTTGTATAATTACTTAATTAGTATGCCTACAATATGTTGCGCGAACAACAAAGCTTTGACCTTTAACCAAATATTCATTGGATAAGTACAATAAAAATGACGATTTTCATAATTTATATTTTAACGACTACTTATTTGTTGAAAAAAATACCTTCTTTAATAATTAAATTTTGACTATTGAAAAAAGTCAATAATATTATTTTAAACGGTCAATAATTTTTATAATTTTTTTTACAATACTTTTTTCAATGGTATTTCTTTTAACCGTCTTTGTTGAAAAATTATTGTCAAAAACAATATTATTGACTGTTAAAAATACTATTTTTTATTTTTTGTGGGCTGACATGATGTCTAGCCCGTTTAGCTCGCGGGCTCATACAGGCCAACCTGTTTATACCTGTTTTAAACTGACCTATTTTTTAATATCCAAGCCCGCCATTTAGCAGGCGGGCCAAATTAACCCATAGACGTAAACCCGTTTTGACACTACTATTCATTCTTATAGGAATTTTGCGATCACAAGACATCTCATTATTGAATTTTTTTCCCAAGAGAGAATCTTGTTCATCAAGTGCTAATGTCAATAGGTAATTAAAAAAAAAAGGCAACGAAATTTGAAGTAACCAATGAGTGCTTGTTGGTAATATGCTAGCTATGCCAAATGTGTAATGATATGGGTGGGAGTGGGACTCCGATATGCTTATGTGTATTGTGGTTAAAGTATAATTATAATGCACATCTCAACCATTATTTTAATTTTATATTAAATTAAAAAAATAAATAAATTTAATGGTTGAGGTGTACAATATAATTACACTTCAATCACAACATACATCAGCTGATCCAAATTTGTGGAAGTGAGGGTGGGTTTGTTGAGTGGAATATAATTAACATTGAATTGAAAATTTTTAAATTGAACTTAAACGCTCAACTATCCTAACTCAATGCATGTAACTAGTTTTTTTTTTCTAAAAAAAATATATCTGTGCAAATTTAATTATTTGACTCACCCGAACTTCTTGATATAAATTTTTTGTCGAATCCGATCAATTCAAATGAGTGAGTTGAGTTATGCTCACAGTCACATCCTATTAACGTTAAAGAAGAAATGGTCCTACATGATGCAAATCACTAGGGATTCTCATAATATGTAATGTAATTAATCTTTGTTATAAAATGTATAAAATAAGAATATCTATATGAACAAGAGCTAGACTTGTAAGAAATAGAGAATTGGGAAGGAAGAGAGTAATCTTTTTATTCATATTATCACTTATATGTGTATATCATCAGAAAATACTTTTATTTATAGTCTAAAAGATCTGAAGGGGATGTACCTAACTTAATGTACATAATGAGAAGATAAATCCATACTAATGTACATGATGAAGGGATAAACTCATATTTATGTACATGAGAAAACTCAAGATGATAAAGGCAATTGTGAATATTCATAAATAATAATATTTATAACAATCTTTGATTTTGTTGTGAGTACCTTTTTTATCCTTGCAAATATATATCCTTGCATTTTAGTAAGAAATAACTGGTCAAAGGTTCATTTTGGTCCTCTATGTTTCACTCAAGTTTTAAATTAGTCCTTTATGTTTCAAAAATTTTAAATTAGTCCTTTATGTTTCTCAGAAGTTCTAAATTGGTCATTCCGTCCAAATCCGTCAATTTTTTTAGTTAACTGCTGACATGGCGTGCCGAGGTGGACTATCAGAGAGTTGATGTGGCCTTAGACACACCAAAAACTCCCAAACGGCGTCATTTAAGCCAAAAATAAAACCATGCTGAGAGGACGAATATGAAACTCTAATGAAACATAAAGGACTAATATAAAACTTCAATGAAAAATAAAGGACCGATATAGAACTTGAATGAAACATAAAGGACCAATATAGAACTTTAATGAAACCTGAAGGACAAATATAAAACTTTTGGAAAACATAAAGGACCAATTTAAAACTTGAGTTAAACATAGAGGACTAAAATGAGCATTTGACCGAACTAAATTACGAGGAACTTTAACTAATGTAACTCTAGTTATATTTAGTTGAAATTTTATAACGGCCGTCAGAGTTCTATTATAATATGGATTTTTCAATACAAAAAATTCATATTCAAGACATTCCTCATCAAGAGGGTATTTGAACTACGGATAGCGGAGGTTAAGTGCAGGGCAAGGAAGTAAAATTTTTTTATTTTGATATTTTCTTTATTTAGATTAAATATAACACTTTTTTTTACTTCTTATGTGATTATTCTGATCTTAATAAATTCAAACATATTTTAAGAGTTAATAATGTTAGAGAAAATGATAGTGAAAAAAGGATTTCCTAATTAAGTATTATTGATCAGCAGGGCATCAATGAAATATTAGAGAGACCAATAGAAATTCAACCCAAAAGATTATTGTAAAAATTTAAATCGGAAGCAGTTTTATCCAATCACAACTACTCAACTAGTCCTTGAGTGTCAGGAGATCTCTTTAAGGAGATATGCCCATCAAGAAAATTTTTTAATAAATTCAAAGAAATTTGAACCCTCATCCACAAGTGAAGTGAAAAATTAAATGCTAACAATTAAAAGATATATTGGATCTTATTATAAATACATATATAGCCTAGTATAAATTCATCAATATATGCTTACTGTTCAACCAATGAAATAAATAAAGATTTCAATTGCTATTAATTTAAGCATATTTTTTAGGGTCCATTATGTAATATTTTTCTTAAAAGATACAAACCCCCACTACTTTTAAACAATTCAAATTAAGTACTTTAATATACATAATTTTGAGAAAATGTTTAATAGTAAGATAGTATTGAACTTCAATACTTCCGTTCAATTAGTTAATTCTTAATTCATTCAAAGGTGTGTTCTTATTATTAATATGAATTTATATTAACATTAATAAATAACACAATATAATTAAAAATATATACCGAAATTCAATAATAACATTGTATATTGAACTTTTATCTAAGAATTAAAAAAACGTAATTATTAAAAGACAAAACCACTTTTAATTAAAGACAGCAAATTAATTATTACAACGTCAAACTATGTGGACAATAGGGATACATCATACATGTGACTGAAAAAAGAAAAACACATACGTATACACGTATACGTATACATACACAATAATATTCAAATACTACACATGACACCCAAAGTTTACATCAAACTTTCACATATAACCACTAAACGAGTTATACTAACCTACGTTACACATAAATGCTACATAATCTCGAGGAGTCTTGATCTTCTGCCGTACAAATCTCGTGAAGTACTGAAGTGCGTTGATATGTAAAAATAAATCATTGCTATGTAAAATAAACGCATTTTAGCACTTCACTGAAATTGCACTTCAGAAGATCCGTTCTGTACCGAATATGAAGCTAATCGGAGTTGACAACTTTATTGGATCTAACTTGTTCACCACCTGCTGTAGGATGCACTTTGTTACCTCTTATTCCAACACTTGAACTACCCACGACGTCGTTCTGATCACCTCTCCCATCAGCTTCCATTAATTCTCTCTTCAAGTTCTTCTCCTTCACCCTCTTCTCCATTACATAGATTCTAGCCGAGCTTGCTCCAATGGAAGACATTATAATTATTTATATTATGTTTAATTTCTATTGTATGTGTATATATATATATATATATACGTACCTTCAAAAACAACACAACAACCTTCAAATTGTAATTAACTCTCTGAAATTAATTAAGCATATGATGATAAGCTAGAGACTACAATACATGGCAATTTATAGAGGTTTCATGTGAGGAGATAACATTTCTATAATATTCATTAATTAATAGTGCTTATCTTGTGGGGGTTTAGTGGCTTTACAGCCAACCAGAGGCTATATTAAATATTGAGTAAATTATAATTTTTGGTCCTTAAAAAATATAATTTATTTTAATTAAGTCCCTAAAAGATAGAAATATCAAATTTAGTTCCAAAAAAAATACAACTAGTCTCTAAAATATAAAAATATCAAATATTAATTTAACCCCTTGATGGAAAAGGTTTGTCAATTTTACCGGAGATTTTTTTAAGGACTAAATTGAGAAAAAATTACATCTTTTGGGGACTTAATTAAATATTTCCATCTTCAAGGACTAATTAAACTGAGAAAAATTGCATCTTTTTAGTATTTTTATCTTTTAAAGATTAAATTGAGATAAATTATATTCTTTAAGCATCAAAATGATAATTTATTCTATTAGTTGCGAAAGAAAGAAAGATAATTAGAATTGAATGTGCGTTCATCTATTGTGTTGAACCAAAAAGCTCGATTGGGAAAGCACCTATGTTTTGATATGTCAAAGTATGAAATGGGCCCAAGAACAGTATTCAATAATTTGGCCCATATTACATAGCCTAAAATATGTTGTTGTCAAATGGACCTACTGTATTTTACAACAGAAGGAAAATGGCGTGTCTTTTGCCTCCTACCCCATATATCTATATACATATATCATCATATCTATGGGTAGGTAAGAAAAAGCTGAGTGCAGGAAGAAAGGAAGGTGCAACACTCAAGCCAAAAAGGAACCATGTGCACAAGCGTTATCCAGAAGGTCTTCAATCCTTCTAGCTCTATCCTTCATTATCTCTAAGATAAAAGATGCAGAAATCCTGGAGGTGGAGCGTGTAATTGAAAAATCAAAGAAAAGAGAAGGCAACGACTAGTTGAAGTGAAGGGCTATTTTAACAGGTCGCTATGTGAGCTGAAGGTATTCAAGAAAGAAAGCTGTGTGCAAAAATTGTCGATTTACAGAAATTGTCTGTGTGATCATAAATGCTTCTGAGTAAACTCTGTGCTTAGAACTGCAAGCAGGAATCTGCGGTTATTTCAATTTCTTTATTATACCAGTGTGAAGTATTTAAGGATCGAAGTTGCTTGGTGTAAAAGCAGTTGATGCTTGTCCTTTAAGTGTCAAGGTTCCATAAGTAACTGGATCATTAAATACTCTGTGATCGGTGAGTTGTAACTCTGGAAGTTAGTATACTGAGAATCATTGAGCTCTGGCTAGGAAGCCGTAGTTGGTGATTCGGAGTGAATCAAGCTGTAGTGAAATCTCAGTATACTAAATTCAATTGAGTTGAAGTTTACAGATTGCATTCTGTGTATCTGTGTAAAAGCGGATGTGCTTTAATTCCCAAGGAGGCTTGGGTTACAAAAGTGTAATTGTGAACTTTTGGTTAAATAGAATCCTTCTAGCTGATTGGTAGAAGGGGAGAGGACGTAGCTATACAAGCATACTTGGATAGTGAACCTCTCCATAAAAAGTGGATGTGTTTCTTCTCTTTACTGCTTTACAACAATTCAAATTGATCAAGAGTTTACTTGTAGACTCTTGAATAACGTCAGAGTCCTAATCAAGAAGTTCAAAAGAAAAAGGAACTAAAATTTTAAAAACCAATTCACCCCCCTCTTGGTTAATTCTTGACTAACATTTTGTTAACTTAAATGGGAAAAAGTTTGGTCTGCGCACAGACTATTTTATGTGTGTTTAATTATAAACCTTCTAAATAATTATATAAGATAGTTAGCTTATATTAATCTACCAACTGCCTCAAGCCTGCAAGTTGTTGCATATAATGATATTATTATAATAAAAGAGAGTGGTTTAGAACACACAGATTTAAAATGGATATATATATATATGGTGTAACTGTCATTTTTGGCTCAGACAATTGTAATTTGAAGTTAGGACCACAAGGGGTCTTAACCTTGGGGGACTTGCCCTTAGGTGATGCACCTAGGTGCCTACGTACCCTTCGGGAGGGATCAAAGTCCACGTAGTTCGTCATGGTGACATCTATCGGAGCCGTTAGGCAAGGTTGTTACCTGTTTTGGGTCGTGTGCGGCTAAGACGCGCCTAAGGTACTCCGGGCGGGCGAGCCGCTCTTAGGAGGTTGCCTTATTGGGAGAGAGCTATGGTCTCTGAGGGCTGTTGGAAGCCCTGTAAACGGTGAATTCCGGGACAGAGGTGAGCCTGTCGGAGGTTGGCCGGAATGGGGGCCAGTGACGGAGCTCGAGGTCCAGAAGGACTTGCGTGGGGTATCTGAGGGTGCTCAGGTACCGAGAGAGTATGGAATGTCGGAGATGATGTACGATAATCCTGCAGGTTGTATGTAATTCTGTTGAGACTAGATTGCTTGCTTAGTCCCCAGAGTGAGGGTTTATTTATACTTGAGTGTGGGGAGATTGTGCTCGACCCACGACCTCGTGGGACATGGATCGTCCCACGAGGCTTGTGGAAATCCCACATCTGGTTGAGGGGAAGCTCCGTGAGGTGATGTGGGCAGGGGCCACGTATTCGATAGATGAGTGGTGCCACATGTCTCTAGTGGGCGCTGAGGCCGTGGTTCTAGAAGATTCTGTGCCACGTGTCCCAAGGTGAAATATTCCATAGTTACATAAGTCCCCCAAATCTACGGGTGTCGGGCGCCCGTGGACTTAAGTTCCTTTGCTTGTAAGACTTAGGAATTTTCGCTGCCTTTACTCGCGGGATAGCTCGTCCGCTTAGGGTCGCGGTTATGGGAGCTGGCCGTCCGACTCAAGGAGTTGGCTCTCTCACATCGTTCCGTAGGAAAAGGAGATGTCTTGGAGAGGACACGTGTCCCGTACCGGATGGCTGGACGCTTGACTTCCTCAGCAAGTTTTTGAGTCGTCTCTGCAGGAAGTACGCGACTTATCGAGGTGGAGTCATCATTGCTCAGAGGGGCATTTCTCGAAATGCCCTTCGAGGGCTAGTGGGAGAAATCCAAAGGTCAAGGGCCGTTTGGTCATTTCGTAAGGCTCTCCTCTGGCCATGTTCGTCCGTGGTCAGTGGCTGATGGTGGATTTCTTGCTGAGGGTTACATGTTGAAGGAGCGGGCTTTATTGCAGGTGCCATGCGTCAGAGCTTGAACGGGTACCCTTGTCATTTAAGTGTTTTGCCGCTGTTTCTCCCACATTAAATGCGGGTTCATTTTCGAGGGTAGCTATCATTAGCCTGGGTGGAGAGTTTCGCGAAAAGGTCCTCAAGTGTCTCGAAGCGACTCTTGGGTTCTCGGGGGCTTTTCGGTCTTTCTGTCTCCTTCGCCCTGGCTGTGCATCCCATCCGTTGCTTCTTTCCACGTGTGCAGTTGAAGTGAGCGGTTGTAGCTGGGCTTGGTTGTAGAAGATAAGAGGTTTTATCCGTTGTGGGATACGAGGGGTCGAGGTTTTTGAATCGTCGCACCTTTGGGTGCCCTATAAATGTCCAACGTTTGAAAGTTTGTGACTTTACATTTGCATTCACCTTTCTCCGTTGCCTCTGTTTCACCTGTTCTTGCTTTTTCTGATTCTTGCTTCTGTCGAATCGAATCCATGCAATGGTTGGTGAAGGTGATGAATATAGCTATTACCCCTTTGATTTCACTCATTTGGAAGATCTTCCTTCCTCTTCCCCTCCTCCTCCTCCTTTGAGCCGCACTCGTGATGCCAATCGGAGCAGGGGGAAGAAGAATGGTCAACAAGGCCTGTCTCCGGGGGAAGTCGCCGATGTCCCTGTTGTGGTACCTGCTACGGTGCCTACTAGTGGTGAGAGGGAAGAACGGCTTCTTGTGCCTCCGTCTTCCGAGAGGGAGCGTCGTCAAGAGGTTCTTCCGAAGGATAGGAGGAAGAAAGACGGGAAGGTTGGCGCGAGCGAACCCCGGGAGGGGGAAAGGAGAGATACTTCTGCGGCGGAGTTACCCAAGAACAGAGAAGGGGGGCTCAAGAAGCGGCCTGCTGGGGTTGACTTGCGATTGTCTTCGCAGGTCGTACGGCGAAGTACTAACCGGGAGGATGTACAGGTGGAAGTTCCGGCAGGAGATGTTGTTCCTGCCTTCGCTCCTATTTCTGGTCCTGCCTTTGTTCCTACCTCGGTTCCCACTTCTGCTCCCGTTCTTCAATCACCCATGAGGGTGATTCTTTCTACTCGTCCTCCCGTCCTCATCCCCGTTGAATGGGTGAATCAGCATCCTGCTAAGAGGGCCAGGGTGGTCGTTGAGGAGTCTGTCGGAGACTCTTTCGCGCCTCAGACTGCGGCGGGTGATCCTGCGGCTGGGGAGGTCGCGGAGTCTGGTGATGCGGCCATGGAGGCCAGAGCTCTCTAAGACAGAGGGAATGTAGTGGCGAGTCAAGTGGTTGCCACGAGAGATCTTGTTCCTGGGTCGAGCGTCCGCCCCTCTGAACCCCTTGGGCCACCGGAGGGGGAATTGGCTTTTGAGCTGGTGGCACTGGGCAAGCGCTTCCCAGTGGAGATGTAGGAGAGGGAAGCTAGGGGATTGGACACTTCGCCCTTGAATCTTGCCATTCGAGGCTTTAGCCGGGTTGCTAAGGCGTTGGCTGACTTCCACCAGGCTGGTCTTGAGTAGGAGAAGCGTGTGGTAAGTTTCTCCATCTTGGTGCTGCATTCTCTCTGTGTTGCTCTGCGTTTCTAAC
Organism: Senna tora; assembly: GCA_014851425.1. Classification (NCBI taxonomy): domain Eukaryota; kingdom Viridiplantae; phylum Streptophyta; class Magnoliopsida; order Fabales; family Fabaceae; genus Senna; species Senna tora. The sequence continues at coordinate 32,941,753 of CM026262.1, forward strand.
TCGTCTTTTTGCAGGGGGAGATCCGTCTTGACCGGTATCAGTTCTCCGGTGTTGCGGCCTCTAAGAGCCAAGCTCTGGAGGTCTCCCAGAAGAGGTTCGCAGACGTACGTGGTAAGTTATCCGCGAATAAGTTGGAGTGTGAGGACCTGGGACGTAAGGTTGAGTCCCTGACTCACGAGGTTGCCCGTCTTAGGGCTGAAGCTGGTCACCTTTTCGAGGTTTCGCTCCTTCGCTCAGAGTTGGAGAGGACTTGCTGGGAGCTGGCCGCCCGCCGAGATGGTGCGGAGAAGCGTCAACAAGAGTTGCACTCAGTCCGTGAAGCTTTGCGGGGTGCCGAGGCTCGCACCAACGAGAACCTTTCTAGCTGGCTGGCAGCCGAAGACAAGGTTGCCAACGTTGCTGGTCTCCAGGGGGAGTTGCCTGCGCAGAGGATGTATGGCATGCTTCTGGCGGTCGAGCAGCTTGAGCGCCTCCATGGGGAGAGATTTCCAGCGGAGTGGGTGGCTTCCTTGCACCCTTCCTTGGAGTTTTTCGAAGGTAAGCTTCATGGCCGGATGGAGTCAGATCCTCCGTTGAATCTTGCTTTTGTTCGTCACCTGACCAACCGCCTGGTGGAGCACCAGGTGCTGTCTCGGATCGGCAGACGGGCTCTAGGGATTAGACCTACTTCTCAACAGCTGGCTGAAGCGACCAAGCGGGGGTCGTCGAAAGGTGTTGGCCATGTGGAGCCGGCTAGGGCTGAGGCCTTTGTAGATCTTGGGGATGCCCAAGATTAGGTTTATGTAAATTTCAGGGTGTTTACCCTTTGTAATGGGCGGATGCCCTCTCATTTTTGGCATTAATGAGAAAGAGTTTTTTCCTGCTTTCCTTTTTACTTCTGGGTAAAATTTTGTGTGCGTTTGCAGTTTCTCTTTTCGTAGTCATCTCTTTACGTCTGGGTAAAAAGATTTTTGCATGAGTACCGTGTGATCAGGACGGTTTGTATGCGTGTTGCTAGCATGGTTTGTCGAACGTTCGCTTTGTTGTTTTCACACCCAAGGGGTTTTTACCGCGCTACTGGGGGAAAATTTAGCTTGGCCCTGGGGGCGCTTAGTGTTTCTTGGGGCGGTCGAGCCCATTGTCTTGTGGTAGGACTTATGCGAGTGCTTTGCAGAGTTGAAGTCTTGTCTCTAGCTGAAAAGAAGTACTTTTAATAATAAACAAAATGATTACATTCGTTCAGCCTCAGTCGGGCTAGCCTTAGTTAGGCTGAAAGTAAGCAAAGTGTTTACATTCGGATTCCCTAGGTCAGGCGAGCCTTAGTCAGGCTGAAAATCCTAAATTCAAAGTAGAGACGCATGTGACTTGACTTAAAGGTGATATGATGGTGCAAAGTGCGCTTGGAGTCTAGGCGGAGACTAGGTCTGGGCGGGCGGACTCCGGTTTCTTTTCTCCTGACTCACTACCCTCGGGGGGTTCCTCGCGTGATTCTTTGGGAGCGAGGCGAGCGACCTCGACGGTCTTGGTTAGGCTTGCTGCGTAGCATGCTCGCGCCAATTTTTGGTCCGCCATGATTTCTCCAACCCTGTGGGTTGTTGGGAACTTCATTGTGAGCTGTGCGGTAGACACTACAGCTCTGAGTTTATTTAGGGACGGTCGCCCTAGGATTGCATTGTATGCTGATGGTGCTGAGACGATGATGAAGTCTACATCAAGGCTCGCGACCTTTGGCAAGGTGCCCATTGTTGTTCGGACGGTGATGATTCCTTCTGCTAGAACCTGGGCTCCTGAGAACCCTATAAGCGTGCCAGGGAATGGCCTTAGGCTAACCTCATTCAACCAGAGCTTTCTGAAGGTGTCGAAGTAGATGACATCTGCTGAGGATCCCTAGTCGATCAAGGCTCCCTTGACTTTGTAGTTAGCGATTATGGCAGTCACTACCATGGGGTCGTCGTGGACTGGTCCCTTTAGGTTGGTGAGGTCGAAGGTGATAGGGTCTCCCTTGGCCTCGTTCCTCTTCTTATGCTTTGAAGCGTAATCGAGGGCGAGTATGGAGCTTTCCATCCTCTTCTTGTTTTGCGACAGTGAGGAGGTCCCTCTCTATAGTCCGCCTGCTATGACGTTGATAACTCCGCGGGTAGGCGCTTGGTCGCTGGCCTCCCGGGGGTGGTCAGCATTAGCCCTGTTTTCTTCCTTGATGAATCTGCCGAGTTGTCCCTTTCGGATTAGGTCCGCGATCTGATCCTTCAGGTGGATGCAGTTGTTGGTTTCATGTCCGTAATCCTTGTGGAATTGGTAGTATTTGAACTTGTCCACCAGCCTTCCATTCTTACGTCTTTTGACCTGCGGGGGGAAATTGAGCATGTCGGAGTGATAAATTTCTTCCAACACCCCAACATGAGATCTGTTGAGGGGAGTGTAGCTCGTGAACCGTCCTCGGGGAGGCGTCCGTGGTCGAGGTTGCGACCTCTTCCTACTGCTCTTTTCCTTGGGGGCTTGGTTCTGGTTCCTGTCTTCTCCTTTTTCTTCTCTGCTCGTCCCATATCGGCCCTGCTTATCAAGAACTTCCTCATCTTGTCCTTCGCGGTCTGAGCGTTCTCTTCTTGAATGAACCATTCCGCACGGTCCATAAGTTCCTGTAAGGTGGAGACGGGGCATCTGTTCAGTTCCCCGTATAATTGTGAGCATCGAAGACCTTGCTTTATGACAAAGATGGCGACGGCATCCTGGAGGCCTCGGACTTGGAGCTAGAGCTTGGTGAAGCGGGCCAGGAAGGCTTGTAGGGTTTCCCCTTCCTCCTGGTGGAAACCAATGAAGGATTCTTCGTTTTTCTGGTACTCTTTGCTGCTGGCGAACTATGTAAGGAAGTTCTGAGCCAGTTGTTCAAAGCTGTGGATCGAATTGGTGGGCAGCAAGGAGAACCATCTCAAGGCGGCTTCCTTCAGGGTCGATGAGAAGACTCGACACTGTTGGCCGTCCGTCATATCCAATATCGACATGGCCAAGTTGAAGGTGTTCAGGTGATCCTGCGGATCGGTTTCTCCACCATAAGGTTCTATGTGGAAGGGCATTTTGAAACCCATGGGTACGCGCTCATTCATGACCTGCTGGGTGAAGGGGTGTCTCCCCTTTCCTTGGAAGTCGATCGCGGGCCATTGGTAGGCGTTCGCACCGCCAGCTGCGTAGGGTTGTAGGCCGCGGCCCATGGCATATGAAGGTAGGATCTTGGAGGGTAGTTCGAGAATGGTGGTCGTGGATAGTTCGTAACGGGCCGTGCTGCTTGTCCAGCGACCATGGTTGGTCCAGGTGGGATCACCATTGCGGGCATGCCGGTAGGGTCATTGGAGGCCCCTGCCGCTGGGCCGTGTGGCACTAAGGGTAACTGAGTGCTCGCATTCGCTGGGGCGAGGTTCCTGTCCTCTTCCCATCACTGTTGGCATAGAGCTGCTACTTCTACTTCGAGGTGGGCGATCTCAGCGTCCCGTGAATTTCTTGTTGGCTCTGTCATCTCTTGACCACCGGTTGTGGGGCAAGGGACGTGCGGCATGCCATACGGGTGTTGAGGACAAGTTTCCTCTCTAGATGTCGGGTTCTGGACCACGGTTTCTGTGATGGCTACCTGCGTTATTGAGGAGCTCTAAGGCTGAGTCACGTTTGATTCGTCTGCCTCAGTTGTGACCAGTTCGGCCATTCCCTGCCGATTCCTCGTGCTGCGTCTCAGGGCGCTAGCGTCAGTCGTGGTTGCGGGGACATTCAAGTCGGTCATGACGTATTATATCCTGTATCTGTATTGAAGATCAAAACAAAAACAAATACGGGTTTCTGAGCGTTAGGTATATACTCCTACTCCCCGAAAAAGAAATGCCGTTTAGCAGCAGAGTGCGCAAGGCATTGTGGTCTCAATAAGACCGCGGTGGGCGCCACTCTAACTGTCGTTTTTCGCTCAGACAATTGTAATTTGAAATTAGGACCGAAAGGGGTCTTAACCTTGGGGGACTTGTCCTTAGGTGATGCACCTAGGTGCATACGTACCCTTCGGGAGGGATCAAAGTCCACGTAGTTCACCATAGTAACGTCTATCGGAGCCGTTAGGCAAGGTTGTTACCTGTATTGGGTCGTGTACGGCTAAGACATGCCTAAGGTACTCCGGGCGGGCGAGCCGCTCTTAGGAGGTTTCCTTAGTGGGAGGGACCTATGGTCTCTAAGGGCTGCTGGAAGCCCTCTAAATGGTGTATTCCGGGGCAGAGGTGAGCCATTGGCCGGAATGGGGGCCAGTGACGGAGCTCGAGGTCCGGAAGGACTTGCGTTGGGTATTTGAGGGTGCTCAGGTACCGAGAGAGTATGGAATATCGGAGATGATGTACGATAATCCTGCAGGTTGTGTGTAATTCTGTTGAGACTAGTTTGCTTGCTCAGTCCCCCGAGTGAGGGTCTATTTATACTTGAGTGTGGGGAGATCGTGCTTGACCCACGACCTCGTGGGACGTGGTTCATCCCACGTCTGATTGAGGGGAAGCTCCATGAGGTGACGTGGGCAGGGGCCACGTATTCGATAGATGAATGGTGCCACGTGTCTCTAATGGGCGCTGAGGTCGTGGTTCTAGAAGGTTCTGTGCCACGTGTCCCAAGGTGTAATATTCCGTAGTTACATATGGTAACATGATGTAGGATATAGATGGTAAGGAATCTCGGTATTTTCTTAACTATTTCCTCCTGGCGGGTTCAATCCCTGGATCGGATGAGAATTGAGCGTCTTCCATTAGAAAGGTCGACCACAATAATAGACCCTGTACTACTTAAAAAATTAGCTAATTATCATATAGCCTCTGATGGTCCGGTCATAAAAAAAATGAATTATATATAGTGGATGGATAAGCAGACCAAGCTTTATGAATTATGATGGAAGAACACAGAATTAAAGGAGGAATTAAGTGGGTATATGATAATTAAGACACTAACCATTATATGGCCACAAAGATGCATGCCAAGTCAGCTAATGCATGGTTGGGTGGGAATGAAGAAATTAAATGGAAGCTTAACTATATATAACTCTTCTATCAGATGTGTCAATCAAAATGTGTTTGTATATGTTATACGTGTCTCAGAGAGAGTACTATAGTACTTTTGAAAATTTGCTCTCCTCTCAGTTCTAAATTATATCAATTATATAAATTCTATAAAGTCATTTTAGAATTTGGATCAATTCTTGTCTGACCAGAAGCATTAAGATCGTCTAAGAGATAAAGAGCATGTTTGACAATCTATTTTTGGACTAAAAAGTGGTTATTTTTTTTCAAATGCGCTTATTTTTAAATTTTACCAATTCCTAATTTCAATCTTTATTATAATAACTTAATTTCAATTTTCCCTCCCCAAAATTATTATATTTTTGTCTACTTTCCCTTTCCCATCGCAACAATAAACACATTCCAATTACAATCCCATATTCTCATGCTTAGAATCTTAGATCCATTTCTACATCTCCATTTCTTTTTCTCTCTCTTTATTCCTTGATCTCTAAGGGTATGTTTGGATTGGGGATTAAGAAAGAGAAGGGAAGGGAAAGGAAGGGGAGACTTTTAAGATATCTTCCCCTTCTTTGGGAAGATGGAAATTGGAGGAGAAGATAATGTACGATCAATCCTTAACCCTCCATTATCCTTTCCATTCACAAATTCAAGATACCTCAAATTGGAGTATTTTGGAGGAGGTATCAACACCCAAACAAGGAAAAGACATATGGAAGGTTAACTTTCTCTTTCCTCTCCTTCCCTTCCCCTCCATTCTCTCCCATTCCTTCCCCTCCCTATTCCCAAACAAAGTTTGGGAATTAAGAGGGGAAGGGAAGGTGAGAGATTAGAGGAGAAGGGAGGGGAGGGGAAGGAAAGTTTAACCTTCCATATATCCTCCCCTTGTTTGGGTGATGATACATCCTTTAAAATACCCCAATTTGGGGTATCTTGAATTTGTGAAGGAGAAGTATAATGGAGGATTAAAACTTGATCTTCCATTATCTTCTCCTCCAATTTTCATCTACCCAAACAAGGGGAAGATATCTTGAAATTCTCCCCTTCCCTTCCCTTCTCCTCCTTAATCTCCAATCCAAACCCTAAGTGACATTTGTACTACAGAGGATCTGAATCCAACCTAAGTTCGACTTAGCGGTGCCAATAGTTTCAGGCATCTTAACAATATCTGCCTTCTCATGTTTTGTTCTTCTTGGCAAAAATAAAATGCTATAAATTTACAAGAAAAAGGGGCATCAAACAATGGTGGTAGAAAAACAATCATGGAGAAATTTGAACCAATTCTGACGAAATAGAAGAGAAGAAAACAAGATGGATCGGAAAGCAATGGAAATGTGATGGAAGTAATTAAACCCAACCCTAGTGATATTTTTTATTAATTCAAAATCTCACCATATATATATTTATTGTTTCTCATAGCTATCCTCCTATCAAAAGCAATTCTATTCGAGTAACTATCGAATACTAAATGTGAGCACCTCTCCTAACGAGAATTCAAATTGGATTCATCACATTGAGAGAGATTAGTCCTTTTTATTAGATAAAACTCTCTTTGGTGTGTGTGTGTGTGTATATATATATATAACAAAGAAAAAAGTAATGTAAATACATATTAGTAAGCAAAGTCAGTTACTTGCTTTGTCGCCAATATGGTAAGAAATGAAAAAGAAGAAAGAAACCGACGACACAAAGTCTTTAATGTTGTGCAAAATGTCAATATAGATTATTAGATTCCTATCAGTCTCTCTTATTTAACATAACGCGCCTCTTCCCTTTCTTCTCGCATCCCTCACAAAGTCGATCTCCTTATTCTAAGCTCTCTCTTCTTTTCAAAGGTATTCTCTCTCTGTCTCTGTCTGTCTCTCTCTCTCTTTGCAATTCCAAGCTTTGAATTCATCTCTTGGTTTAATTGTTTTTCATTTTGATCCCTCTATTCGTAGCTAGTTAGGTGACATGCCAGAATTCCCCAGGCAGTTCCCTAACGGGAAGACGACAGAGCTTTTCCATTATCCGATTTTTGCGATTATGTCGATGGGGTACGAAAAGAGACGGAGCGTGATGTTGTTGGCATTAGGAGGTTTCTTTGTAAATGTCATCGTTCAACTAGTTAATGCTCTGTTGAAAATCACAGTTTGCTCTGTCAACCAATTCCAATGGCCTCTTACGAGAAAGATACTCCAATTATCCGAATGGGCCAAAGGACTTTCTTCTTCACATTTCCAGGACTTTTGTATGCTTTACAATTTCCTAGGGTTTGTGGACCCACAGTTATAGCATACCTTGTAAGGCTGTTCAAGAGATTTTCTTATTATCAGGATTTTGCTGATTTTTCTACTACTAATTCTGGTAAGTATATCGCCCTGTGTATGTCTCTCTTCTTACTTTTCAGTATTATATAGCACCAGATCTTTTCTCCTCTTTGTCGATGTTGCTTGGTTTAATTTACTTGATTGAGTTCATTTAATCTTTCCTTGTTCTTGGGCTCTCCTCATAATTAATTAATTAATTCACCAAAATTAATAATTAATGTTAGGGACTTTGTTTTTTACCATTTTTTTGGTACTTCGGAAATAATGTTTTTGACCATTTTAATTGTTGTTTCTAAAGCTAATTAATGCAAGCCGATATTTCTATTTAATTTCTTATTAATTGAAAATGAGCTCAGTAATTTACCTTTGTGTGATTCATAATTCTAAAATGTTTTAGAAATATTTAGTTTATGGAAATAATTATCATAACAATTCTTTCCTTACTTAATAATTAAATAATAATACAAACATTTTTTAAATGGCGACAATTTATTTTACCAACTAAAGTTCTTTTAAAACCTTTGTAATATCGAAATTTCAATACGTTTTATTATAAATATTTGGCTTTAGTTCTCACTCTATTGTTTATTTGAAAAAAAAATATTCAAAAAATTGAAGAAGATGAAAAAAAAATTATTGAAAACTTTTTAATTTCCACCAATATTTCAATCTCTTTAAAAACATTTATCTTTCTTATTATTGAATCATCTCTCACAAGATGGGTCGTTAGGTTAATTTCTTAGAGGTCTTACAATGAGACAATAATATTGTTGTACATCATTGAAAAGTAAAGGATAGACAAGATGTGAGGTATATCTCGCGTCTATCTCTTTCTTTATTATTCAGGATTGGGATAAAAGTTCAGTATACTACAATACTACAATAGTATTGAACTTCAGTACATCTCTCCAATCATATAATATCCTTTGTTAATATTCACAGAAACTCACATAATAAAGACCCACTTTAAATAGATTAAGAACCAATTGATTGGAGGAATGTACTGAAATTCAGTAGTATCGTATTACTGAACATGCTGTACAGTACCGAATCTATTCTGGGGTACTAGTGTAATGACAAATATGATCAATAACAGTGGGTGTTGTTGTATATAATTCCAGTTGCAGGCTACCCTTGTTCTAATAATGAACCATCTCTGTAGAACATAGTGCGTCCTCTAGCCGAGCCCATGGCCCCTGAGATCCTTCTCCTATTTGGGCACAGACCCGGACTATCACGTTTCTATGTGTCAAACCACAACTCTAGCTACACAAGAGCCATTCGACTTTCAGCCACAACAAGAACCATGATGGAAGCCTTCGTTTCAGGGTCCCTTACCCTCTCTTGCATCACCATCCAGGACTCCCATAACGAGCCACCTTGCATCCCCGCACGTGCCTCAATCACAGTGTTCACGTGCCTAGTGGACGCCCTCGAAGCTTCGACCTTGGTATCCCATGGCTTCAAAAAAATTCCTCTTCTTGACAGTCGTAACAACGCTTGTTATCCCAGTCTTGGATTCCGAGTATGGAGGTTGAATAATGTTGGTGTGATTAATTTTGTGAGGGGTTTGGATGCTACAGTGAAGAATGAAGAGGAATGTGTGTTGTCTAAGACAGTGGAAGAGAGTTCTAGTGACGAGGAAAAAGGAGAAGAGGTTACTTCTAATGTTGATGACAAGGGAAAAGGAAAACAAGTCATGCCATAGCTATATATATATATATATATATATATATATATATATATATATATATATATATATATGTATCGCACCAAGGAATTAGGATGGGTACGTACTATACTAGTTTAGCGTACTCTATATATTAACCTAATGTAATGGCCTTTCTTGGCTTGGATAATTATAATCATATATGAAATAAGGTGTTTGTGTTAATTAAGCTTTCTCTTTCACTTTCTGTCTATTGTCGTGTGTGTATATTGTTAGAATAGTTAGTGATTAAGTCCCACATTGGATAAATCAAGGATGGAAGCAGTATATATAAATGGTTAATAAATCATTTATAACAAAATAAAAAAAAGGATCTTGGATAGAAAAATCCAAGATTCTGGTGTGATCCTAATATATAAGTCAAAGATTGGGCACTTGAGCTTAAAATTGGTAGCCCAGATAATTAATTTTTTATTAATTATTAAATAAATTTAAATTAATTAATTAATTTGAATGAGCACAACGTTCAAATGTCAACGTTCATATCTGAAAGGTCATATGTGAAGGATCTTTTCTCTATAAATTCGTATCTTCCATCAAACAGAATCACAACAGGAAAACCGAAAATCATGTTCTCTCTTTTCTGATTCCCATAAAATCGTGTTCTGAGATATTATAGGCTTGCTGACTATAGTATCAGGCTTTGTATAATCCTGGAGGAAATTTGCCATAACAAACCCAGCAGCAATAAATATTGGGCGCTTAATTTCCTTAAGGACACTGACTACACTATCAAAGCCATCAAATCTTTTCTAACACACATATATATATATATATATATATATATATATATATATATATATATATATATATGGAGAATAGATCCAATGCTTGGCTTTTCTATGCATTAGTATGCTAGTATGCCTTTTTTTCATAGTTCTCTTTATTTTTTTTATTTAAATTTGAGAAGTTATAAACTTTTTCTAAAGAATATCTAAAGTGTGAAAGATATAGATACAAAAAAAATTAAAAACTTCATGTAAATCGAGATTTACTATGAGTGGATTAGGGACTAACTTTTTAGTCCCTAATAAAGGTGGTCCCTAAACCATTCACGGTAGGTCCTTATTTGTGTAGAATTTTTTATTTTTTTTGTGTTTATAACTCTTATTCTTTAGAAAAAGTTCACAAATTTTCGAGTTTAAATAAAAGAAGTGAAGAAAACTATAAAAAAAATGTCGGCCTAGCATACTAATGCATAGAAGAGCCAAGCACTGGATCCATAAATATGGATCCAGTGCTTGGCTCTTCTATGCATTAGTATGTTAGGCCGACTTTTTTACATAGTTTTCTTTATTTTTTTAATTTAAATTTAAGAAATTATAAACTTTTTTAAAGAATATCTAAAGTATGAAAGATATAGATACAAAACAAATTAAAAACTTCACGTAAATCGAGATTTACTATGAGTGGATTAGGGACTAACTTTTTAGTCCCTAATAAAGATAGTCCCTAAATTAAACCATTCACGGTAGGTCCTTATTTGTGTAGAATTTTTTATTTTTTGTGTGTCTATAACTCTTATTCTTTAGAAAAAGTTTATAATTTTTCAAGTTTAAATAAAAAAAAGTGAAAAAAACTACAAAAAAAATCGGGCTAGCATACTAATGCATAGAAGAGCCAAGCACTGAATCCATTCTCATTTTTCATGCCTGGGTTTATAAATCAAAATGCTACGTATTGAACTATATGCTAATCAATTTCATTAATTATATTCACTACTTTTAATTGAGACAAATATATTTGAAAATGCATGCCTTTGTAACATATTGAGCATAAAAATTTTGATTTTGTAATATTATTGACTATCTCAAGCAAGTACTCTTCGCATTATAATATATTTACCTATTTAAGTTATATGAGTGATTAATTGAAAATTAATTGACGGTATGGCAACTAATTCATGTATTCTAATATTTTTAATCCCTTTTAAATTGATTGAGACAAATTTTGGAATGCAATTAATGAATTAATTTATTGTTATGTTGACCTTTCTTTGTTTTAAAGACTTGCCTTTTTGGTTAAGAAAATTTGGGTAGATGCATGGGACGTGATTGGATGATTGAATAAAACTGCAATAAGGTGATCAAGTAAATCAAATGACAATTAATTAATAACATTATTTTTTCTCCAAGAGCTCTTTTTCAAGTCTCAACAGCTCTAGGACTCCAAAGGCTCTTTCTTAGGTCTAAACAGTTGTAGCCTTCCAGAAGCTCATTCTCAACTCCCAACGGCTCTTTCTTAGATCTAAACCGCTGTAGCATTCCAGAAGATCATTTTCAAGTCTCAACGGCTCTAGGACTCCAACGACTCTTTCTTAGGTCTAAATAGTTGTAGCTTTCCAGAAGCTCATTCTCAACTCCCAACGGCTCTTTCTTAGGTCTAAACAGATGTAGCCTTCCAGAACCTCATTCTCAAGTCCCAACAACTCTAGGACTCCAACGGCTCTTTCTTAGGTCTAAACAGTTGTAGCCTTCCAGAAGCTCATTCTCAACTCCCAACGGCTCTTTCTTAGGTCTAAACATCTGTAGAATTCCAGAAGCTCATTTTTATTTCTCGAGCTTAGTTTCTAGTATCATATACGCTTAGGTGGGCAACCGATCGAAAATCTTCATCTGTTTAAATTGATCAAGAAAACCTTGTCATTGTTAGTGAGAAATTTTTGCATCGACAATGAAATTTTTAGCCTGTAAAAAATGTATAAATCACAGCTTCATTGGTTGTGTGTTCTTTAAAACAAAGCAATAATGGATGAACTTACATGGTAAAAGACGAAATAGGAAAAAGAAACGGTTTCCTTAATTTACTGCACCTCTTTAATTAACCCCTTCACTCACACCTAACATGCACTCTCCCGTCCTTTGCAGGTAAACATCTAAGCTTTTTCTCACAGTCACATCGCCTCTCAGGTATTCATTCTTCTCTCACTTTCTTTACTAGGTTATTGCTTCTATTAATTATTGCTTATATATATACCTTCTTTCTTTCTTTCTGTTTGTACTCCATAGCTATAACTAGCGCAAGAATGTCAAGCTCCTCAGGATCTACAAAATGGTTCCCTAATGGAAGCATAAAGACAGAGCTTTTTCGTTATCCTACAGCTACCGCTATGCTGCTGGATTACGAACTGGTGCAATCGGTGAAACCGCTTTCAACTGGGGTTTTTGTTATGAGTCTTTTCATGCAAATGGCGTCTCCCATTATCGCGGCCACTTGCACCATTAATGATTTCCAGTGGCCACTCACTAAAGACACTCATGTTATCAGAATTGGCAAACACACCTTTGTTTTTTGCATTCCTGGTGTCGTCTTTGCTTTTCAGTTTACTGGGGTCACTGAAGAAGTAAACTTCATGCAAGGGATCATAGGAGTGTTCATGAATTACGGCCAGTACAAGGAGCATGGTGTAGGAATCGGTAAATCTCTTTATATATATATATATATATATATATACTTGATTGTGTTCATTTAATGCTTAATTACCTTTTTAATTTTTAGGTTTTGATCATTATTTCTCAAGAATGTTTCATTAATTAGAGGACATATTTTGATAATTTGAATTGTCTGCTTTAAAACAATGGGTTCTGGAAAATGTAATATGACTCAATTTAGTCCTTAAGGTGGCGTTTCGTATCCGGTGAGTGCTTTAGTGAGAAGTGGAAGTAAGTGATAAAAAGTATGTTTGGTATGCAGGGAAATGGAAGTGGAATGTAAAAGTAATATTTTGGTACCTCACCTCACCTTCTCTCCCCATCATGAGGGAATTAAGCTTTGAGGGAAGCTCAAACTCACATTCCCTACTCTTAAACCATACCAAACGTGTTGCATCGGATGCATTTCACCTCACATTCCCTTCTCCTAAACCACACAAACGTGCTCTAATAGATTGAAATGTCAAATTTATCATGTGAAAAATGCAATTCATTTAATTTAGTCCCTGGTCACTACTTTTAATTTAGTGTAACCTTGCGCAGACGAGGAGACCCCATTACTTTGGTCAGTGGCACAACCTTTAGCTGAATCCATGGCACATGACATGATTCTCCGGTTAGGTCACCAACTAGGAAGGTCTCGTTTCTCTCTCCTTTGCCACAACAGTTGCTCCGCCAGAGCCACTCGTTTGTCAGCAGCAACAAAAATCGTTACAAAAGCCATCACTTCAGGAACACTTTTACCCGCTCACATCTCCATTAAGGGAGGAGGCACCAACGACGACAAAGAATCACAAAACCCATACTCTGCGTCTCCCTCTATTGAGGTCTTCACATGTCTAGTGGATGCCCTTGAAATATCGTGGTTGATGTCAGGTGGTATGCTTCCTTCTATCACGACTCATATGCAGCGTCTTCGGAGTACCCATGATCCTCCTGCATGCAATAAGATTTGGAAGCTGAATGAGATAGGGCTTGAGGCTTTTCTCAAGGTTTTGGATTCTACTTCTGAACATGAAGCAGATGATGAAGTGGTCGTCCTCCCAGTCCCACCACCAACTTATAAGGGTAAAGGAAAAGAGAAAGTGAATACGTTGGATTTTGTCGACGTTAATGAAAGACGGAAAAGTAAAAGAAGAAGTCGTTGATCTATGGGCAAGCTAAGGTATATTATATGGTTTCAAAGAGAGTGATAATTATATGCATATGCAGTATTCTAGTGTGTTCTCTTTTGTTGGGTTTCATATTTTGGTACTACAATCAAAGTAAAGTTATGTTTTTTTTTTGTGTTCAAGCTCTCTTTGTTTATCAAAATAATGTGTTGCCAATTAGTCAGAAATAATACTATTTTATATTTTCAGTTTTTATTAATGTGGTATATATATATAAAGCAAAGACTTTTGGCCTTTATGATGAAGGCAGGAAGAGACTTCATGTGGGTGAAGTTTCTTAGAGCTAAATATGGATGTGTCATAATGTGACTTATAAGCATATATATGTAAGGTTGAAAATAACTCCAATAGTTCTTGGTTCTAGAGATGGATGGAGTTATTCGACTAAAAAGTTTGGATTGCAATTACTTTTGAACTATGGAGGAATATAACAACTTTTCTTAAGGAACAAAACCATTTTTGGGTTATCAAGTGATGGAGATCTTGTGATCTAAGAGTTTTTTCTTTTTTATTGAGAAGTTTGCAGAGGAAGGGAACAATCCCCTTGTTTGGTTTTAAAAATTTTGGAAGGAAAGAAAATGAAAGAATTTGTAATAATTCTCCTAAACATTCCATTCTTCCTTTGTAAATTTTAATTTCTAGATTAGAGAAATTTGAAGGATTCAAATAAGGGAAGGATAAATCATTAATTAACATTTCTTTCCCTCCCTCTTCCCTTCCATTTCTCTACTCATTCAAAAACACACCTTCATAAGGATCCGTTCAGGAATGGAGAGGGGAAGAAAAAGGGAATAGAGGAAAAGGGAAGGGGATGGGGAGAAAACAAAAGGTTCAGTGATGGTTTCTCTTTAGGGGTGTTCATAACCGAACAAAACCGATGCTCTTGAACTAAACCAAACCGAATTAGCACAAACCGAACAAAACCGATCAATGTTTGGTTTGATTTGGTTTGGTATGTCAGAAAACCGAACCAAACCGCATACACATACATGTATATATATGTACATATTATGCTAAAATTTCTAAACAATAAAGTATAAAATTTGTTTTTAGAAGGTTATATTAAATTTAGTCAATCCAAAAATTTAATTTTAGAACTAAGTTGATTGTATATTGTAAGTAAATGAAATATTACTATACTTTTTTATTATTTATATTGAATAAAATTATATTTTTTATTAATAAACTTAAATATTTACGTTTGATGGCATAAAAGTCCTAAACCGCCAAACCGAACCGCTCATTTATGGTTTGGTTTGGTTTTACGCTATCAACTTAAACCGATAGGTGCACTAAATTTTCACTAAAAACCACCCAAACCGCCCGCCGAACACCCCTATTTCTCTTCCCATTGTTTGGATCCTTCAAATTCTCCAAATTAGTGTAATTAAAATTAACACGGTGAAAAAGTTAGGGTTAATAAAAAAATCTTCCAATTCTTTCCCCTCCAAAATATTAAAGACCAAACAAAGAGAAAGTTACTAAATCCTCATTCCTTCCCTTCCATTTCCTTCTCCCAAACACACTGTCACGACCCTCGTTTAGAGGACTATGATCGGCACAGACACAGGGAATATCCCTGTACCTGTAAGCCTTATCACCTAATTGACAGAATATCTATTATTGAAAATACATCCACATGCAGTATAATACCATGGCTACACCGAAATGGTGGCCTATCCTAGGCAAGCAAATCCACGGCCAGTGCCGCTTCAGGATATAGATATAGGAAAACACACATAATATATATAACCTGTGTACTGGCTACATATCCGAAGATGCTGTCTATCTTATTCACATGCAATAGATATATGTATATATATATATATATATATATATATATATATTTTGAAAAGAAATTTTCCCTGTATCGCAGTAAAATAAATCCTGATCTTTAAGGTGTGTGAAGCTGACAGTTCTAGATTTAATAATACAATCTAATTGGGTATGTCTACCCTTTACTTTATGATACAACGATAAAGTAAATTAAATTACAATTACACTTTATTCACCCACATGAGCAAGTTGTGGGTCTTGGAAAATGTTGCTCAACCCTCGTTCCACCGAGACTTCTTCCACCTGTACTTAACCTGTCTCTGTTTAGTACAAATGAGGGGTGAGTCTTAATCACGCGACTCAGTGAGAACTCTCCCATCCCTGGCGCAAGGCGGGTACCATAGCGCTGGGTTTGGGGGTCATACACAACCACATGCAAAAACAACTAGTTACTGTTGTTAGCATACATTCTTGGTGATCACACAACAATCAGAAATTTCACCCAAAAAGTCATTCTTTAATCCTCGAAATTTTCCGGGGTATTACACACACCCTTAATTATCCAAGTCAATAATTAGTGCCAATAAGAATAAACAAGTCAAAAGAATGGAAGAAAAGTTTATATATATCAAGTGCAGATTTTCTATTTCAAGGGAAGATCAAGGTTCAAGTTGAATGTTGTATAATTAGTATGCCTACAATTTGTTGCGCGAACAACAAAGGTTTGACCTTTAACCAAATATTCATCGGATAAGTACAAGAACAATGACGATTTTTATAATTTATATTTTGACGAATATTTATTTGTTAAAAAAAATTACTTTTTTAATAATTAAATTTTGACTATTGAAAAAAGCCAACAATATTATTTTAGACAGTCAATAATTTTTATAGTTCTTTTTTTTTACAATATTTTTCAATGGTATTTTTTTAACTGTTTTTGTTGAAAAATTATTGTCAAAAACAATATTATTGATAGTTAAAAATACTATTTTTTATTTTTTGTGGGCCGGCTTGTGGGCTAACCCGTTTAGCCCGCGGGCTCAAACAGGGCAGCCCGTTTAAACCTGTTTTAAACTAGCCTGTTTTTTAATATCCAAGCCTGCCATTTAGCAGGCGGGCCAAACTAGCCTACAAACATAAACCCATTTTGATACTACTATTCATTCCTATAGGAATTTTGCGATTACAAGACAACTCATTGAATTTTTTTCCCTAAGAGAGAATCTTGTTCATCAATTGCTAATGTCAATAGGTAATTAAAAAAAAAAAAGCAACGAAATTTGAAGTAACCAATGAGTGCTTGTTGGTAATAGGGGATGCTAGCTATGCCAAATGTGTAATGATATGGGTGCAGTGGGACTCCGATATGCTTATGCGTACTGTAGTTAAAGTACAATTATAATGCACATCTCAACCATTATTTTAATTTTATATTAAATTAAAAAATAGACAAATTTAATGATTGAGATGTACAATATGATTGCACTTCAATCACAGCATTCATCAGGTGATCCAAATTGGTGGAAGTGAGGATGGGTTTGTTGAGTGGGATTTTTAAATTGAACTTATACGCTCAACTATCCTAACTCAATGCATGTGACTAGTTTTTTTTTCTAAAAAAAAATATATCTGAGCAAATTTATTTGACTCACCTGATCAATTCAAATGAGTGATTTGAGTTATGCTCACATTCACATCCTGTTAACGTTAAAGAAGAAATGGCCCTACATGATGCAAATCACTAGGGATTCTCCTAATATGTAATGTAATTAATCTTTGTTATAAAATGTATAGAATAAGAATATCTATATGAACAAGAGACTTGTAAAAAATAAAGAATTGAGAAGAAAGACAGCAATCCTTTTATTCATATTATCAATTATATGTGTATATTATCAGAAAAGACTTCTATTTATAATCTAAAAGATCTAAAGTGGGATGGGCCTAACTTAATGTACATAATGAAGAGATAAACTCATACTTAATGTACATGAGAAAACTTAGCTTTCTGGCAAAAAAAAATGTACATGAGAAAATTCAAGATGATAAAGTCAATTATAAATATTCATAAATAATAATATTTATAACAATCTTTGATTTGTTGTGAGTACTTTTTTTATCCTTGAAAATATATACCCTTGTATTTTAGTAAGAAATAAATTATCAAGAACTTTAATTTAATTTTCATATTCAAGACATTCCTCATCAAGAGGGTATTTGGCCTAATGATAACGGAGGTGAAGTGCAGGGCAAGGAAGTAAAATCTTTTTATTTTGATATTTTCTTTAATTTAGATTAAATATATATAGCACTTCTTCTTTTTTTACTTCTTATGTGATTATTCTGATCTTAATAATAAATTCAAACATATTTTAAGAGTTAATAATGTTAGATTTAATTTTAAATTAAAAAAAGTCAAACAAAAATTTTCACTTCTCATCCCTTTCTCTCAATTACTTTTTTTTTAGAGAAAATGGTAGTAAGAAAAAAAATTTCTAATTAAGTATTATTGATCAGCAGGACACCAATGACATATTAGAGAGACCAACAGAAATTCAGCCCAAAGGATTATTGTAGAAGTCTAAATCGAAAGCAATTTCATCCAATCATAGCTACTCAACTAGTCTTTGAGTGCGAGAAGATCTCTTTAAGGAGATATGCCCATCAAAACAAAATTTCAATGACTTCAAAGAAATTTGAACCAATAAAATAAATACATATATAGCCTAGTATAAATTCATCAATATACTGTGTTTCAACCAATAAAATAAATAAGATTTCAATTGCTATTAATTTAAGCATATTCTTAGGGTCCATTATGTTATATTTTTCTTAAAAGATACAAACACCCACTATTTTTAAACAATTCAAGAGAGAGCTACCTAGCTAGCTAGCGCAAATTTAGTACTTTAATATATATCATAATTTTGAGAAGATGTTTAATAGTAAGATAGTACTGAACTTCAGTATTTCCTTTCAATCAGTTGATTCTTAATCTATTTAAAAGGTGTGTTTTTATTAATATAAATTAATATTAACATTAACAAATAACAAAATATAATTAAAAAAATGTACCAAAATTCAATAGTGTATATTGAACTTTTATCTTATGATTAAAAAAAGTAAAGTAATTATTAAAAGACAAAACAACTTTTAATTAAGGACAGCAAATTAATTATTACAATGTGAAACTATGTGGACAATAGCGATACATCATACATGTGACTGAAAAAAGAAAAACACACACCAGCTGATGTGGCACCGTTAAGTGCCTGGGCACATGCCACCTCACCGTTATAACGGCTACGTCAGCTGGTTATCTAACGGGTAACAGTCAGGGGACTAAATAGTTGACAGAGTTGCAAATTTCGGGACTAAATAGTACTTTTGCCAAGTTCGGGAACTAAATAGTTGATAAAGTTGCAAATTTGGGAACTATATAGTATTTTTGCCAAATTCAGGGACTAAATAGTTGATAGAGCAACAAATTTGAGGACTAAATAGTATTTTTGTCAAATTCGAGGACTAAATAGTAATTTGACCAACAATTTAGCGACTAAAGAGTATTTTACATCTTAATTTAATGTATTGATGATGACCGAATTCCTATTTAACATAACGCCTCCTTCCCTTTGTTCCCATCACAGTTTTCTTATTCTAAGCTCTCTATACTTTTCCAAGGTGTTACTCATTATGTTCTTTTGTGTTACTTATATGTGCAATTCAAAAAGATTCGCTAAGCCATTTTTCATGCGTGGGTTTATAAATCAAAATGTTACATATTGAACTATATGCTAATCAATTTCATTCATTATATTCACTACATTTAATTGAAACAAATACATTTGAAAATGCATGCCTTCATAACATACTGAGCATAAAAATTTTAATTTTATAATATTGCCTAGTTAATTTTATAATATTATTGACTATCTCAAGCAAGTACTCTTCGCATTATAATATATTTAACTATTTAATTTATATGAGTGTGATTAATTGAAAATTGATTGAGGGTATGGCAACTAATTCATGTATTCTAATATTTTAACCCCTTTTAAATTGATTGAGACAAATTTTGGAATGCAATTAATTAATTCATTTATTGTTATGTTGACCTTTATTTGTTTAAAAGACTTGCCTTTTTGGTTAAGAAAATTTGGGTAGATGCATGGGACCTGATTGGATGATTGAATAAAAATGCAATAAGGTGATCAAGTAATCAAATGACAATTAATTAATGACATGATTTTTTCTCCAACAGCTCTAGACTTCCAACGACTCTTTTTCACGTCTCAACGGCTCTAGGACTTCAACAGCTCTTTCTTAGGTCTAAACAGCTGTAGATTTCCAGAAGCTCATTCTCAAATCCCAACGGCTCTTTCTTAGGTCTAAACAGCTTTAGCCTTCCAAAAGCTCTCATTCTCAAGTCCCAACGGCTCTTTCTTAGGTCTAAACAAATGTAGCCTTCCAGAAGCTCTCATTCTCAAGTCCCAACGGCTCTAGAACTCCAACGGCTGTTTCTTAGGTCTAAACAGTTGTAGCCTTCCAGAAGCTCATTCTCAAGTCCCAACGGCTCTAGGACTCCAACGGCTCTTTCTTAGGTCTAAACAACTGTAGCCTTCCAGATGCTCATTCTCAAGTCCCAACGGCTCTAGGATTCCAACGGCTCTTTCTTAGGTCTAAACAGTTGTAGCCTTCCAGAAGCTCTCATTCTCAAGTCCCAACGGCTCTAGGACTCCAACGGGTCTTTCTTAGGTCTAAACAGCTATAGCCTTGCAGAAGCTCATTCTCAAGTCCCAACGACTCTATTTAATATTAATGCACAAACTTTCACATTCCTTATTTGATGGCCAAGTTGCACTATAAATAGGGAGCACTCCATTTTTCATTTTCACCAACTTTCAAAGCAAGAGCAATTAGCTAAAGCGTTTCAAGTTTCACTCATTTGAGAATTTGTTTCTTGAGCTAGTTTCTAGTCTCGGCTCTAGAACTCCAACGGCTCTTTCTCAATTCTAAACAGGTTAGCCTTCCCAAAGCTCATTCTCAAGTCTCAACGACTCTATTTAATATTAATACACAAACTTTCACATTCCTTATTTGATAGCGATCAAGCTGCACTATAAATAGGGAGCACTCCATTCTTCATTTTCACTAACTTTCAAAGTAAGGGCAGCTAAAGCATTCAAAATTTCACTTATCTGAGAATTTCTTTCTTGAGCTTAGTTTCTTTGTATTCCCTTAGTGATACAAGGGTTCTTCATATTTTCTCTATTTGAAGTTCGTTTTAGGTGGGCAACCGATCGAAAATCTTAATCCGTTTTAATTGACCAAAAAAACCTTATCATTGTTAGTGAGAAATTTTTGCCTAGTTTGGTAAACAATGAAATTTTTAGCCTGTAAAAAATGTATAAATCTAAGCTTCATTGGTTGTGTGTACTTTAAAACAAAGCAATAATGATGAACTTACATGGTAAAAGATGAAATAGGAAAAAGAAACGGTTTCCTTAATTTTCTATGCACCTCTTTAATTAATCCCTTCACACGTAACATGCACTCTCCCATCCTTTGCAGGTAAACATCTAATCTTTTTCTCACAGTCACATCGCCTCTCAGGTATTCATTCTTCTCTCACTTTCTTTACCAGGTTATTTCTTCTATTAATTATTGCTTCTTTCTTTATGTCCGTACTCCATAGCTATAACTAGCGCAAGAATGTCAACCTCCTCAGGATATACAAAATGGTTCCCTAATGGAAGCATAAAGACAGAGCTGTTTCGTTATCCTACAGCTACCGCTCTGCTGTTGGATTACGAACTGGTACAATCGGTGAAACCGCTTTCAACTGGGGTTTTTGTTATGAATCTTTTCATGCAAATGGAGTCTCCCATTATCGCAGCCACTTGCACCATTAATGAATTCCAGTGGCCACTCACTAAAGACACTCCTGTCATCAGAATTGGCAAACACACCTTTGTTTTCTGCATTCCTGGTGTCGTCTTTGCTTTTCAGTTTACTGGGGTTACAGAAGAAGTAAACTTCATGCAAGAGATCATAGGAGTGTTCATGAATTACGGCCAGTACAAGGAGCATGGTGTAGGAATCGGTAAATCTCTCTATATATACTTGATTGTGTTCATTTAATGCTTAATTACCTTTTTAATTTTTAGGTTTTGATCATTATTTCTCAAGAATGTTCATTAATTAGAGGGCATATCTTGATAATTTGAATTGTCTGCTTTTAAAAAAATAGATTCTGGAAAATGTAATTTGACTCAATTTAGTCCTTAACGTGGTGTTTGGTATCTAGTGAGTGTTTAAGTGGGAAGTGGAAGTAAGTGATAAAAAGTATGTTTGGTATGCAAGGAAATGGAAGTGGAATGTAAAAGTAATATTTTAGTTTTTAAGCATCACCTCACCTCATCTTCCCTCCCCATAATGAGGAAATGAAGCTTTGAGGGAAGCTCAAACTCACCTTCCCTGCTCTAAACCATACCAAACGTGCTGCATCAGATGCATTTCACCTCACATTCCCTTCTCCTAAACCACACAAACGTGCTCTAAAAGATTGAAATGTCAAATTTATCACGTGAAAAATGCAATTCATTTAATTTAGTCCCTGGTCACTGGTCAGTATATATATTATATTATTCGCTTAATCATGTAGTAGTGTAACCTTGCGCAGACGAGGAGGACCCATTATTTTGGTCAGTGGCACAACCTTTGGCTGAATCCATGGCACATGACATGCTTCTTCGGTTTGGTCACCAACCAGGAAGGTCTCGTTTCTCTCTCCTTTGCCACAACAGTTGCTCCACCAAAGCCACTCATTTGTCAGCAGCAACAAAAATTGTTACAAAATCCATCACTTCAGGAACACTTTTACCAGCTCACATCTCCATTAAGGGAGGAGGCACCAACGACGACGACGAGTCACAAAACCCATACTCTGCGTCTCCCTCTATTGAGGTCTTCACATGTCTAATGGATGCCCTTGAAATCTCGTGGTTGATCTCAAGTGGTGGTATGATTCCTTCTATCACGACTCATCATATGCAGCGTCTTCGGAGTACCCATGATCCTCTTCCAAACAATAAGATTTGGAAGCTGAATGGGATAGGGTTTGAGGCTTTTCTCAAGGGTTTGGATTCTACTTCTGATCAAAATGAAGCAGATGAAGTGGTCGTCCCAGTCCCACCACCAACTTATAAGGGTAAAGGAGAAGAGAAAGTGAATACTTTGGATTTTGTCGACGTTAATGAAAGACGGAAAAGTAAAAGAAGAAGACGTTGATCTATGGGCAAGGTATATTATATGGTTTCAAAGAGAGTGATAATTATATGCATATGCAGTATTCTAGTGTGTTCTCTTTTGTAGGGTTTCATATTTTGGTATTACAATCAAAGTAAAGTTATGTTTTTTGTGTTCAAGCTCTATTTGTTTATCAAAATAATGTGTTGCCAATTAGTCAGAAATAATACTATTTTATATTTTCAGTTTTTATTAATGTGGGATATATATATATATATATAGTATGAACAGATTTTCAAAGAAGAAATCCATTTTGAAAATCTAAATCAAAACTTTGACAATTGGACCATTCCCAAGGTCCACGAAAGAGATCTTTACAAACCTGAAGGAAGATTCTTCACTATTTCTGATTTTATAATCAAAACTGCTGAAGAGACAATCAATATAGATGGTGACAAAGAGGATATCCCTTTACTGTCACAGAAATCTTTAAATCTTCACAAAAGGAAATATAAATTTCTGCACATCGGATGTGTTCAGATAGCTTTAAAACCTCTGGTCAGAGATGGCTTGAAGTTCTCTGCTCTTGTCTGTCTAAGGGATGCTAGACACATCCAGTTTACAGACTCAATTCTCGGAGCTGTTGAAGTAGGCCTGCATGCAGGACCGGTATACTTCAACTGCTTCCCAAATAGATCTGTCGCCTTAGGAGATGCTAACATCTTAGATGCCCTAAGACTCAATATTCAATTAAACGGCCTAGATATGAAGCCAGGATCTATTCCTGTTGCACTCATATACAGAGTCAAATACAAAGTCATGAATTCTTCTGCTTCAAAAGTATCTATTCCTCAAGAAAAGGGTTATACTACCCTATTCCTCACCGACGCCACAAAAACAAACGTCATGATTCCTCAAACTATTCGATGGGAAGATGTCGATCTCCCCGAAGAATGGATCATGCAAAGAGCAGCCCCTGCTCAACCAGATCCTACACCCGTTTTACCCCCAACTCACATGGAGGTAAGACAGGATGTAAATGGAACTGTAGGAATATCTTTTAGGAGAAATTCTTTCAGTATGTCCGGAACTAGGTCAATTAGGTCTAGTGAAATCTTTAGAACTGCAATTGAGCCATCTAGGCAATCTTGCTCTTCAATTCCTCATACAGTAAGGACGGCTCCTTCTGTAATTCATCTTCAAGGATTAGATACATCATCTAACCTTCCAAGACCAATTTACCAACCTCCTCAGGAAGAAGACCAAACCTCTGTCCAATCCCCAACATATTCAGATATGGTAGAAAATACCATTAATGTCATCATTCAAGACTTCCAATTAGATAAGGAATCCTTAAGGAAGGATTTCTATTCTGAACAAAATTCAGAAAAAAGAAAATGGTTTTTGGAAAATTACGATCCAAAAGCTAGAAAACCAATCCAAGAAATATATTACAAAACTTTAGATAAAGTCTGTAATAATATTCCTTTCTTCGAATGGTTTAATGCTTACGCAGAATACCATTCTATTAATTACCCTTTCAAAACTCCGATTCAATCTGCCGGGATTAACGTCACCTGGCAAACAAAACATGGTGGTTCTATCCAAGCTGAACTACCTCCAACACAAGCTTACTTTGTCCCCAATGTAACAATTAATGAAAGCTCTGTAGTTGCCTCTCCCTTTAAAGCCAAAGATACAACCAAAGAAGTAGATTCCAAAGACATCTCTAGTCTTATGGAACAAAATAATTACACAAATTCCTACTTACAAGCCTTAGGAGAAAGCACTAAAAAGATTAGTGACCAACTCCTTAGTCAGCCCAAACTCACGAAACCCATCATTTACCAACAACCTATATTTAAACCTTTTGAGTCAAGTCTTAAAAAACCCCTTTCACAAATAATTGATGAAAAACTTAAAAGTTTAACCATCCTTAATACACCCCAGAAACTTAAAACTCCAGTTTCAGGTGACACACCTCAAGCTCCCCTTAAAATCTTAGCTTCAGGAACTTCCTCCAGCAAAATTCCCTTAGGAATCAACACCCTTGATTTTCCTACAGAAATTCCTCGAAGCCAAATTAATGCAATTATGCCCAACTGGAAGCATTCCACAAAACTTTACTACCCTAGAGCCACTTACCCTGATATGGCTTTAGAAGAAAAAAATCTTTCCCCAAAACATTTTGATGCAAGCCATATCTATGCTTGGAATATAGATGGCTTGGCTGAAAATAATATTTTGGAACTTCTCCAACAAATGACCATGGTCAGTACGGCCTATTCAATCTATCACAACTGTGATGAGCATTCCATTGCTCAAATCCTCATAGCCGGATTCACTGGCCAACTCAAAGGCTGGTGGGACTTCTATCTTTCAGAAGAACAAAAGGCCCAAATCCTAGGGGCAATCAAAACAACAAGCGATGGTGAGATTGTAACCAACGATGATGAACCAATACCAGATGCTGTCAATACCCTCATCTATAAAATTACCCAAGATTTTATAGGCGACCCCTCCTTGTGGAGAGATAAATCCGCAGAATTACTGTCTAACCTTAGGTGCAAAACCCTAGCGGATTTTAGATGGTACAAAGATACTTTCCTAATCAGGGTTTATACTAGAGAAGATAGTTACCACCCTCTATGGAAAGAAAAATTCATTACTGGCCTACCTACCTCTTTAGGAGATAAAGTCAGAGAAAAATTAAGAAGCCTGTCTGGAGACAACCAAATCCATTACGAAAACCTAAGCTATGGCCAATTAATTGCCCTAGTCCAAAAGATAGCACTCAAAATATGTCAAGATGACAAAATCCAACGTCAGCTTAACAAAGAGAAAGCCCAAAACAGAAAAGAATTGGGGTCCTTCTGCGAACAATTTGGATTCCAACCTTGTAAAAAGCCCAAATCAAAACAAAAGGGTCAAAACCATTACCACAAACACAAAGATCATCAAAAGACAAAAAATTATTACAAAATCCCTAGGAACAAGCACCCTAGGAACCTGTCCAAACATATCTCCTCAAAAAACCCAATAGATTTACCCAAAACCAAGGTCAAATGTTTTAGATGCGGTAAAGAAGGCCATATGGCTAGATACTGTAGGCTAAACAAAAAGATTAGGATGCTGGACATTGAAGATCCAGTCAAAGAGCAAATCTTCAGTCTCATGGCCCAAACATCTTCTGAGGAAGAAACTGGGGAGTCTGATCAAGGTATTAACCATATCCTGAATGATGACATCTCATCTTCATCCGAAGAACAAATCTGCGAAACTAATTTGATAGAAGAAGAAGAAGATCCTCTCCTTATCAGTGTAATAAACACTGAAGAGGATATTCTCTCAAAAGCCCTTGACTCTTTTAAATCTGAAGAAGAAAAGGTCCAATTCCTTCTCAAAATAAGAGAAAATAAAGCCCCATCCAGTACATCAATCCAACAGCCTAAAAGATATGATTTTACTGAGATCATCAAACGCTTTGAAAATAAACCAAGACCTGTAACCATGGCAGATCTTCAAAAAGAGGTCAATAGTTTAAAAAATGAAGTTAAGGAATTAAAAGCCACTCAAAGCCTACATTCCTTGATTATAAGCCAAATCCAGAATCATGAAAACCCTGAAAATAGCAAAGAAAGTGTTGATGGGAAGGAAGAAGATCTTCCTGACGCCTTCCTAAACCTGATCACTAGAGTTTCAATCCAAAAATGGTACATACCCATTCAATTAGTTCTCAAAAACAATTCTGCCTACAATGTCACTGCTCTTTTTGATACAGGAGCATCCCTAAATTGTATCAAAGAAGGCATAATCCCAACTAAATTTCTGGAAAAAAACCACTGAATCACTCCACAGTGCTAATGGAGCAAAGTTAAATATCACTTACAAACTTTCCGATGCTCTAGTAAAAAATGAGCATTTAACCATCTCTACTCCTTTTATCATAGTAAAAAATCTTGCCTGTGATATTATCTTAGGAGCACCATTCATTGACCAAATTATGCCTTTCTCTATCTCTAGGCAAGGGATTGAGACTGAATATTTTGGCAAAAAAATTCTTTTCCCATTCTCAAAACCACCTTTTACTAAAACCATCAATTATATTCAAAATAAAGAAAATCAAATCAATTTTCTTAAAGAAGAAATCTCCTACAAAATGATAGAATCCCAATTAGCCAAAACCGAAGTAAAAACTAAGGTTAGGAAAATCCAATCAGATATAGAAAAGTCAATCTGTTCCGACCTTCCAAATGCTTTCTGGGAAAGAAAGAAGCATGTGGTCTCCTTACCTTATGAAAAGGATTTTGACGAAAGAAATATCCCTACAAAAGCTAGGCCAATCCAAATGAATCAAGAGCTCTTAGAACACTGTCAAAAGGAAATCAAGGATCTTCTTTCAAAAAATTTGATCAGGAAAAGCCAGAGTCCCTGGTCTTGTTCTGCTTTCTATGTCAACAAAAATGCTGAGCTAGAAAGAGGGACACCTAGACTTGTAATAAATTACAAGCCCCTTAATGACGCTCTCCAATGGATAAGGTACCCAATTCCCAACAAAAGGGACCTTCTTAATAGACTGTTCCAAGCAAAGTTGTTTTCAAAATTTGATATGAAATCAGGATTTTGGCAAATCCAAATTCATGAATCAGATAGGTATAAAACAGCGTTCACTGTCCCTTTCGGACAGTATGAATGGAATGTCATGCCTTTTGGTTTAAAAAATGCCCCCTCTGAATTTCAAAGAATTATGAATGAAATCTTCAATCCTTACACCAAATTCATCATTGTATATATCGATGATGTGTTAATCTATTCTGATTCCATAGATCAGCACGTAAAGCATCTTCATATCTTCATAGGAGTAATCAGGAGAAATGGCCTGGCCATCTCCCAATCCAAAATCAGTCTGTTCCAAACAAAGATTAGGTTTCTTGGTCATGATATTTACCAAGGAACAATTACCCCAATTCATATGGCAATTCAGTTCGCTGATAAATTCCCAGACCAAATTCTTGATAAAAATCAATTACAACGATTCTTAGGTTGCATAAATTATGTCGCCGACTTTATTCCAAATCTTAGTAATATTATTAAGCCCCTTCATGAAAGGTTAAAGAAAAATTCCCCCCCTTGGACAGATGATCATACTTCTGTAGTCAGACAAATAAAAAAGTATGTCCACAATCTCCCTTGCATGTATCTTCCTGACCCTCATGCATTCAAAATTGTTGAAACCGATGCTTCCGATATTGGTTATGGAGGCATTTTAAAACAAAAAATTCATGACAAAGAAGTCTGCATTGCATACACATCAAAACATTGGAATAGAACCCAGCAGAACTATTCCACCATCAAAAAAGAAATGCTAGCCATTGTTTTAAGCATTAATAAATTTCAAAGTGATTTACTAAATCAAAAGTTTTTGGTCAGGGTCGATTGCAAAGCTGCTAAAGACGTTTTCAAAAAGGATGTAAAGAATTTAGCATCAAAACAATTTTTTGCCCGTTGGCAAGCAATTCTTAGTATCTTTGATTTTGATATTGAATATCTAAAAGGAACCTCAAATTCTCTCCCAGATTTTCTAACCAGGGAGTTTTTACAGGGAAAATAGATGCCCCCCAAAAAGAAAGATAAAGGAAAGGGAATTGCCCTTTCAGATGATTCAAAGTCCCTCTCTGGGCAAAACCCACTTCAGGTTCAACCTGAAAAATTCTTCTTAGGGTCTTCGACCCTTAGGGCCTTCTGCCCTCAAACCTAAAATTGAGCCTTCCGCTCATTCAATCCAAAGCCCTAGTGATTATGCAATCCCCATAGAAACCCTCCTTGCTCTTCAATCCAACCAAAAACTTGCCAAGCTCCCTACAAAAACCTGGGCAGATATTGCCGAAGAAGAAGATCTTAACAAAAATCTGGCCTTAACTATTAGCAATAGGTCAAAATCCTCTTCTAAAGCAGGAACCTCTTCTCCTACCTTGAGCCAAACTAACACCAATTCCCAAAAGTCTTCCTATGTCTAGAAGGCCAGTAAACCCATGGATTTATTCCAGACAGAAAATTCTTTCTACCCAATTAATCCTCAAACTCTAGCCTCAAAGGTTTTTCCCCCAAACTTCCATTTTGTCCCTCCTTTAAAAACTAAAACCCAATTATTCTACGAATTCATTCTTGTGGACACCAAGTCTGCAAGCATCAAACACTTCCCTGACAATTCTGAAAAAGGAGCTCATGCTTACTCCACCATCCAGATCCTTAAAGTCATCTCCCCAGCTGAGTGGGGTAATGACCTAAATAAAATTACGAAGTTTTCTCAGCCTTTTGATCCAATCGGTTTCAATTACTGGGACTATCGTAGTGCCTGGTTCAACACCTTTTGGTATCAAAACAAAAAATTTAGTCATTCTTGGCTAATTCTTTTCAAAAATGGTGTTCACTACCAATTTTCACAGTGGTTTAATTCTTGGTGGAACTACTTTGGTCCAATTCAAGAAATTTTCCCACAAAACGTGACGATAGGTTTTGAATATTTTTCTAAAAAAATCAATCTTTCTGATGATCCTCACCCAGCGGATCTCCATTTCTTTTCAAAATTTGGTTTAGCCTGGGTTTTTAAATGGCAATATAAGTACGGAGAATCCCGTTTCCCGAACAATTCTCCCATGCTTCAAAGGCTACCCTCTGTCAAATGGTGGCCAAAGTTCGAAGGTTCTGAGAGAGTCTCTCCTGGCTTGATTAGAAAATGGTTCGCAAAGAACCCTAAATTCCTTCTGGCTGAAGACAAGGAAACATGCATCTTCCTCAACCAGAAGTCAAAAATCCAATCCTGTTTAGCCTCTTCAACTAACAAGAAAGATCTGGCTCAACAACTCAACAATATTCTTATGCTGCTCCAGACTGAAGAAGTAGCAGGTCCTCCGAAGTCTCCGGCTTCAAAATCAAACACCTCTTCTGATGACTCCTCTTTATCTGGGTCATTACAAGGTAATGAAGATGACTGTTTTGGCATCAACCTTAGCGACGACGAGTAAAGAAATTTTACTATAGTCCGGCACGCCAAACATATTCCTCTCTAGCTATCGCTGGTATCTTTCGGTGGCTGTCCATCTGGCTCCTGTAGCTGTCAATCTCCTACTACTTTAGTTCACATGTGCAAATACTGTACAAGAAAATTATTGTAATTTCACTATTCAGGAATCTGCTTTTCCTGTTCAATTATTGTAATTTCACTATTCAGGAATCTGCCTTTCCTGTTCAATCTTTTGTCTGGTTGTTCCCTCAACTTTCTATTTAAAGGCCTCTTGCCTTCAGTTGTGGGCAGGTCACAAATAGGCTACATTTAGAGAGTTAGACAGAGAGAATACTGGTCTTTGTAAGTTTCCTTTCTTGAATACAATCCAATTTTCTTCATTTTCCTTGCATTCCCTTCCCTATACCTATACCAGTGCGGACTACCGCCGGCATAGGTCCCCATTTATTTCAAGCTTTTATTTTTCTGCAAGTTTAAATATCTCTATTTGCATGGTTTAAATCTGCACTGCATTCATACTCCCCCACTTCACTCACCCCTATCTCTCCCCATACTTCTTGATTATATATATATATATATATATATATATATATATATATATGTAATTAATCTTTGTTATAAAATGTATAAAACAAGAATATATATCTATATGAACAAGAGACTTATAAGAAATAGAAAATTGGGAAGGAAGAAAGTAATCATTTTATTCATATTATGACTTATATGTGTATATCATCACAAAAAAACTTTATTTATAGTCTAAAAGATCTTAGGGGATGTAGTTAACTTAATGTACATAATGAAGAGATAAACTCATACTTAATGTAAATGATGAAGGGATAAACTCATGTTTATGTACATGAGAAAACTCAAGATGATAAAGGCAATTGTGAATATTCATAAATAATAATATTTATAACAATCTTTGATTTGTTATGAGTATTTTTTAAAAAAAAAATTTGGGTGAAACATAGAGAACCAAAATGAACATTTTAACAAAATAAATTATCAGAAACTTTAACTAATGTAACTCTACAGTTATATTTAGTTGAAATTTTATAACCGCCATAAGAGTTCTATTATAATATGGATTTTTCAACACAAAAAATTCATATTCAAGACATTCCTCATCAATAGGGTATTTGACCTAAGGATAACGGAGGTGAAGTGCAGGGCAAGGAAGTAAAATCTTTTTATTTTTGATATTTTCTTTAATTTAGATTAAATATAACACTTTTTTTACTTCTTATGTGATTATTCTGATCTTAATAAATTCAAGCATATTTTAAGAGTTAATAATGTTAGATTTAATTTTAAATTAAAAAAAAAGTCAAATTAAAGTTTTCGCTTCTCATCCCTTCATCTCAATTACTTTTTCTTAGAGAAAATGGTAGTGAAAAAAGGATTTTTCTAATTAAGTATTATTGATCAGCAGAGCACCAATGACATATTAAAGAGACCAACAGAAATTCAGCCCAAAAGATTATTGTACAAGTCTAAATCGGAAGCAGTTTTATCCAATCGCAGCTACTTAATTAGTCTTTGAGTGCTAGGAGATCTCTTTAAGGAGATATGCCCATAAAAAAACATTTTAAATGACTTTAAAGAAATTTGAACCCTCGTCCGTCCACCACGAGTGAAAGATTAAACGCTAAAAATTAAAAGATATGTTGGATCTTATTATAAATGCATATATAGCCTAGTATAAATTCATCAATATATTCTTACTGTGTTTCAACCAATAAAATAAATAAGATTTAATTTCTATTGCTATTAATTTAAGCATATTTTTAGGGTCCATTATGTTATATTTTTCTTAAAAGATACAAACCCCCACTATTTTTAAACAATTCAAGAGAGAGCTAGCTAGCGCAAATTAAGTACTTTAATATATCATAATTTTGAGAAGATAGTTTAATAGTAAGATAGTATTCAGTACTTTCTTTTAATCAGTTGATTCTTAATTCATTCAAAGGTGTGTTCTTAGTATTAATATAAATTTTTATTAACATTAACAAATAATACAATATAATTACAAAAAATGTACCGAAATTCAATAGTAACATTGTATATTGAACTTTTATCCCAGAATTAAAAAAAAGTAATTATTAAAAGACAAAACAACTTTTAATTAAAGACAGCAAATTAATTATTACAACGTGAAACTATGTGGACAATAGGGATACATCATACATGTGACTGAAAAAGGAAAAACACATACGTGTATACGTATACGTACATACACAATATTATTCAAATACTACACATGACACCCAAAGTTTACATCAAACTTTCACATATAACCACTAAACAAGTTATACTAACATATGTTACACATAAATGCTACATAATCTCGAGGAGTCCTGATCTTCTGCAATACAAATCTCGTAAAGTACTGAAGTGCGTTGATATGTGAAAATAAATCATCGTACTTTACTGAAATTGCAATTCAGAAGATCTGTTCTCTATCGAAAATGAAGCTAATCAGAGTTAACAACTTTATTGGATCTAACTTGTTCACCACCTGCTGTAGGATGCACTTTGTTACCTCTTATTCCAACACTTGAACTACCCACGACGTCGTTCTGATCACCTCTCCAATCAGCTTCCATTAATTCTCTCTTCAAGTTCTTCTCCTTCACCCTCTTCCATTATGATAGGTGGTTACTGAAAAAATGAAAAAGTGCATAACTTCTCATTTTTTATTTTTTTTATTTTAAATTATGATAAAAATTATATTTAAAAATATTAAAATTATCAAATATTTAATTTTTAATCCCTAGCTAATCCCTAGCTAAATTCTCTAGCTAAGCCGTAGCTAAATTCCCTAGCTAAGCCGTAGCTAATCCCTAGCTAATCCGTAGCAATTTCCTAGCTAAATCACACCCTCCGACGACGGCCGCCGGCAGCCTCCTCCACCTCCGGCAACCTCCTGCGACCACTATATATTTCTGAAAAATGGTCCTAGGAGGACTCGAAGACGGAACATCATGGATGGTAACATTTACACCAACCACTAGGCCATTTATGACTTTTTGATTTATTAATGTAAAACATTTTATATATATACATATAATAAATTAGCTAGAGATTTTTTCCCAAGCTAATCATTAGCTAATTAGCTAGGGATTTTTTTCCCTAGCTAAATTAGCTAGGGATTGGCTAGGGATTTTTTCCCTAGCTATAATTAGGGAAATCCGTAGCAAATCCGTAGCTAAATTTTCTTGCCTTTTCGCGCCAAACTTTTTTACCAAATTAGCTAGGGATTTTATCCCTAGCTAATCCGTAGCTAATTAGCTAAGGAAATTTTCCCTAGCTAAATCAATTTTTTCTAGAGACTCGAATACATGGCAATTTATAGAGGTTTCATGTGAGGAGATAACATTTCTATAATATTCATTAATTAATAGTGCTTAGCTTGTCGGGTTTAGTGGCTTTACAGCCAACCAGGGGCTATTATTAAATATTGAGTAAATTATCATTTTTGGTCCTTAAAAAATATAATTTATTTTAATTAAGTCCCTGAAAGATAGAAATATCAAATTTAGTTCTTAAAAAAATATTAATTTAACCCCTGGATGGAAATGAATTGACAGTTTTACCTGAAATTTTTTTAAGGATTAAATTGAGAAAACAATTACATCTTTGGGGACTTAATTGAATATTTCCATCTTTAAGGACTAATTAAACTGAAAAAAAATTGCATCTTTTCTAGCATTTTTATCTTTTTAAGATTAAATTGAGATAAATTATATCTTAAGCATCAAAATGATAATTTATTCTATTAGTTGCGAAAGAAAGAAAGAGATCATTAGAATTGACTGTGCGATCATCTTTTGTTTACTTAAATGGGAAAAAGTTTGGTCTGCGCACACACTATTTTATGTGTGTGTTTAATTATAAACCTTCTAAAGATATATATATATATATATATAAGATAGTTAACTTATATTAATCTTCCAACTGCCTCAAGCCTGCAAGTTGTTACATATAATGATATTATTATAGTAAAAGAGAGTGGTTTAGAACACACAGATTTAAAGTGGATTATATATATGGTAACATGATGTAGCATAGATGGTAAGATCTCGGTATTTTCTTAACTATTGCCTCCAGGCGGGTTCAATCCCTCGATCAGATGAGAATTGAGCATCATCTATTAAAAAGGTCGACCACGATAATAGACCCTGTAATACATAAAAAATTAGTTAATTATCAAACTCACCTTCCTTGCTCTAAACCATACCAAACGTGCTGCATCAGATGCATTTCACCTCACATTCCCTTCTCCTAAACCACACAAACGTGCTCTAAAAGATTGAAATGTCAAATTTATCACGTGAAAAATGCAATTCATTTAATTTAGTCCCTGGTCACTGGTCAGTATATATATTATATTATGCGCTTGATCATGTAGTAATGTAACCTTGCGCAGACGAGGAGGACCCATTATTTTGGTCAGTGGCACAACCTTTGGTTGAATCCATGGCACATGGCATGCTTCTCCGGTTAGGTCACCAACCAGGAAGGTCTCGTTTCTCTATCCTTTGCCACAACAGTTGCTACACCAGAGCCACTCATTTGTCAGCAGCAACAAAAATCGTTACAAAATCCATCACTTCAGGAACACTTTTACCAGCTCACATCTCCATTAAGGGAGGAGGCACCAACGATGACGACGAGTCACAAAACCCATACTCTGTGTCTCCCTCTATTGAGGTCTTCAAATGTCTAGTGGATGCTTGAAATATCGTGGTTGATGTCAGGTGGTATGCTTCCTTCTATCACGACTCATCATATGCAGCGTCTTCGGAGTACCCATGATCCTCCTGCATGCAATAAGATTTGGAAGCTGAATGAGATAGGGTTTGAGGCTTTTCTCAAGGGTTTGGATTCTACTTCTGATCAACATGAAGCAGATGAAGTGGTCGTCCCAGTCCCACCACCAACTTATAAGGCTAAAGGAAAAGAGAAAGTGAATACTTTGGATTTTGTCGACGTTAATGAAAGAAGGAGAAGTAAAAGAAGAAGTCGTTGATCTATGGGCAAGGTGTATTATATGGTTTCAAAGAGAGTGATAATTAATTATATGCATATGCAGTATTCTAGTGTGTTCTCTTTTGTAAGGTTTCGTATTTTGGTACTACAATCAAAGTAAAGTTGTGTTTTTTGTGTTCAAGCTCTCTTTGTTTATCAAAATAATGTGTTTCCAGTTAGTCAGAAATAATACTATTTTATATTTTCAGTTTTTATTAATGTGGGATATATATATATATATATATATATATATAAAGCAAAGACTTTTGGCCTTTATGATGAAGGCAGGAAGAGACTTAATGTGGGTGAAGTTTCTTAGAGCTAAATATGGATGTGTCATGTGACTTATAAGGATATATATATATAAGGTTGAAAATAACTCCAATAGTTCTTGGTTCTAGAGATGGATGGAATTATTCGACTAAAAAGTTTGGATTGCAATTACTTTGGAATTATAGAGGAATATAACAACTTTTCTTAAGGAACAAAACCATTTTTGGGTTATTAAGTGATGGAGATCTTGTGATCTAAGAGTTTTTTTTTCTATTGAGAAGTTTGCAGAGGAAGGGAAGAATCCCCTTGTTTGGTTCTAAAAATTTAGGAAGAAAAAGAAAAAGAATTTGCAATAACTCTCCTTAACTTTCCGTTCCTCTTTTGTAAATTTTAATTTCTAAATTAAAAATAATTGAAGGATTCAAATAAAGGAAGGATAAACCATTAACATTTATTTCCCTCCCCTTTTCCCTTCCATTTCTTTGCTCATTCAAAAACACACCTTAATAAGGATCCATTTAAGAATGAGGAGGGGAAGAAAAGGGGAATAGAGGAAAAGGGAGTGGGATGGGGAGAAAAGAAAAGGTTCAGTGATGGTTTCTCTTCCCTTTTTTTGGATCCTTCAAAATTCTCCAAATTAGTATAATTAAAATTAACACAGTGAAAAGGTTAGGGTTAACAAAAAAATCTTTCAATTCTTTCCCCTCCAAAATTTTAAAGACCAAACAAGGAAAAAGTTACTAAATTCTCATTTCTTCCCTTCCCTTCCTTTCCATTCTCTTTTTCTCCATTTCCCCCTCCCAAACACACCCTTAATTATCCAAGTCAATAATTAGTGCCAATAAGAATAAATAAGTCAAAAGAATGGAAGAAAAGTTGATATATATCAAGTGCAGATTTTCTATTTCAAGGGAAGATCAAAGGTTCAAGTTGAATGTTGATAGTTACACAACAGTGATGTAGGTTGTAGAGTTTTATAGATGCTTTTAGTAATTAGTAGTATCATTGTTGTATAATTAGTATGCCTACAATATGTTGCGCGAACAACAAAGGTTTGACCTTTAACCAAATATTCAATGGATAAGTACAAGAAAAATGACGATTTTTATAATTTATATTTTGACGACTATTTATTTGTTGAAAAAAAATTATCTTTTTTAATAATTAAATTTTGATTATTGAAAAAAGCCAACAATATTATTTTAGACGGTCAATAATTTTTATAATTTTTTTATAATACTTTTTTCAATGGTATTTTTTTAACTGTCTTCGTTGAAAAAGTATTGTAAAAAGTATTTTTTTTTCAATGAATTTAATGGTTGAGATGTATAATGTGATTGCACTTCAATCACAGGCATACATCAGTTTGTAAGTATATGGGTCAGTTCACCCTTGCTGGATTAGACACAAGCCCAATTGATATTGGGCCAAATATGCAAATAAGGAACAAATGTAGGCTTAGGAGTGTAATTTACTCCTTTAATGTTTAAATTCAAATAAGAGGGACAGTCAACGTGACTAAAAGAAAGTGGTTCCATATTCCTTAAAAAAAACTGATCAGTAGTGCAAAACCAACTCTCCTCTACCCTCTCTTCTCTCTTGCTACTGTATTTGTGCATTTGCTGTGTGCTATACTCGGAGTCCATCGCCGGTGACTGGAGTGCGCGTGAGTACCTACAGACAGAGTCAGAGTCGAATTCTTCACAGGTGTAACTGTCGTTTTTTACTCTGACAATTGTAATTTGAAATTAGGACCGCAATGGGTCTCAGCATTGAGAGATTTGTCCTTAGGTGATGCACCTAGGTGCCTACGTACCCTTCTGGAGGGATCAAAGTCCACGTAGTTCGTCATGGTGACGTCTATCGGAGCCGTTAGGCAAGGCAGTAACCTGTACTAGGCCGTGTGCAGCTAAGACGTGCCTAAGTACTCCGGGCGGACGAGCCGCTCTTAGGAGGTTGCCTTAGTGGGAGAGAGCTATGGTCTCTGTGGGCTGCTGGAAGCCCTGTAAGCGGTGTGCTCTAAGGAAGAGGTGAGCTTGTCGGAGGCAGGCCGGAACTGAGGCAGGCCAGAACTGAGGCCGGTGACGGAGCTCAAGGCGCGGAGAGTACTCGCTTGAGGTATCTGAGGGTGCTCATGTACCAGGAGAGTATGGAATATCAAGGATGGTTCATGATAATCCTTAAGGTTGTGTGTAGTACCGTTCAGACTAGATTGCTTGTTTAGTCCCCCGACTGAGGGTCTATTTATACTTGCGTGTGGGGAGATCGTGCTCGACCCACAACCTCGTGGGACATGGGTCGTCCCACGAGGCTTGTGGAGATCCCACGTCTGGTTGAGGGGGAGCTCCGTGTGGTGACGTGAGCGAGGGCCACGTACCAGATAGATGAGTGGTGCCACGTGTCTCCAGCGGGTGATGGGGTCGTGCTTCTAGAACGTCAGTGCCATGTGTCCCTAGACGGAATATTCCGTAGTTACATAAGTCCCCCAAGTCTACGGGTGTCGGACGCCCGTGGACTTAAGTTCCTTTGCCTATAAGACACTTAGGAATTTTCGCTATCTTTACTTGCAGGATAGCTCGCCCGCTTAGTGTCACAGTTATGGGAGCTAGCCGTTCGACTTACGAAGTTGGGTCCCTCGCATTGCTTCGTGGGAAAGGAGACATCTTGGGGAGGACACGCGTCTCATCTTGGATGGCTGGCTGCTTGGCTTCCTCATCAAGTTTTCGAGCCGTCTCTGCAGGAAGTACGCAACTTACGGAGGTGGAGTCATCATTGCTCAGAGGGGCATTTCCCGAATTACCCTTGGAGGGCTAGTGAGGGAAATCCAAAGGTCAGGGATTGCTTTGTCATTCCCTTTGGTTTCGGAGTCGCTTCGTTTTCGCGCCTCTTGGGCTACGAGGCGTCTGTTGGGCCTCTTTTATATGCTAAGAGCGGGTGATTTCCCCTTATTCTGCGAATCTTCTCCTCCCCAATCCTTAGACCCTGTGATCTTCGACTCTCCGCCACTTCGACAAATGGCTTCTGCTAATGCCGCTGCTTCCGTGTGTTCTTCCCGGGATCCGAACTTTGAGCAGTCCCTCCTGTTGGTGGCTATGGAAGGAGTCAGGGAGAGAGTAGATACTCTCATTATGTCGCGGGACTCCGCGGACCTTCGGGAGATTCTCTCGGGGGAGGATGGAGAATTGGCAACTCCTCCTCTGTCTGCCTCCGCGGGCTGGTACTCTGCGGAGCCGGAACTGGGTTCAACGGTGAACGTGTCGGCGGCGAATGCTGGCGAATTGTCACGGTTGCAGCCGGGGGCTGGCATCCAAAAGGTGTGGGAAGAACGTTTCGCTCCTTCTCTCCCGGAGGGCTATGAGATAAGGCCAATGGGGGAGGGGAAACGATTCTCCGGTGTCGGCTTCGTCCTTCCCCTCTGTGTTCCCTGCAACGCCGCTTTTATTCCTCCATTTTCTAGCTTCGTGGAGGCCATGCTAAACCTTTTGAATGTTTGCCCTGCGCAATTGACCCAAAATGCTTGGTCCAGACTCAGTGTTTTCGACAGGTACTGTCGGTCACACAGGTTGGAGGTTCTCCCCGATGTGTTTCTGTCTCTCTACCACATCCGTGAGGCGAATGGATGGGTGTGTTTCCAGTCGCGCGTCAAAGGCTTCACCATCACCGACCTTCCATGTAACAACCACGCTTGGAGGTCATATTTCTTCAAGGTGGTTCCCAAGAATGGCTTCTGTCCGCCTTGGATTCGTCCGTCTGACTGGCGCCCGTGTTTTCCGCTCAAATGGTCCAATCCTGTTGTCCGGATTCTGTACGACTGGGAGGAGTACGAGGAAACGGCCTTCGATTTTCTGAAGGGGGCCATGGTGTCCAGCACAACTCTGGGTAAGTTAGTGTTGGTAAATTTGTATCTCTCCTTTCTGTCTTCTTACTGAGCCCTGGGTGCTTTCTTCTCGCAGGGCTGACTCTAAGCGGAATTCAGGGGAGGCTGAATCCCCCGTCGAGTTCTCGGAGTTGGAAGCGCGAGCGATCGGAGCTGGTGGCTGCTTTCGTTCCACCTACGGAGGCGGACGAGAGTGCTGAGGCGGGCTGAGATCCTACGGGAAAAGGTGTCGTGGCTCCGAATCAGGTAGGTGAGACTAGCTTGACTACACGTCTCAACCGTAGGAAGGTTCCTTATACCCCTGTACCCCCCGAAGAGATGCCCGTCCGACTTTTAGGTGAGGGTATCTCTTTTAGAGGGAAATTGATCCCGTTTGAGGCGAAACGTGTCATCATGGCACGTCAACATTATCCTCTCGACTATGTGGACGATTATGCTTTAGAGCGTATGACCACGGAGACCATGCGATTGCTAAGCCGTCTGGCGGGCTTCGCGTATCAACGGGAGCTTGAGGGGGTAGGACGATTTTTCCTTAGCTTTTTGTAATCCTTTGGATGTGGCTGATCCTCTTGTAATCCTTGTGCATGAGGTTATTGAGGAGCTGTTGAAGGAGAACACTCGGCTAGCGGCGCGGGCGAAGGAGTTGGAGGGCCAACTTCGGGAAGGCGAAGCTAGCGCCCTGCGAGTCCGTCGTCAGGACTTTCTGTGTTTCGCGAATTACGGGATGCAGAACGGCATAGCCCAGCTGGAGGACTTGATGGGTATCTCTGTTCCCCCGGATGTTAGGGCTAGGATGCATCCTTCTTGGGAGAATATCGGCAGGGAGTTCCACGTTCGCGCTCGAGGGGATTCTCCTTTGAGGATCGAGGATTATGAGGTGCCAACAAATCCTCGAAGGGATCCATCACGGTCGGATGGGTCCCTACGTTTACCAGAGGATGCTTGATTTTTTTGCCACTGTTTGCGGTTTTGTAATTTTCAGGGCGATAGTCCCCTTGTATAATTTAGGGCGATAGTCCCCTTATGGGAATACAGAGAAATTTTTTAGCACGAGAGTTGGTCAATCGTATTTCATATTCTTTTTAAACTCACATAGAGTAACTGTCTCGGGACTGAGACGAGTTAGTAATACATTTGTCTTGGGACTAAGACAAGGTAAGAGGCATTCGTCTTGGGACTAAGACGTAGTGAAGTGCCTGCGAGCTTGGCCTTTGGACTAAGGCCCGAAGAAACATTATTGACTAAGACATAGCAAAATATTTCTTAAGGCTGCTAGCGTTCCAAGTGTTTGGGACGTGTTCGCCTGTTAGGTGTGCTAACTTGTATGCGTTGTGCGAGGCGATGCCAATAGCCCTGTACGGGCCTTCCCAATTAGGGGCGAGCTTGCCGTGTAGGCAGTCGCACCTATTGTTTATCGATGTACGGATGACCAAGTCTCCTCTTTCAAATTTTCAGGGTCGGACGCCCCGGTTGTATTTTTGCGCTAGCAGTTATTTGTACGCAATGTTTCTGAATGCCGCCGCCTCCCTTCGTTCTTCGACCGCGTCGAGGCTGACCAATAGGTTCTCCGAATTTGAATCAGAGTAGTTGAGCACTCGATCTGAGGGAACTACGATGTCGGCTGGGACGATTGCTTCCTGCCCGTATGTTAGAGCGAAAGGGGTTTCTCCTGTGGCCGTGTGTACTGTGGTTCTGTATGACCACAAGACCGATGGGAGCTCGTCCACCCAACCGTCTTTGGCGTCCGTTAGTCGCTTTCGTAGCCCTCCGAGGATGATACGGTTGGCTCTTTCCGTTTGTCCATTGGTCGCCGAGTACTCGACTGAAGTGGTTCTGTGGTCAATGCTCCATTCTTTGCAAAAATTCTCGAACTTCTCGTTGACGAATTTTCGTCCGTTGTCGGTGATCAGCGTGTGCAGGGGACCGAAACGGGTGACGATGTTTCGCTAGAGGAAGTTTTGAACGTTCTGGGATCCAATGGTGGCCAGGGGTTCGGCTTCGATCCACTTTGTGAAGTAATCGACGGTCCCGATGAGGAATTTTCTCTAGAGCGTGCCCTGAGGGAGGGGGCCCAGGATATCCATGCCCCAAGTGTCGAAAGGCCATGGGGAGTCGATGGGCTTTAGCTCACCCGGTGGCTGGTGTATAAACGCGGCGTGGCTCTGGCATTGGTCGCAATGGGCGACTAGGGCTTCTGAGTCAACCCTCATTGTTGGCCAATAAAATCCAGAGCACAGGGCTCGCTTTCAGAGGGCTCCTGGGACTGATGCGTGCCTCATATGCCTTCATGGATTTCTTGTAGCACGTAGCTGGCTTCTTCAGCCGGGATACATCGGAGGTGTGGGGATGAAAATCCCTTTTTGTATAGGTCGTTCCCCTAGACAAAGTAACGAGCGGCTTACCTCCTGATTTTTCGGGCGAGTACTTTGTCTGTGGGCAGGGTGCCTGCCGTTATATAGCCTTGAGGGGGGCCATCCAGGAATCGTCGACTGCGATCGGCAATACGTCTGGGCTTATGCTTGGGGTGCGGAGCGTGGTCCGCAAGTCCGTTTTAAGTCCTGATTGGCTCGGTGTGGTGGCTAGCTTGGAGAGGGCGTCAGCTTGGGTGTTCTGCTTTCGGGGGATCCGTGTGATCAGGACAGATTTGAACCTGCTGATTTCTTGTTTGGCACGCTCCACGTATTTGATGATAATGGGGTCCTTTGCCTCAAAGTCTCCGTTTAATTGTCCGACCACTAGTTGCGAATCGCTGAATAGCTTGACCTTTAAGGCGCTTAGGTAGTAAGCTAACGCTAGTCCGGCTATGAGTGCTTCATATTCAGCTTGATTATTGGAGGCAGGAAACGTGAAGCACAGAGCTTGTTCCACTTTGATTCCGTCGGGGCTTTTTACAATGATGCCGGGGCCCGCGGATTTCTTGGTCTAGGAGCCGTCTACGTAGACTAGCCATAGGGATTTTTCTGGTTGTGGCTCAATTGACTCATCGTGATTAGAAGCCGGGGCGTCCCCCTGAAGGCGTTCTGATAGAGTTATTTTGGCGACGAAGCCTGCCAAAGCTTGGGCTTTGATCGCCCAACGGGGCTCGTATTGAATGTCGAATTCTGATAGCTCGACCGCCCAGTTTGTCATTCGCCCTGCCAAGTCTGACTTTTGTAGTATTTGCCGCAGGGGTTGGTCAGTTCGGACCATGATTGTGTGTTGTTGAAAGTAGGGTCCAAGCCTTCTGGCCGAGTGGGCAAGAGCAAGTACGAGCTTCTCCACCCGTTAGTACCGAAGTTGGGCTCCCTGCAAGGCATGGCTTGTGTAATAGACTGGGAACTGTTCGACTCCTTCCTCCTTTATTAGTACCGAGCTCATAGCGTGATCAGTGGTAGCTAAGTAAAGTACAAGAGTTTCTCCTTTGATTGCCTTGGCTAACACCGGAGGTCTAGCTAGGTAGGCTTTAAGGTCCTGGAAGGACTTCTCGCATTGCTCAGTCCATTGAAACGCTGGTGTCCTCTTTAGAATTTTGTAGAATGGGAGGCATCGGTCGGCCATTCTTGATAAGAATCTGTTGAGAGCCGCCAGCCTTCCGTTCAACCTCTGTACTTCTTTCACCGTTCACGGTGGTCCCATGTTGGGAATAGCTGCGCATTTCTCGGGGTTGGCTTCGAT
The DNA here is from genome assembly GCA_014851425.1 of Senna tora. Taxonomy (NCBI): domain Eukaryota; kingdom Viridiplantae; phylum Streptophyta; class Magnoliopsida; order Fabales; family Fabaceae; genus Senna; species Senna tora. The sequence continues at coordinate 32,984,292 of CM026262.1, forward strand.
TCCTCTCTGTGTGATCATGAATCCCAGGAATTTTTCTGCCGATACGCTGAAAGCGCATTTCGTTGGATTTAACTTCATTTGATGTGCCCGCAAGACCAAGAAGAGCTCTTCGAGATGAGTCAGGTGTTGTTCGAGCTCCATGGATTTGACTACCATGTCGTCGACGTAGACCTCGAGGTTTCGACCTATTTGTTCTCGGAAGATGATGTCCATCATCCTCTGATAGGTGGCCCCTGCGTTCTTTAGTCCGAAAGGTATGACCCTATAACAGTAGATGCCTTTGTCTGTGATGAAGGAGGTCTTTTCCTGGTCCTTTAGGTTCATTTGGATCTGGTTGTACCCGGACAAGACGTCCAAGAAGCTTAGCATCCGGTGTCCGGCCGTCTCATCGACCAGCTAGTCTATGTTCGAGAGCGGGTAAGCATCCTTTGGGCAGGCTTTGTTTAGATTGGTAAAATCCACGCACATTCGCCATTTCCCATTCGCTTTTTTGATCATCACCACATTCGATAGCCACTCGGGGTACTGCGATTCGCGTATGAAGCCGGCGTCAAGGAGTTTTTGTACCTCTTCATTGATTGTTTGCTGCCTTTCTTCACCAAAATGCCGCTTCTTCTGGATCACCCCGGACCCATCTTTTATGTTGAGGAAATGGCACATGAGCGCAGGATCTATCCCTGGCATGTCTGCGGCGCTCCAAGGGAATACATCCCGGTATTGAGTGAGCAATTCCTGGAACTTCTTTCGGGCCGTCAGGTCGAGGAGAGTTCCCACGCGGACCTCTCGCCCGTTCGCCTGGTCAATGCAGATACTCACGAGGTCCTCCGTAGGCTGTGGTTTGGCTCCGGGGTTTTCATCTCGCATGTCCACTATCTCAAGGGGGTTCGCGACGCGGCCCTCGCCCTTGCTGGTATCGGGTCGGTTGGTCGCACAACATATGTAAGCTTCCGGATCTACCCGTATTTCTGCGATCCCGGCCGACGTAGGAAACTTCATCACCATATGCGCTGTGGATACGATGACTCGAAGCTTGTTCAGGGTCGGCCGACCTAGAATTGCGTTGTATGCTGATGGTGCCGTCGATATGGCGAACCTCACTTGAGTGCGGACGACCTTAGGTTGGATACCTAAGGCGAGCCACGTCGTGAGGGTTCCTTGTGTCTTAACGACCTGACCGAAAAAGTCGATAAGAGTTTCTTCGTCCGGCGCTAGTTGATCATCCTGGAGGGCCATTTCTTCCAAAGTTTTGGTGAAGAGCATGTCGGTGATAGCCCCGGTATCTATTAGCAAGCGTCTGACGTCGAACCCTGAGATGTTGGCCGTGATGACCAGTGGCTTATTCATCTCGGTCGTGCCGCCAGCACCGTTGAAGATTACGAGCTGCGTCTTATGTCGCTTGTAACGGTCGCTTGGAGCGTCATCCGGTAGGTTGTGCACGGACTTCGAGAAATCGCTCGTGTCTGCCATGTGAATGTCTTGTATCTATACTGTAGATCAAAACAAAAACAAATGCGGGTTTCTGAGCGTTAGGTGTATACTCATACTCCCCGAAAAAAAATGCCGTTTAGCGGCAGAGTGCGCAAGGCATTGTGGTCTGAATAAGACCGCGGTGGGCGCCACTGTAACTATCATTTTTTACTCAGACAACTGTAATTTGAAATTAGGACCGCAAGGGGTCTCAGCCTTGAGGGACTTGTCCTTAGGTGATGCACTAGTTGCCTACGTACCCTTCTGGAGGGATCAAAGTCCACGTAGTTCGTCATGATGACGTCTATCGGAGCCGTTAGGCAAGACAGTAACCTGTACTAGGCCGTGTGCAGCTAAGACGTGCCTAAGTACTCCGGGCGGGCGAGCCGCTCTTAGGAGGTTGCCTTAGTGGGAGAGAGCTATGGTCTCTGTGGGCTGCTGGAAGCCCTATAAGCGGTATGCTCTGAGGAGGAGGTGAGCTTGTCGGAGGCAGGCCGGAACTGGGGCCGGTGACGGAGCTCAAGGCGCGAAGAGTACTCACGTGAGGTATCTAAGGGTGCTCAGGTACCGGGAGAGTATGGAATATCAAGGATACTTCACAATAATCCTTAAGGTTGTGTGTAGTACCGTTCAGACTAGATTGCTTGTTTAGTCCCCCGAGTAAGGGTCTATTTATACTTGCGTGTGGGGAGATCGTGCTCGACCCACGACCTCGTGGGACGTGGGTCGTCCCACGAGGTTTGTGGAGATCCCACGTCTGGTTGAGGGGGAGCTCCATGTGGTGACGTGAGCGAGGGCCACGTACTAGATAGATGAGTGGTGCCACGTGTCTCCAGCGGGTGATGGGACCGTGCTTCTAGAACGTCAGTGCCACGTGTCCCTAGGCGGAATATTCCGTAGTTACAATAGGTATGCCCGAATCCTTACAGTGAGGGTGGGTTTGTTGAGTAGGATTATTAAAATTGAATTGAAAATTTTTAAATTGAACTTATACGCTCAACTATCCTAACTCAATGCACGTGACTAGTTTTTTTTTCTATAAAAAATATATCTGTGCAAATTTATTTGACTCACCCGAACTACTTGATATAATTTTTTTGTCAAATCCGATCGATTCAAATGAGTGAGTTGAGTTATGCTCACAGTCACATCCTATTAACGTTAAGGGAGAAATGGTTCTAATTCAAGGGATCTGGTTGAGTAGAAGGGACTCATCCATCTTTAATTAAATGTCAGGGGTTCGATCTCTGCCTTGGGTATATGGAGTAGCTTTAAATCCTTGGGCCAGCTGTCCCACCCTTCGAGGTGCCTACAAGTCAGCGAGGGGATTAATCACTGTGCTCGACGGTGGATACCCTGATATAGACAAAAAAAGAAAAGAAAAAGAAATGGTCCTACATGATGCAAAGCACTAGGGATTTTCCATTATTCGATTTCTGCGATTATGTCGATGGGGTACGAAAAGAGACGGAGCGTGATGTTGTTGGCACTAGGAGGTTTCTTTGTAAACGTCGTCGTTTAACTAGTTAATCCTCTGTTGAAAATCACAGTTTGCTCTGTCAACCAATTCCAATGGCCTCTTACGAAAGATACTCCAATTATCCGAATGGGCCAAAGTACTTTCTTCTTTGCATTTCCAGGACTTTTGTATGCTTTGCAATTTCCTAGGGTTTGTTGACCCACAGTCGTAGCATACCTTGTAAGGCTGTTCAAGAGATTTTCTTATTATCAGGATTTTGCTGATTTTTCTACTGCTAATTCTGGTAAGTATATTGTCCTATGCCTGTCTCTCTTCTTACTTTTCAATATTATATAGCACCAGATCTTTTCTCCTCTTTGTCGATGTTGCTTGGTTTAATTTACTTGATTGAGTTCATTTAATCTTTCCTTGTTCTTGGGCTCTCCTCATATATAATTAATTAATTAATTCACCAAAATTAATAATTAATGTTAGGGACTTTGTTTTTGACCATTTTTTTGGTACTTCGGAAATAATGTTTTTGACCATTTTAATTGTTGTTTCTAAAGCTAATTATTGCAAACAGATATTTTTATTTAATTTCTTATTAACTGAAATGAGCTCAGTAATTTAGCTTTGTTTGATTCATAATTTTAAAATGTTTTAGAAATATTTAGTTTATGGAAATAATTATCATAACAATTCTTTCTTTACTTAATAATTAAATAATAATACAAACATTTTTTAAATGGCAACAATTTATTTTACCAACTAAAGTTCTTTTAAAACCTTTGTAATATCGAAATTTCAATACGTTTTATTATAAATATTTGGCTTTAGTTCTCACTCTATTGTTTATGACAAAAAAATTCAAAAAAATGAAGAAGATGAAAAAAAAATTATTGAAAACTTTTTAATTTTCACCAATATTTCAATCTCTTTAAAAACATTTATCTTTCTTATTATTGAATCATCTCTCACAACATGGGTCATTAGGTTAATTTCTTAGAGATCTTACAATGATAATAATATTGTTGTATACTTGTATATCATTGAAAAGTAAAGGATAGACAAGATGTGGAGCCTACCTCGTGTCTATCTCTTTCTTTATTGTTCAGGATTGGGATAAAAGTTCAATATACTACAATAGTATTGAACTTCGGTACATCTCTCCAATCATATAATATCATTTGTTAATATTCACAGAAACTCAGATAATAAAGACACACTTTAAATAGATTAAGAACCAACTGATTGGAGGAATGTATTGAAATTCAGTACTATCATTATGGATACTAGTGTAATGACAAATATGATCAATAACAGTGGGTGTTGTATATAATTGCAGTTGCAGGCTACCCTTGTTCTGATAATGAACCATCTCTATGGAACATAGTGCATCCTTTAGCCGAGCCCATGGCCCATGAGATCCTTCTCTTATTTGGGCACAGACCCGGACTATCCCGTTTCTATGTGTCAAACCATAACTCTAGCTACACAAGAGCCAATCGACTTTCAACCACCACAAGAACCATAATGGAAGCCTTCGTTTCAGGGTCCCTTACCCTGTCTTGCATCACCATCCAGGACTCCTACAACGAGCCACCTTGCATCCCCGCACGTGCCTCAATCACAGTGTTCACGTGCCTGGTGGACGCCCTCGAAGCTTCGACCTTGGTATCCCATGGCTTCAAATCAATTCCTCTTCTTGACAGTTGTAACAACGCTTGTTATCCCAGTCCTGGATTCCGAGTATGGAGGTTGAATGACGTTGGTGTGTTGTCTAAGGCAGTGGAAGAGAGTTCTAGTGACGAGGAAAAAGGAGAAGAAGTTACTTCTAATGTTGATGACAAGGGAAAAGGAAAACAAGTCATGCCATAGCTATATCTATATAAATATGTATCGCACCAAGGAATTAGGATGGGTACGTACTATACTAGTTTAGCGTACTCTATATATTAACCTAATGTAATTGCCTTCTTGGCTTGGATAATTATAATCATATATGAAATAAGGTGTTTGTGTTAATTAAGCTTTCTCTTTCACTTTCTCTCTATGGTCGTGTGTGTATATATATGTGTGTTTTGTGACCCATATGGTAAGTGTTGAAAAAGAAGAAAGAAATTAAACTCGTGAGCTATGAAGCACAGACATTGACACGGACACGCGGCACGACACGGACACGGACACCTCGACACGCTGATTCTTAAAATTACAGGACACGACACGGCATATATATATATATATATGTATACCTTGAAGAGAAAAGTAGAGACAGAGTGTCGCAGGCGTGTCGCACGTGTGTCAGTGTGTCGGAACACGGACACGTGTCCGACATGCCAGTGCCGTGCTTTTTGCTGATGAGGCAATGTCTTTAATTTAAGGCAAAAGTACCTTTCCTACCCCCAACGTTTGGGGGTCCTGTCAGTTTCGTCCCTAACTTTTTTCGCTGTCAATTGTACCCCTAACGTTTTACGTTTCTGCCAATGTCACCCTTTTCACTAACACCGTCAAATATTTAACAGTTTTTGCTGACGTGGCATCCTATGTGGCAAAACATTTTTTTTTCTGTCAATTGTACCCCTAACGTTTTACATTTAACATAAAGCCTCCTTCCCTTTGTTCCCATCACAAAGTTTTCTTATTCTAAGCTCTCTATACTTTTCCAAGGTGTTACTCATTATGTTCTTTTGTGTTACTTATATGTGCAATTCAAAAAGATTTGCTAAGCCATTTTTCATGCGTGGGTTTATAAATCAAAATGCTACGTATTGAACTATATGCTAATCAATTTCATTCATTATATTCACTACTTTTAATTGAGACAAATACATTTGAAAATGCATGCCTTCATAACATACTGAGCATAAAAATTCTGATTTTATAATATTGCGTAGTTAACTTTATAATATTATTGACTATCTCAAGCAAGTACTCTTCGCATTATAATATATTTACCTATTTAATTTATATGAGTGTGATTAATTGAAAATTGATTGAGGGTATGTCAACTAATTCATGTATTCTAATATTTTAACCCCTTTTAAATTGATTGAGACAAATTTTGGAGTGCAATTAATTAATTCATTTATTGTTATGTTGACCTTTCTTTGTTTCAAAGACTTGCCTTTTTGGTTAAGAAAATTTGGGTAGATGCATGGGACGTGATTGGATGATTGAATAAAAATGCAATAAGGTGATCAAATAAATCAAATGACAATTAATTAATGACATGGTTTTTTCTCCAACAGCTCTAGACTTCCAATGGCTCTTTTTCAAGTCTCAACGGCTCTAGGACTCCAACGGCTCTTTCTTAGGTCTAAACAGCTGTAGATTTTCAGAAGTTCATTCTCAAATCCCAACGGCTCTAGGACTCCAACGGCTCTTTTTTAGGTTTAAACAGCTTTAGCCTTTCAGAAGCTCTCATTCTCAAGTCCCAACGGCTCTTTCTTAGGTCTAAACAGTTGTAGCCTTCCAGAAGCTCTCATTCTCAAGTCCCAACGGCTCTAGAACTCCAACAGCTCTTTCTTAGCTCTAAACAGCTGTAGCCTTCCAGAAGCTCATTCTCAAGTCCCAACGGCTCTAGGACTCTAACAGCTCTTTCTTAGGTCTAAACAGCTGTAGCCTTCCAGAAGCTCTCATTCTCAAGTCCCAACGGCTCTAGGACTCCAATGGCTCTTTCTTAGGTCTAAACAGTTGTAGCCTTCCGGAAGCTCATTCTCAAGTTCCAACGGCTCTATTTAATATTAATGCACAAACTTTCACATTCCTTATTTGATGGTCAAGCTGCACTATAAATAGGGAGCACTCCATTCTTCATTTTCACCAACTTTCAAAGCAAGAACAATTAGCTAAAGCGTTCCAAATTTCACTCATTTGAGAATTTGTTTCTTGAGCTAGTTTCTAGTCTCAATGGCTCTAGGACTCCAACGGCTCTTTCTCAATTCTAAATAGGTCTAGCGTTCCCAAAGCTCATTCTCAAGTCCCAACGGCTCTATTTAATATTAATGCACAAACTTTCGCATTCCTTATTTGATAGAGATCAAGCTGCATTATAAATAGGAAGCACTCCAACAGTCTTCTTCATTTTCACCAACTTTCAAAGCAAGAGCAGCTAAAGCATTCAAAATTTTACTCATTTGAGAATTTCTTTCTTGAGCTTAGTTTCTAGTATCATATACTCTTAGTTTCTTTGTATTCCCTTAGTGATACAAGGGTTCTCCATATTTTCTCTATTTGAAGTTTGTTTTAGGTGGGCAACCAATCGAAAATCTTAATCCGTTTTAATTGAGCAAGAAAACCTTATCATTGTTAGTAAGAAATTTTTGCCTGTAAAAAAATGACGAAATAGGAAAAAGAAACGGTTTCCCTAATTTGCTGCACCTCTTTAATTAAGCCCTTCACACCTAACATGCACTCTCCCATCCTTTGCATGTAAGCATCTAATCTTTTTCTCACAATCATATCGCCTCTCAGGTATTAATTCTTCTCTCACTTTCTTTCCCAGGTAATTTCTTCTATTAATTATTGCTTTTATATATATATGTATATATATATATATATGTATATATATACCTTCTTTCTTTCTTTCTTTCTGTCCGTACTCCATAGCTATAACTAGCGCAAGAATGTCAAGCTCCTCAGGATCTACAAAATGGTTCCCAAATGGAAGCATAAAGACAGAGCTTTTTCGTTATCCTACAGCTACCGCTCTGCTATTGGATTACGAACTGGTGCAATCGGTGAAACCGCTTTCGACTGGGGTTTTCGTTATGAATCTTTTCATGCAAATGGCGTCTCCCATTATCACGGCCACTTGCACCATTAATGAATTTCATTGGCCACTCACTAAAGACACTCCTGTCATCAGAATTGGCAAACACACCTTTGTTTTTTGCATTCCTGGTGTCGTCTTTGCTTTTCAGTTTACTGGGGTTACTCAAGAAGTAAACTTCATGCAAGGGATCATAGGAGTGTTCATGAATTACGGCCAGTACAAGGAGCATGGTGTAGGAATTGGTAAATCTCTTTATATATATACTTAATTGCGTTCATTTAATGCTTAATTAGCTTTTCAATGTTTAGGTTTTGATAATTATTTCTCAAGAATGTTCATTAATTAGAGGACATATTTTGATAGTTCGAATTGTTAAATTTAAAACAATGGGTTCTGGAAAATGTAATATGACTCAATTTAGTCCTTAAGGTGGCGTTTGGTATCTGGTGAGTGTTTTAGTGAGAAGTGGAAGTAAGTGATAAAAAGTATGTTTGGTATGCAGGGAAATGGAAGTGGAATGTAAAAGTAATATTTTGGTCTTTAAACCTCACCTCACCTTCCCTCCTCATCATGAGGGAAGGAAGCTTTGAGGGAACCTTAAACTCACCTTCCCTGCTCCTAAACCATACCAAACGTGCTGCATCAGATGCATTTGACCTCACATTCCCTTCTCCCAAACCATACCAAACGTTCTCTAAAAGATTGAAATGTCAAATTTATCACGTGAAAAATGCAATTCATTTAATTTAGTCCCTAGTCACTACTTTTAATTTAGTGTAACCTTGCGCAGACGAGGAGAACCCATTATTTTGGTCAGTGGCTCAACCTTTAGCTGAATCCAAGGCACATGACATGCTTCTCCGATTAGGTCACCAACCAGGAAGGTCTCGTTTCTCTCTCCTTTGCCACAACAATTGCCCCACCAGAGCCACTCGTTTGTCAGCAGCAACAAAAATCGTCACAAAAGCCATCACTTCAGGAACACTTTTACCAGCTCACATCTCCATTAAGGGAGGAGGCACCAACGACGACGACGAATCACAAAACCCATACTCTGCGTCTCCCTCTATTGAGATCTTCACATGTCTAGTGGATGCCCTTGAAATATCGTGGTTGATGTCAGGCGGTATGCTTCCTTCTATCACGACTCATCATATGCAGCGTCTTCGGAATACCCATGAATATGATCCTCCTGCATGCAATAAGATTTGGAAGTTGAATGAGATAGGGCTTGAGGCGTTTCTCAAGGGTTTGGATTCTACTTCTGAACATGAAGCAGATGATGAAGTGGTCGTCCTCCCAGTCCCACCACCAACTTATAAGGGTAAAGGAAAAGAGAAAGTGATTACTTTGGATTTTGTCGACGTTAATGAAAGACGGAAAAGTAAAAGAAGAAGTCGTTGATCTATGGGCAAGGTGGTGTATTATATGGTTTCAAAGAGAGTGATAATTAATTAATTATATGCATATGCACTATTCTAGTGTGTTCTCTTTTGTAGGGTTTCATATTTTGGTACTACAATCAAAGTAAAGTTATGTTTTTGTGTTCAAGCTCTTTTTGTTTATCAAAATAATGTGTTGCCAATTAGTCATAAATAATACTATTTTATATTTTTAGTTTTTAATTATTAATGTTGGATATATATATATATATATAAAGCAAAGACTTTTGGCCTTTATGATGAAGGCAGGAAGAGACTTAATGTGGGTGAAGTTTCTTAGAGCTAAATATGGATGTGTCTTGTGACTTATAAGGATATATATATATATGTTGAAAATAACTCCAATAGTTCTTGTTCTAGAGAAGGATGGAATTGGCAATTTTACCTTTAAATCATCTTGTAAAAAATTAAACCCCAAAATTCCCCTTCCCAAAAAAGTATTCCATGAATGCCCCATTTTTGTCATTTTTCTTCTAAGAATTTGTCTGGGCTTGAGACAAATTTGAATATATATATATATATATATATATATATATATATATATATATATATTAATACTGAATCCGTCTGTCTTTCAGACGGATTCAAGTATGTCATATTTTTAAAAAAAATTATGGTTCATGCGGTCCGTTTATGCATGCTTTGTCCAATTCTTCAATCAATTTCCAATTCATCAGCCTCTGTTTTTCAATTTATCTTTAGTTTAAATAATTTTTTTTCCATCAATCATCTTCGCCCTTGAAATTAAAAAAATATCAAAATATGTGGTTTTAGTTTTTGAACTATATCATAAATTCAAATAAATACAAAATATGCTTATGCATTTGTAATTTTGTACAGGGTAGCAATGGACAAATACCCGCTTATTTTTTTACTATCCGAATCTAAATCCGCCCATTACACCCAATACCCGAATCCAAACCGAATCCAAAAAAAAATTCATTTTCAATATTAGTACCTGAAACTACCCGATATCCGAAATACCCGAAAAAATAATAGATATAGAATACTGGATACTCTATAGTCAAGTAAATTACCCAATATCCATCCACTAAATAAATTACTATAAAAAGTTAATTTTTTTAAAAATTAAAGATTAGTTTTATAAATTAAAATTAATAATTTTAATTTTAATAATTAAAAGTACAAAATTTATTTAATAAAATATGTTTTATTTAATATTTAATATTTTATAATATATATTATATATATATATATATATATATATATATATATATATATATATTATTTTGAGTATTGGATATCGGGTATTCTATCTGTCCATTTATTTTGGACGAATATAGGGTATCCGAATGTAACATCTGCACCCGGTCAATACCCAATAGATAGTACTACCTGGATCCTATCCAGTATCCGATATCCATCGGATATTGAATAATGTTTTTGGAGGGATACCATCGAGTACTCATTATCTAACTACCCACTGCCACCCCTACATTTATACACTTTGCCGAATCTGCACTTTAACAGATCCGGATCTGTACCTCATCCATATTATATGATTTCCTTCTTCTCGGTGCGGTAAGAATATTGGCAATGCCATAAGCTGACAGGAAAGGGAGGAAAAAAATTGGTGTGAACTTGAATATTTCTATTTCATAATAAAGAAGAAATGAAATGAAGTAAAGCAATTTTGGGCCAATCCTTTCCTATCGCATGAAGCATAATTTTTTTAAAAAAATAATATACTTGAATCCGTCTGTCATATTTAATGTAACTGAATCCGTCTGCCAAACAGACGGATTCAGTATTTTTTTTAAAAAAAATATAGACGAATTCGTCTGCAAATCCGTCTCAGGCCCAGACGAATTCTTAGAAGGAAAATGACAAAAATGAGGCATTCATGGAATACTTTTTTGGGTAGGGGAATTTTGGGGTTTAATTTTTTACATGATGGTTTAAATTAAGGTAAAATTGCCGATGGAATTATTCGACTAAAAAGTTTGGATTGCAATTACTTTGGAACTATAGAGGTATAACAACTTTTCTTAAGGAACAAAACCATTTTTGGGTTATTAAGTGACGGAGATCTTGTGATCTAAGAGTTTTTTTTTTTTTATTGAGAAGTTTGCAGAGGAAGGGAACAATCCCCTTGTTTGGTTTTAAAAATTTAGGAAGGAAAGAAAATGAAAGAATTTGCAATAACTCTCCTTAACTTTTCGTTCCTCTTTTGTAAATTTTAATTCCTAAATTAGAGAAATTTGAAGGTTCAAATTATAAGGGAAGGATAAATCATTAATTAACATTTCTTTCCCTCCCTTTTCCCTTCCATTTCTCTGCTCATTCCAAAACATACCTTAATAAGGATCCGTTTAGGAATGGGGAGGAGAAGAAAAAGGGAATAGAGGAAAAGGGATGGAGATGCAGATGGGGAGAAAAGGAAAGGTTCAGTGATAGTTTCTCTTCGGATTCTCCAAATTAATATAATTAAAATTAACACATTGAAAAGGTTAGGGTTAACAAAAAAAATCTTTCAATTCTTTCCCCTCCAAAATTTTAAAGACTAAACAAGGAAAAAGTTACTAAATCCTCATTCCTTCCCTTCCCTTTTTCTCCATTTCCCCCTCCCAAACACACCCTTAATTATCCAAGTCAATAATTAGTGCCAATAAGAATAAATAAATCAAAATAATGGAAGAATAGTTGATATATATCAAGTGCAGATTTTCTATTTCAAGGGAAGATCAAAGGTTCAAGTTGAATTTTGATAGTTACACAACAGTGATGTAGGTTGTAGAGTTTTAATTATATACGATCATGGCAATTCTATAGATGCTTTTAGGTAGTAACATTCTAGTGGTTTGGATGATGATATGAGATACCATTTGGCTTTTCTTTGCTAGAATATTTGGAAGGATAGATGTTCTTTCATCTATCAAAATTCCCACCTTGATCCTATCTCAACTGCTTTAAGGAGCAAGCTTGCTGCAATGGAGTTTTTGAGCTCTCTTCAATCCAACTCCTCTTTTAGTATGACTCTTGAAGTGAATGAAAATTCTTTATGCTGGGCTCCTCCTTCGAAAGGTAAATTGAAGATTAATTGTGATGGTGCTTATGCGGATTTGGGGAAGGTGGCTGGAGTTGGTGTGCTTGTTAGGAATTGGAAGGGTGATGCGGTTGACGGCTTTAGTAGAAGGGTGAAGGCTTGTTCACCTTTGATGACTGAAGCCCTTGCCATTGAGGCTGCGGTGGAGTGTGTTGAAAATTTGGGTATTGATGTTGCTATCATTGAATCAGATTGTCAGGTACTTATTAATGCTATATGTTCGGAGGAGAAAGAGGTGGATTGGAAATGTTCAGCTATAATATCGAACATTGATCTTGCTAAAAGAAGATTACCTGATGTTTCCTTTAATTTTGTTGGTCGCTGTTGCAATAAAGCAGCTGATTGGCTTGCTAAGGCCGCTCTTGGTAGGATGTGTCCTGTGGATTGGGTGTGCGCACCCCCATCCTTATTGGCCCGCATTTTGGCGTCTGACAAACTTGGTGACAGAGCTGGCATTGGATGATGCTTTGGTGTTTTACTGGCTTATGGATGTTGTTTTTGTAATTTTTTTGTTGCTGTTTGGCTTCTGGTTTTGCTGTTTCTGCATTTTTTTGTGTTTCTGTACTTTTTGTGTTTGCTGTTTCGTTTCTGTCTTTGCTATTTCTATTTTTCTGCTGTTTCTGCTTGTTGTTTGCTATTTCTGTTTTTGCTGTCCTGGGTTGTACTAAACTCTGTATTGGTTTTTTCTGGTTTTATGAATTGCTGGCTTCGTACCAGCCTTTGATGGCAAAAAAAAAAAGTAAAAGCAAAATGATGATTTTTATATTTTATATTTTGACGACTACTTATTTGTTGAAAAAAAATTACCTTTTTTTAATAATTAAATTTTGACTATTGAAAAAAGCCAACAATATTATTTTAGACAGTCAATAACTTTTATAATTCTTTTTAATGGTATCTTTTTAACTGTCTTCGTTAAAAAAGTATTGTCAAAAATAATATTATTGACCGTTAAAAATATTTTTTTTTTATTTTTTTTTTGTGGGCCAGCTTGCAGGCTAGCCCGTTTAACCCGCGGGGTTCAAACAGGCCAACCCGTTTAGACTTGTTTTAAACTGGCCTATTTTTTAATGTAATACCCGAGAACATTTTAACTAGCGTCACCAATTAAATTAAATTAACTAATTTAAAAGAGGAAAATGAGATGAAAAATACACATTTGCCTACCACTTATTTTGTGGTAAATATAATTTTTTTTGTAAAATCCTAATACTTCTATATATATATATATATTTTTATTATTAAATCATACTTATCTCTTTTGGTATGTATATATATATATTAATTATATATATATGTAATAAAGGAAAAGAATACAAAAGTAGAAAAGGAAATCAGAGTTTGTTTTTCTTTTGTAATATATATATATATATATATATATATATATATATATATATATATATATTATATAAGTGAGTATAAAGTAAGGAAAGAAAAAAAAAGAAAGAGGATAGAAAGCAGAGAAGAGAAACGCACGGGAAGAGAAACGCACGAGAGGGTGAGGTTGGGCGTTGCACGGAGGAAGACGCACGGGAAGTGACCCACGCGTGGTGGTGGCCGGACGCTCGGAGGAGGAGTCGGAGTCGCGTCCACCGGAGCCGGTCGTCGCCGTTGAGCTGAAGGAGGAGAGAGAGTCGCGGGTTAGAGAGAGAAAGCAAAGGGGGAGAGTTTTCTCGCCGAAAAACGCCGTCTCTTCACCGGGGAAGATAGCTGGGAGTCTCCTCTACTCCATATCGTCCTTCTAACCGGTTGAATCGAGGTGAGAAGTCCCGAAACTCTCAAACCCCAATTTTATTAATTTTAGGGATTTTTGGAAAGACCCCAATTGATTCAATATGAGTATTTTGGGTCCTAAATTGAAGTATTTGCATGCTAGGAAGTGAGTTGGAAGCTTAGGAACCGGAACCAAATTGATGGAATTTATCCGGGTTCGAAAAAGTGTAGGAAAATGTGATTGTTAAGGTTTAAGGGTGTTGTGGAATGACTTGGGGTGCATTGAAAGGTTGAATAATAATTATATAATTATTAAAAATTATTGGAATGTACGAGGGATTAAAACCCGAGTAATTTCCGTCTCACCCGGAACCCAGTTCGGTGAAAAAGAGACAAATTTCTAATTTTACGCGTATTCGGGTATACGTATTCATGTGTAGATGAAGTGTTCAAGGTTATTTTGATAAATGGAAATTTTGGACAAGTAGAATTTATGACTCTTGAGCCATAAATTCAAGACTTGGGTAATGGGAACTTCACATGGACACATAGAGGTGAAATTGGGTAACCTTGCATTCCCAAATTCAACGTTTCCGAATAGCGTGATTAAGAGAGGGTTGGACACGAATTAGAAGCATGCTAGGTGTTCCGAAAACTAGTTGAGGGCATTCCAAGCCAACAACTAGCCTATGGAATTAATTAGAAAGAACATGAGCATTAGCGTTACATGTACACGATAGTGGTTGAATTTTCAAGTCTCTGAATCTCTCAAGTATATGTGTATAGGGTACCATACTGTGAGTGGACTTTCGGGCGCACCGAGAGCCGATCAGAGGGGCCAACCAGGTGAGGGGCTTTCCTATCCTTGCCCTATAGGGTTGACTGCGGATATGGATATATGGTTTGCCTTCTTGCCTATTTGTAGGAATTACATGTTAGATAACATGCTATTATTGTTCCTAAATTACAGTATATGTGAAAATGTGCTATATGTGTGTATGTGAATTGTAAAAATACGAACAGAAGGTCCTCGGGACCTATACGACACCGGGGGTAGGATCGAGTAATTAATATCTGAAGGGTGTGGTTTTGTAAGTAAGTCCTTAAAGAGAATAAACCTAGGTGACTTTGTTCTGAACCAAGAGTCCAAATTAGAAACCACTTGGAAATCTAAATTTGCCTAAGAAGAAGTAAAATGAACAAGTAGTGGTCCATAGGGGTCATTTATTGTGCAACGCTGAAAACGAGTCTATCACGGGTAGTCCGGGTAGATTGAGTCTCTTGTCTAGAGTCAAACCACAGGAATACAAGTATTTGAGTACACCACATTGTGGCTATTGCCTTGGGTAAACCGAGGTCAGGTGAGTCGCCGGCTATTGCTCCAAGTGAAGTCTTGGGGTCAGACTATTGTTCCAAGTATAGTCTTGGGACCAGGGGTTCCTAGAATGATCAACTAGGTTCCCATATTGCTCACGTGAGATATTGCCTTCGGGTCAGATTCTCTCCTAACGGAGATATTGCCTTCGGGCCAGTTTATGATTATGATTACTTGAATACAGAGGACTACATGGAATTATATGTCAAATCACGATATGATGTATGTGTGAATTTAAATGTATGTAAATCCATGCTTTAAATTCTTTATTGTGAATATGATAATAGCTAATTGTCTGACCACTTAATATATGGAAATTTAATCAGTTATATGCGTATGTGTTTGTGATTGGCTCCTCTTCCCCAGTTGTAGTGGTACCCGCTACTACACCAGGGATGGGAAAGCCTCTCACTGAGTCTGTTTGACTCACCCCAATATTACATGTTACAGACACAGGTGGTATAGGCATCAGGAGCGCTTCCACTTCATCTCAGGGAGGCGGACAGACTTAGAGACCGCACGCATTGTCCGCGTGGGTAGTACTGTTATATGTATTTTTGACAGGATGTATATGTATACGATTCTTTTGGTATAGCATTGTTTTGTACAGCTGCTATATGCATATATGTATACGTCACACTCTAGAACTGTCGGCTTCATACAGATTAAAGATTGGTCTGGTTGTTGGGATCATAGGTTATGATATGATGAATATCATGCGTATATATATATATATATGGATCTGACTTCCGCATGTGAATAGGATAGACCACTCGCACTGAGTGTGTGGTCAATATGTAAATTATATATATGTGTGACTGAATACTTGATTGTGTGAAAATACAGCTTCCGCATGTGAATAGGATAGATCACACGCATTGAGGCATGTGATCAATATGTATATTTTATGCAGGTGTGTGATTGAATATATATGCTTGACTGTACACAGGGATTCTACATGTGAATAGGATAGATCACCCTCCTTTAAGCGCGTGATCAATATGTATATTATATGTATGTGTGATTGATTATGTGTATATGTATAGACTGAAGCGACGTTGAGCGAGCCGTGGATTGTGTGCTACTTAGTTCATCGGATAAGGATGGCCATATAAATACTATATTGTTTGTATTAGAAATGGGTAGTTACGCATATGTAAGAATGTCAATCAAGAATTAGAAGCTTACGGGATAGGAGAAATCCTACCTCCCGTGCCGGTCACGGGCGCCCGGTAGGGGGTCGTGACAAACTTGGTATCAGAGGCAGGTTACTTTAAACTGTATGAAGCCATAGGTATGACCGGGTGTCGGTTTACCCCTCTTTGTGTACCCGGGCACAACGTGGGAGTAAAAAGGCACTTGTGGAAGTACCCAGGAAATTGTGTCAGCCTTTCTTTCTACTCTCTTTTATACGAAATGTCATTAATATACGTGTACTTATTAGGTGTGGTTCTTGTGCAGTATAGGGATGTCACCTATTACGAGACGGACTAGGGGTGGAGGAAGAACTCCTGCTGAAATTGATCGAGAGTCAGTTCGGGAGGAGGTAATGCCCACCCGAGGTCGAGGTAGAGGCCGTACTCGCGGCCGTGGCAGAGGTCGTGCTCGAGGTCGAGGAAGAGCACAAGTAAGAGGGGAAGAGAGGGGACAGTCACCGGAACCTCAACCTCAAGTAGAGACAGTTGCACCTTCCGTGGCGAAAATGCTCACGGCAGGATTTCAGGAATTAAGAGAAGAAATGACTAGGCAAATACAGAGGGAGGTGCGCCGGTTAATAGTCGACGAGGAAGAACAAGAGAGGGTTCCTAGCAATCAAGAGATAGAGGTTGTTGAGGAAGAGGATAGGGAATGGCAACAACCACAGGGAATGCCTCGTGAACCGCGGGCAGCACCCAGAGAGCTGCCAATTTCAAAATTTCTGAAGCTTCATCCACCCACTTTCTGCGGAACTAGTGAGAAAGAGGATTCGCAGTACTTTATTAGAGATGTGGTCAGAATTGGGCGCATGCTGAGGTGCTCAGGCCATGAATATATTATTGATATTAAAGTTTTTTAATTAATAATATTTTTATATTGTTTAAGACATCATCTGGTTCGACTATTGATTCAACCGATTGAACTAGTAATAACGCTGAAGGTTTTTTCGATTTAATTACCGGTCCAATTTTTAAAACATTGATAGAAACACACAAATATAAGTTTTTGTGACGCATTTGTGACACAATAAAGATTTGTCACATCTTTGTGACGGGTTCATGACAAGTTAACATCTTGTCTGAAATTGGCGACGGATATGTTTTGTGACGGATGATTATCCGTCACATACTTTGTACGGATTAGTGTCAAGAAGAAATTAGTCAAAAAAAGTGACGGATTTACGACGGGTTAGCAATCGCTGACCGACATGTTTGTGACGCATGATTATCCGTCACAAATAGATGACGTACTTATTTGCGACGGATGCTAATCCATCTCAGATTTGGGACGGATTGGTGTTGGAATGGACTCTGTCGTAAATCTGTGACGAATTTGAGACGAATGACACGTCCGTCTCAAGACTGTGACAGAATTCTTGTGACGAACACGTACACTGTCACAAAAGCCCGTCACAAATACATATGTCGATCCCCGCCTTTTCTTTTGTCCTCTTGCGACGGTCTTGGGACAGATTAGTGACGATCTTGTGACAGGAAAATGGCCGTCACAAAAATTCCGTCACAAATAGCGTGTTTTCTTGTAGTGTTATATGTATTTTTGGCAGGATGTATATGTATACGATTCTTTTGGTATAGCATTGTTTTGTACAACTGCTATATGCATATATGTATACGTGACACTCTAGAACTGTCGGCTTCATACAGATTAAAGATTGGTCTGGTTGTTGGGATCATAGGTTATGATATGATGAATATCATGCGTATATATATATATATATATATATATATATGGATCTGACTTCCGCATGTGAATAGGATAGACCACTCGCACTGAGTGTGTGGTCAATATGTAAATTATATATATGTGTGACTGAATACTTGATTGTGTGAAAATACAGCTTCCGCATGTGAATAGGATAGATCACACGCATTGAGGCATGTGATCAATATGTATATTTTATGCAGGTGTGTGATTGAATATATATGCTTGACTGTACACAGGGATTCTGCATGTGAATAGGATAGATCACCCGCCTTTAAGCGCGTGATCAATATGTATATTATATGTATGTGTGATTGATTATGTGTATATGTATAGACTGAAGCGGCGTTGAGCGAGCCGTGGATTGTGTGCTACTTAGGTCATCGGATAAGGATGGCCATATAAAAACTATATTGTTTGTATTAGAAATGGGTAGTTACGCATACGTAAGAATGTCAATCAAGAATTAGAGGCTTACGGGATAGGAGAAATCCTACCTCCCGTGCCGGTCACGGGCGCCCGGTAAGGGGTCGTGACAAACTTGGTATCAAAGGCAGGTTACTTTAAACTGTATGAAGCCATAGGTATGACCGGGTGTCGGTTTGCCCCTCTTTGTGTACCCGGGCACAACGTGGGAGTAAAAAGGCACTTGTGGAAGTACCCAGGAAATTGTGTCAGCCTTTCTTTCTACTCTCTTTTATGCGAAATGTCATTAATATACGTGTACTTATTAGGTGTGGTCCTTGTGCAGTATAGGGATGTCACCTATTACGAGACGGACTAGGGGTGGAGGGAGAACTCCTGCTAAAATTGATCGAGAGTCAGTTCGGGAGGAGGTAATGCCCACCCGTGGTCGAGGTAGAGGCCGTACTCGCGGCCGTGGCAGAGGTCGTGCTCGAGGTCGAGGAAGAGCACAAGTAAGAGGGGAAGAGAGGGGACAGTCACCGGAACCTCAACCTCAAGTAGAGACAGGTGCACCTTCCGTGGCGGAAATGCTCACGGCAGGATTTCAGGAATTAAGAGAAGAAATGACTAGGCAAATACAGAGGGAGGTGCGCCGGTTAATAGTCGGCGAGGAAGAACAAGAGAGGGTTCCTAGCAATCAAGAGATAGAGGTTGTTGAGGAAGAGGATAGGGAATGGCAACAACCACAGGGAATGCCTCGTGAACCGCGAGCAGCACCTAGAGAGCTGCCAATTTCAAAATTTCTGAAGCTTCATCCACCCACTTTCTGCGGAACTAGTGAGAAAGAGGATTCGCAGTACTTTATTAGAGATGTGGTCAGAATTGGGCGCATGCTGAGGTGCTCAGGCCATGAATTGGTGGAATTAGCTTCATTCCAGCTGAGGGGAGCGGCTAGAGTATGGATAGAGTCTGTACAGACGAGGTATTCACGCAGAGTGGCACCGATGACCTGGGAAGATTTTCAGAGGGAATTCCTGGGTCGGTTTCTACCTGAAGGTACCAAGGATGCAAAGCGTCAGCAATTCGAGGAATTGTGGATGACGCCTAACATGACCGTGACGGAGTATGAGTTACTTTTCACAGAACTGGCTCAATTCTCACCCGAGTTGGTTCCTGATGAAGAGGCGAGGATCAAGAGATTCATACACCGACTCACGGAGCCTTTGTTTACTTCTTTGCTACCTCAGAGAAGACAGTTTTAGACTTTAGCCCAAGCAGCAGACTGTGCTAGAATGATTGAAACCAAGAAGAGGTATGGGACGTCTGTTGATCCTAAAGTCAAGTTAATTACAGGCAGTGACAACCATGGAGGTGGAAGTAAGAAAAGGAAGACAACAGGTGGAAGTGCAGGATACTCAGGATCCGTAGGAGGACTATCCTCAACTACGACCTATGAAACAGGTACTAGAGGAAATTTTCAAGGGGGACAGAGGGAACTAGGGAGTGGAAATGACGGTAAGACAAAGCCCCAGTGTGCGACTTGTGGCAGATTTCATTCCGGTATATGTCGGAAACTGACAGGTGGATGCTACCATTGCGACCAGATGGGCCATATGGCTAGAGAGTGTCCAAAGAAGAAAGAGGGTACAAGTGTGAGAAGCAATCCGACGCCGAGGAGTACACCTATTCCAGCTCCACCAGTGAGAACCGTGCCACCACAGGTAGCAAGTATAGGTGCAGCTAGAGGCCGTGGTGCAGGGTCTAGTGGCCGAGGGCCAGGGGCGGTAGGTGGAGGACAGGCGCGGGTATTTGCACTCTCTCAGCAGGATGCTCATGCATCAAATGCAGTTGTGACAGGTACTCTTATTGTCTGCTCTCTTGAAGCACGAGTCTTATTTGATTCCGGCTCCACTCATTCCTATGTGTCACATGCATTTGCCTCTAAATTCAACAAAAGTCCATCTAGAATGGAAGAAACAGTACTGGTCTCTACACCAATGGGAGAATCGGTACAAGTAGAGTATGTGCACAAGTCTTGCATTGTGGAGGTCGATGGTCATGAGACTGTGGTAGACCTTCGGTTGTTGTGTATGGTTGATCTTGATGTGATCCTCGGAATGGATTGGTTGTCGTCTTGCCATGCGGTTGTGGACTGCAGGGCTAAATGTATAAAATTTAATATGCCAAAAGAGGAGCCTTTTGTGATACGGGGTGACGGAGCTGCACCGTATCCAAGCTTGATCTCGGCTTTGAAGGCATCCAAATTACTTGCAAAGGGATGCAAAGGGTATTTGGCATTCGTCCAAGATACTACAAAAGAAGTACTTTCACCGACTCAAGTACCGGTGGTGCGAGAGTTCTTGGATGTATTTCCAGATGAATTTCCGGTGTTGCCGCCCGATCGTGAGATTGAATTTGGAATTGAGCTGCAACCTGGCACCCAGCCTATCTCCACACCACCTTACCGTATGGCTCCGAAAGAGCTGAAGGAGCTACATACACAATTGCAAGAATTGCTTGACAAGGGTTTTATAAGACCCAGTTTCTCTCCTTGGGGTGCACCGGTCCTTTTTGTAAAGAAGAAGGACGGATCTTTGCGGTTGTGTATCGATTACCGAAAGTTAAACAAGGTGACGATTCGCAATCAATATCCACTACCGAGGATAGATGACCTATTTGATCAGTTGCAGGGTGTGAAGCGGTTTTCCAAGATTGATTTGCGATCTGGGTACCATCAATTAAAGATTCGTGAATCAGACATACCTAAGACCGCATTCCAGACCCGATATGGGCATTACAAGTTCTTGGTGATGTCTTTCGGACTAACTAATGCTCCTGCAGCATTCATGGACATGATGAACAGGGTCTTTAAACCATTTCTGGACCGATTTATCATTGTCTTCATTGATGACATATTGGTCTATTCAAAGAATTCTGAGGAACATGCTGAACACTTGAGACTAGCCTTACAGAGGTTGAGAGAGGAAAAACTGTATGCCAAGTTCTCTAAGTGCGAATTTTGGCTTGACAGAGTTTCCTTTTTGGGTCACGTGGTATCATCAGAGGGAATCCACGTTGATCCAAGTAAGGTAGAGACATTGAAGAATTGGTCCCAACCTACCTCTGTTACTGAGGTTTGCAGTTTCTTGGGTTTGGCTGGATATTATAGAAGATTTGTGCAGGACTTCTCTAAGGTTGCTGCACCGATGACTAGATTGACTCAGAAAGGAGTGAAGTTTATATGGGATGACAAATGTGAACAGAGTTTTCAGAAGCTGAAGGACAGCCTCACTACCGCTCCGGTGCTGGCATTACCTGAAGGCACAGGAGGGTATGTGGTATACTGTGATGCGTCGAGGATCGGGTTAGGGTGTGTCTTGATGCAACATGGCAAGGTGATTACGTATGCATCGCGACAACTGAGGAAGCATGAGAAGAACTACCTGACTCACGACCTCGAAATGGCGGCTGTAGTATTCGCTTTGAAAATATGGAGACACTACTTATATGGTGAGACTTGTGAAATTTTTACAGACCACAAAAGCCTCAAATACATTTTCGAGCAGAAAGACTTGAACTTGAGACAACGTCGATGGTTGGAGTTGTTGAAAGACTACGACTGCACGATCTTGTATCATCCAAGAAAGGCTAATGTGGTAGCCGATGCTCTGAGTCGGAAATCCATGGGCAGTCTTGCTCATATAAGTGAAGAAAGGAGGCCGTTGATTAGAGAACTGCATGAGCTAGAGTGAACGGGAACTCAGTTTGAGATTGGAAGTTCCAACTCACTTTTAGCCCATTTGCAAGCTAAGTCCTCTTTGGTAGAAGAGGTGAAGGCTAGGCAAGATGAAGATACCGACCTCAAGCAAATCAGGGATACCATAACTAAAGAGAAAGGGGACGACGTCCGATTCTTTATAGATGATTCTGGGATACTTCGGTTGGAGGGACGGTTGTGTGTTCCCATGGTTGATAACTTGAAAGATAGAATTCTTGAAGAAGCACACCGGACAGCGTATACAATCCATCTGGGAGCTAATAAAATGTATCATGACCTGAAACAGTTGTATTGGTGGAATGGTATGAAAAAGGATGTCGCAAACTATGTAGCCAGGTGTTTAGTGTGCCAGCAAGTCAAGGCTGAACACCAGAAGCCCGCCGGAACATTACAACAGATAGAGATACCTGAGTGGAAATGGGAGAGGATAACGATGGATTTTGTAACAGGGTTGCCAAGATCACAACGGGGGTTTGATTCAGTTTGGGTGATAGTGGATCGCATAACTAAGTCCGCACACTTTCTGCCAGTTAAGACCACTTACGGAGTGAGTCAATATGCACAGATTTATCTATCAGAAATCGTTAGATTGCACGGTGTGCAAGTGTCCATAATATCTGATAGAGGTCCACAGTTCACTTCCAGGTTTTGGAAGTCATTGCAGGAAGTGTTGGGAACTAGAGTTGATCTGAGTACTGCGTTCCACCCACAGACTGACGGGCAATCAGAAAGAACTATTCAGATTCTTGAGGACATGCTTCGGGCGTGTATTATGGATTTCGACGGAAGTTGGGAAAAGTATTTACCTTTGGCTGAGTTTGCATACAATAATAGTTATCAAGCAAGTATTCAAATGGCACCTTTCGAGGCTCTGTACGGCCGTAGATGCAGATCCCCGATTGGGTGGTTCGAGGTCGGAGAAGCTAGCCTAGTCGGCCCGGAATTGCTACAGGATGCCTTGCAGAAGGTAAAATGTATAAGGGAGAGATTAATGACGGCTCAGAGTAGGCAAAAGTCTTATGCAGACAATCGAAGAAGAGAACTAGAGTTTACCGTTGGTGATCAGGTGTTCTTGAGAATATCACCGATGAGAGGCGTAATGCGGTTCGGTAAGAAAGGGAAGTTGAGTCCTCGGTATATCGGACCGTTTGAAATCTTAGAACGAATTGGGAATGTAGCGTATCGGTTGGAATTGCCTACGGAATTGGAGGGGGTACACCCTGTCTTTCACGTATCAATGCTTCGGAAGTATCTTCCCGATCCCTCGCACGTAATCCAATCGCAAGACGTGCAACTAACCGAAAATATGACGTATGAAGAGGAGCCAGTGGAAATCTTAGATCGGCAGTTGAAGAAACTCAGAACGAAAGAGATTCCATTGGTTAAAGTTCTGTGGAGAAACCACTCGACCGAAGAAGCTACATGGGAGGTCGAGGGTGAAATGCGCAGGACGTATCCTCATCTATTTCAAGACTAAGGTTAGTATTTTGTTTGAAATTCAGGGACCGAATTTCTTAAGGGGGGAAGATTGTAATACCCGAGAACATTTTAACTAGCGTCACCAATTAAATTAAATTAATTAATTTAAAAGAGGAAAATGAGATGAAAAATACACATTTGCCTACCACTTATTTTGTGGTAAATATAATTTTTTTGTAAAATCCTAATACTTCTATATATATATATTTTATTATTAAATCAGACTTATCTCTTTTGGTATGTATATATATATATTAATTATATAAATATATATATATATATATATATATATATATATATATATATATATTTAATAAAGGAAAAGAATACAAAAGTAGAAAAGGAAATCAGAGTTTGTTTTTCTTTTGTAATATATATATATATACACTAATTGATTATATATATATATATATATATATATATATATATATATATATATATATATATATATATTATATAAGTGAGTATAAAGTAAGGAAATAAAAAGAAAGAGGATAGAAAGCAGAGAAGAGAAACGCACGGGAAGAGAAACGCACGAGAGGGTGAGGCTGGGCGTTGCACGGAGGAAGACGCACGGGAAGTGACCCACGCGTGGTGGTGGCCGGACGCTCAGAGGAGGAGTTGGAGTCGCGTCCACCGGAGCCAGTCGTCGCCGTTGAGCTGAAGGAGGAGAGAGAGTCGCGGGTTAGAGAGAGAAAGCAAAGGGGGAGAGTTTTCTCGCCGGAAAAGTCGCCGGAAAACGTCGTCTCTTCACCGGGGAAGATAGCTGGGAGTCTCCTCTACTCCATATCGTCCTTCTAACCGGTTGAATCGAGGTGAGAAGTCCCGAAACTCTCAAACCCCAATTTTATTAATTTTAGGGATTTTTGGAAAGACCCCAAT
Organism: Senna tora; assembly: GCA_014851425.1. Taxonomy (NCBI): domain Eukaryota; kingdom Viridiplantae; phylum Streptophyta; class Magnoliopsida; order Fabales; family Fabaceae; genus Senna; species Senna tora. The sequence goes on from CM026262.1 coordinate 33,009,055, forward strand.
TGATTCAATATGAGTATTTTGGGTCCTAAATTGAAGTATTTGCATGCTAGGAAGTGAGTTGGAAGCTTAGGAACCGGAACCAAATTGATGGAATTTATCCGGGTTCGAAAAAGTGTAGGAAAATGTGATTGTTAAGGTTTAAGGGTGTTGTGGAATGACTTGGGGTGCATTGAAAGGTTGAATAATAATTATATAATTATTAAAAATTATTGGAATGTACGAGGGATTAAAACCCGAGTAATTTCCGTCTCACCCGAAACCCAGTTCGGTGAAAAAGAGACAAATTTCTAATTTTACGCGTATTCAGGTATACGTATTCATGTGTAGATGAAGTGTTCAAGGTTATTTTGATAAATGGAAACTTTGGACAAGTAGAATTTATGACTCTTGAGCCATAAATTCAAGACTTGGGTAATGGGAACTTCACATGGACACATAGAGGTGAAATTGGGTAACCTTGCATTCCCAAATTCAACGTTTCCGAATAGCGTGATTAAGAGAGGGTTGGACACGAATTAGAAGCATGCTAGGTGTTCCGAAAACTAGTTGAGGGCATTCCAAGCCAACAACTAGCCTATGGAATTAATTAGAAAGAACATGAGCTTTAGCGTTACATGTACACGATAGTGGTTGAATTTTCAAGTCTCTGAATCTCTCAAGTATATGTGTATAGGGTACCATACTGTGAGTGGACTTTCGGGCGCACCGAGAGCCGATCAGAGGGGCCAACCAAGTGAGGGGCTTTCCTATCCTTGCCCTATAGGGTTGACTGCGGATATGGATATATGGTTTGCCTTCTTGCCTATTTGTAGGAATTACATGTTAGATAACATGCTATTGTTGTTCCTAAATTACAGTATATGTGAAAATGTGCTATATGTGTGTATGTGAATTGTAAAAATACGAACAGAAGGTCCTCGGGACCTATACGACACCGGGGGTAGGATCGAGTAATTTTATCTGAAGGGTGTGGTTTTGTAAGTAAGTCCTTAAAGAGAATAAACCTAGGTGGCTTTGTTCTGAACCAAGAGTCCAAATTAGAAACCACTTGGAAATCTAAATTTGCCTAAGAAGAAGTAAAATGAACAAGTAGTGGTCCATAGGGGTCATTTATTGTGCAACGCTGGAACCGAGTCTATCACGGGTAGTCCGGGTAGATTGAGTCTCTTGTCTTGAGTCAAACCACAGGAATACAAGTATTTGAGTACACCACATTGTGGCTATTGCCTTGGGTAAACCGAGGTCAGGTGAGTCGCCGGCTATTGCTCCAAGTGAAGTCTTGGGGTCAGACTATTGTTCCAAGTATAGTCTTAGGACCAGGGGTTCCTAGAATGATCAACTAGGTTCCCATATTGCTCACGTGAGATATTGCCTTCGGGTCAGATTCTCTCCTAACGGAGATATTGCCTTCGGGCCAGTTTATGATTATGATTACTTGAATACAGAGGACTACATGGAATTATATGTCAAATCACGATATGATGTATGTGTGAATTTAAATGTATGTAAATCCATGCTTTAAATTCTTTATTGTGAATATGATAATAGCTAATTGTCTGACCACTTAATATATGGAAATTTAATCAGTTATATGCGTATGTGTTTGTGATTGGCTCCTCTTCCCCAGTTGTAGTGGTACCCGCTACTACACCAGGGATGGGAAAGCCTCTCAATGAGTCTGTTTGACTCACCCCAATATTACATGTTACAGACATAGGTGGTATAGGCATCAGGAGCGCTTCCACTTCATCTCAGGGAGGCGGACAGACTTAGAGACCGCACGCATTGTCCGCGTGGGTAGTACTGTTATATGTATTTTTGACAGGATGTATATGTATACGATTCTTTTGGTATAGCATTGTTTTGTACAGCTGCTATATGCATATATGTATACGTCACACTCTAGAACTGTCGGCTTCATACAGATTAAAGATTGGTCTGGTTGTTGGGATCATAGGTTATGATATGATGAATATCATGCGTATATATATATATATATATGGATCTGACTTCCGCATGTGAATAGGATAGACCACTCGCACTGAGCGTGTGGTCAATATGTAAATTATATATATGTGTGACTGAATACTTGATTGTGTGAAAATACAGCTTCCGCATGTGAATAGGATAGATCACACGCATTGAGGCGTGTGATCAATATGTATATTTTATGCAGGTGTGTGATTGAATATATATGCTTGGCTGTACACAGGGATTCTGCATGTGAATAGGATAGATCACCCGCCTTTAAGCGCGTGATCAATATGTATATTATATGTATGTGTGATTGATTATGTGTATATGTATAGACTGAAGCGGCGTTGAGCGAGCCGTGGATTGTGTGCTACTTAGGTCATCGGATAAGGATGGCCATATAAATACTATATTGTTTGTATTAGAAATGGGTAGTTACGCATATGTAAGAATGTCAATCAAGAATTAGAGGCTTACAGGATAGGAGAAATCCTACCTCCCGTGCCGGTCACGGGCACCCGGTAGGGGGTCGTGACATTTAATATACAAGCCTGTCATTTAGCAAGCGGGCCAAACTAGCCTGCAAGCATAAACCCGTTTTGACACTACTATTCATTCCTATAGGAATTTTTCGATTACAAGACGGGTCATTGAATTTTTTTCCCAAGAGAGAATCTTGTTCATGAAGTGCTAATATCAATAGGTAATTTTAAAAGGAAAAAAAAAAGCAACGAAATTTGAAGTAACCAATGAGTGCTTGTTGGTAACAGGGGATATGCTAGCTATGCCAAATGTGTAATGATATGGGTGGGAGTGGGACTCTGATATGCTTATGTGTAATGTGGTTAAAGTATAATTATAATGCACATCTCAATCATTATTTTAATTTTATATTAAATTAAAAATAGATAAATTTAATAGTTGAGATATATACAATGTGATTGCATTTCAATCACAGCATAATACATTAGCTTATGCAAATTGGTGGAAGTGAGGGTGGGTTTGTTGAGTGGGATTATTAACATTGAAATGAAAATTTTTAAATTGAACTTATATGCTCAACTATCCTAACTCAATGCACGTGACTATTTTTTTTTCTAAAAAAAATATATCTGTGCAAATTTATTTGACTCACCCGATCAATTCAAATGAGTGATTTCTGTTATGCTCACAGTCACATCCTATTGACGTTAAAGAAGAAATGGTCCTACATGATGCAAATCACTAGGGATTCTCATAATATGTAATGTAATTAATCTTTGTTATAAAATGTATAAAATAAGAATATCTATATGAACAAGAGACTTATAAAAAATAGAGGAAGAAAGTAATCCTTTTATTCATATTATTATTTATATGTGTATATCATCACAAAAGACTTCTATTTATAGTCTAAAAGATCTCAAGGGGATGTACCTAACTTAATATACATAATGAGAAGATAAAATCATATATACTTAATGTACATGACGATAAAGGAATAAACTCATATTTATATACATAGAAAAACTCAAGATGATAAAGTCAATTGTGAATATTCATAAATAATAATATTTATAATAATCTTTGATTTGTTGTGAGTACTTTTTTTATCCTTGCAAATATATATCCTTGTATTTTAGTAAGAAATAAATTATCAGGAACTTTAACTAATGTAACTCTTGAGTTATATTTAGTTGAAATTTTATAACGGCCGTAAGAGTTCTATTATAATATGGATTTTTCATGTCACGACCCCCTATCGGATGTCCGTGACCGGCACGGGAGGTAGGATTTCTCCTATCCCGTAAGCCTCTAATCTCTGATTGACATTCTTATATATGGATAAGTACCCATTTCTATTACAAACAATATATAGTATATATGGTCATCCCTGTCCGGTGACCTAAGTAGCAGGCAATCCACGGCTCGCTCAACGCCGCTTCAGTCTATACATATACACATAGTCAATCACACGTACATATAATATACATATTGATCATGCGCTTCAGGGCGGGTGATCTATCCTATTCACATGCAGAATTACTGTATACAATCAAGCATATATATTCAATCACACACCTGCATAAAATATACATATTGATCACACGCCTCAATGCGTGTGACCTATCCTATTCACATGCGGAAGCCGTATTTTCACACAAATCAAGTATTCAGCCACACATATATATAAATTTACATATTGACCACACGCTCAGTGCGTGTGACCTATCCTATTCACATGCGGAAATCACAATCATATATATATATACACATGATATTCATCATATCATAACCTATGATCCCAACAACCAGACCAATCTTTAACCTGTATGAAGCCGACAGTTCTAGAGTGTGACATATACATATATGCATATAGCAGCTGTACAAAACAATGTTATACCAAAAGAATCATATACATATATATCCTGTCAAAATACATATAACAGTACTACCCACGCGAACAATGCGTGCGGTCTCTAAGATGAAGTGGAAGCGCTCCCGATGCCTATACCACTTGTGTCTGTAACATGTAACATTGGGGTGAGTCAAACAGACTCAGTGAGAGGCTTTTCCATCCCTGGTGTAGTAGCGGGTACCACTACAACTGGGGAAGAGGAGCCAATCAAAAACACATACGCATATAACGGATTAAATTTCCACATATTAGGTGGTCAGGCAATTAACATATATCATATTCACAATATAGAATTTAAAGCATGGTTTCACATACGTTCAAATTCATAGATACATCATATCACGATTTAACATATAATTCCAAGTGGTCACCCGTATTCAATTAACCGTAATCATAAACTGGCCCGAATGCAATATCTCCGTTATGAGAGAATCTGGCCCGAAGGCAATATCTCACGTGAGCAATATGGGAACCTAGTTGATCATTCTAGGAACCCCTGGTCCCAAGACTATACTTGGAACAATAATCTGACCCCAAGACTTCCCTTGGAGCATAGCCGGCGACTCATCTGACCTCGGTTTACCCAAGGCAATAGCCACAATGTGGTGTACTCATATACTCTGTATTTCTGTGAGTTTGACTCAAAACAAGAGACTCAATCTACCTGGACCACCTGTGATAGACTCGATTCCCGCGTTGTACAATAAATGACCCCTATGGACCACTACTTGTTCATTTTACTTCTGGTTAGGCAACCTAGATTTCCAAGTGGTTTCTAATTCGGACTCTTGATTCAAAACAAAGTCACCTATGTTTATTTCCTTTAAGGATTTACATAAAAACCACACTTTTCAGGTAATGATCGATGAGGTTTGTTTCTAGTACCACAAGACCCTCACAAATAAAATTGACTCGATCCTACCCCCGATATCATCTAGGTCCCGAGGACCTTCTTTCCATATAAGGCTCCTTGAGCCACCCTTGCTTTTACAATTCACATACACACATATAGCACGTTTTCACATATACTGTAATTTAGGAACAACAATAGCATGTTATCTAACATGTAATTCCTACAAATAGGCAAGAAGGCAAACCATATATCCATATCCGCAGTCAACCCTATAGGACAAGGATAGGAAAGCCCCTCACCTGGTTGGCCCCTCTGATCGGATCTCGGTGCGCCCGAAAGTCCACTCACAGTATGGTGCCCTATACACATATACTTGAGAGATTCAGAAACTTGCAATTTCAACCACTATCGTGTACATGTAACGCTAATGCTCATGTTCTTTCTAATTAATTCCATAGACTAGTTGTTGGCTTGGAATGCCCTCAACTAGTTTTCGGAACACCTAGCATGCTTCTATTCGTGTTCAGCCCTTTCTTAATCACACTATTCAAAAGCTTTAACTTGGGAATGCAAGGTTACCCAATTCCACCTCTATGTGTCCGTATGAACTTCCATTACCCAAGTCTTGAATTTACGGCTCAAGAGAATCATAAATCCTACTTGTCCAAGCTTTGCATTTATCAAACTAACCTTGAACACTTCACCTACACATGAATACACATACCCGAATACGCGTAAAATTAGAAAATTGTCTCTTTTTCCCGGAACGGGGTTCCGGGTGAGATGGGAATTACTCGGGTTTTGATCCCTCGTACATTTCAATAATTTTTAACAATTATATAATTATCATTCAACCTTTCAATGCACCCCAAATCATTCCACAACACCCTTAAACCTTAACAACCACATTTTCCTACACTTTTTCCAACCCGGATAAATTCTATCAATTTGGTTCCGGTTCCTAAGCTTCCAACTCACTTTCTAACATGCATATACTTCAATTTAGGACCCAGAATACTCAGATTGAATCAATTGGGGTCTTTCCAAAAATCCCTAAAATTGATAAAATTGGGGTTTGAGAGTTTCAGGACTTCTCACCTCGATTCAACCGATTAGAAGGACGATATGGAGTAGAGGAGACTCCCAGCTACCTTCCCCGGTGAAGAGACGGCGTTTTCCGGTGAGAAAGCTCTCCCCCTTTGCTTTCTCTCTCTAACCCGCAACTCTCTCTCCTCCTTCAGCTCAACGGCGACGACCGGTTCTTCACGCACGTCCGGCCACCTCCGTCTCGCGTGTCGTCGTCCTCCTTGCTCCTCCGTGCGAACGACGCTGCTCCTCCCCTCTCTCCCGTAGCTTCTCCGTTCGTTTCCTTCCCTCTCGCACGCAACGTCCTCTGCTTCTTTTCTTTTACCCTTTAATTTATTCTTTCCTCTTTATCCTTTCTTTTTATAATAATATATATATATATATATATATATATATATATATTAATATATCTGCTTCCTTTTTCTTCTTTCTTTTACTTCCTTTTCTCTTTTATTTCTTTCTTACATAATATATATATATATATATATATATACAATAAATTAATATACATACATATTATCATAAAAAAAACACATCCGATATAATAATAATTAAGAAAAATGAATATAATAAAAAAATAATAATTAGGATTTACCTTAACTTATATTTTTTTAAAAAAATAAGTAGTAGGATAGTGTGTGCTTCTATCCACTTTCGACTTTAAATAAATTAATTAATTTAAACCAATGATGCTAATTAAAATATTCTCGGGTATTACATTTTAATACAAAAAATTCATATTCAAGACATTCCTCATTAAGAGGGTATTTGGCCTAAGGATAACGGAGGTGAAGTGCAGGGCAAGGAAGTAAAAAAAATTTTATTTTGATATTTTCTTTAATTTAGATTAAATATAACACTTTTTTTTTACTTCTCATGTGATTATTCTGATCTTAATAAATTCAAACATATTTTAAGAGTTAATAATGTTAGATTATTTAATTTTAAATTAAAAAAAGTCAAACTAAAATTTTCGCTTCTCATCCCTTTCTCTCAATTACTTTTTTTTTTAGAGAAAATGGTAGTAAGAAAAGGATTTCCTAATTAAGTATTATTGATCAGCAGGACACCAGTGACATATTAGAGAGACTAACAGAAATTTAACTCAAAGGATTATTGTATAAGTCTAAATCGGAAGTTGTTTTATCCAATCACAGCTACTCAACTAGTTCTTGAGTGCCAGGAGATCTCTTTAAGGAGATATGCCCATAAAAAAAATTTAATGACTTCTAAGAAATTTGAACCCTCATCCATAAGTGAAGTGAAAGATTAAACACTAAGGGTATGTTTGGATTGGGGATTAAGGAGGAGAAGGGGAGGGAAGGGGAGACTATTAAGATATTTTCTCCTTGTTTGGGATGATGAAAATTGAAAGGGAAGATAATGGAAGATCAATCCTTAACCCTCCATTATCCTTCCCTTTCACAAATTCAAGATACTCCAAATTGGAGTATTTTGGATGAGGTATCAATACCCAAACAAGGGGAGGACATATGGAAGCTTAACCTTCCCTTCCCCTCCCCTCCCTTCTCCTTTAATCTCTCCCCTTCCCTTTCCCTCTTAATTCCCAAACAAACCCTAATTAAGGATTAAGGAGGAGAAGGGAATGGGAGGGGAGAGATTCAAGATATCTTCCTCTTGTTTGGGAAGATGATGGAAGATAAATCTTTAATCCTCCATCATCCTTCCCCTTCACAAATTCATGATACCTCAAATTGGAGTATTTTGGAGGAGGTATCAATACCCAAACAAGGGGAGGACATATGGAAGGTTAATCTTCCCTTATCCTCCCCTCCCTTCTCCTCTAATCACTCCCCTTCCCTTCCCCTCTTAATTCCCAAACAAACCCTAAAAATTAAAAGATATACTGAATCTTATTATAAATATATATATATATATAGCTTAGTATAAATTCATCAATATATGCTTACTGTGTTTCAACCAATAAAATAAATAAGATTTCGATTGCTATTAATTTAAGCATATTTTTAGGGTCCATTATGTTATATTTTTCTTAAAGGTTTGTTTGGGAATTAAGAGGGGAAGGGAAGGGGAGAGATTAGAGGAAAAGGGAGGGGAGGGGAAGGGAAGGGAATGTTAACCTTCCATATGTCCTTCCCTTGTTTGGGTGTTGATACCTCCTCCAAAATACTCCAATTTGGAGTATCTTGAATTTGTGAAGGAAAAGAATAATGGAGGATTAAGGCTTGATCTTCCATTATCTTCTCCTCCAATTTTTATCTTCCCAAACAAGGGGAAGATATCTTGAAAGTGTTGGAGAATTTGACTCTTTGAAGAATATAATAAGAAGAAATGAAGAAGAAGAAGAAAAGAAAGTGATGCACAATGTCTTCAAGGCGTGGACAACACTTTCCTTTAGGCTTAATTTGCCCCCACCTATTCCTATTTTATATAGGGTGCTAGTTGGGTAGACCGGCAAATTTCCTTTAGGATACAATGAAGACCCTTGAGTATGAATATCACTTCCAATACTCAAGCCAAGACAACAATAGTATTTACAAAGTGATAGTTTGTCTTTATCTTTGTGTGCACTCAAAGACAAAGGCAATGAATTTGATGTATTGTGTTATGGAATGATGAGGGGTTTATATAGACCATGAAGTGATGCCTTTGAAAAGTCACAACTATTCATTTAAATGAAGAGTCTTCCCTTTTCATATAAATAAATAAATTAATTAATTAATTTATGATACAACTCTTCAAATAAATAAACATAATAATTAATTAATTAATTTGTGATACAACTCTTCAAATAAACATAAATACATGGCTCTTCAATTTAAAAATATTCCAACAATCCCCCACCATTATTAAAATGAACCCAAACTCTTATCACTTCGGAAATCTCATGTTTTTAGTAAAGGTATCTCAAGGATTTGAACCATTACCTAAGTAAGCCATGTTTTCACCCATCCGAAATAATATGGTAGACTATGCTTTGAACCAACTATTCCATATGAACAGGCGTGCATGACTTACGCATGAGATCTCGGACCATTGTATGTCACTTAAATGACACATTTATGGCCTTGTGTCCATATCCTTTTCATGAGAGTTTTCAGAGTCAAGCCCTTAGACTCCTAGAAGCGGCCCCACTTCATTCTCATATAGGTAGACTTTGTCAAGAACATCACCATGATTAATGCTCCAGCAAATATATGCTAACAAGTCTATTAAGAGCCAAATTAAAGCTCAACCTGCCCCTTTTAATCTCATGGTTACCAAGTACTTTTCAACCTTGGGATGTATAAATGTCAAGTACTTGCAATTACTCTAATAGTGTACTTTCACCATTGAACTCAGGACTTGATATGATGGTCAAATGTGAGTTCGGTTTCCACTATTGGTAATCAAGGTTTTTAGGGCTTTAAACCCATCCCCTTTGATGTTTTGAACACCATATCCCTTGTCAAACCTTTCGTCAAAGGATCTGCAAGATTTAATTCAGATCTTATATAACTTATGGAGATTACTCCATTCATAATCAAATCCTTCACCAAGCTATGCCTTAATCCAATATGTCGAGACTTTCCATTATAAACTTGGCTATAAGCTCTTGAAAGAGTAGATTGACTATCACAATGGATAGATATGGGTGCCATTGGCTTGGGCCATACAGGAATTTCAAGTAACAATTTTCTAAGCCACTCTGCTTCCTTGCTACATGCAGCCAATGCTATAAACTCAGAGTTAGTGGTTGAGTCTGCAGTACAAGTTTGTTTCTTAGATCCCCAAGAAACAGGACCCCCACCAAGAGTGTAGACCCATCCACTTGTAGAAGCATGATCCTCTGAGTAGCTTATCCAACTGGCATCTGTGTATCCTTGCAAAATTGAAGGATTACCACTATAGGTCAAACTATAGTTAATTGTTCCTTTCAAGTACCTGAGTACTCTGTCCACAGCATGCCAGTGATGTTGACTTGGATTGCTTGTGTATCTACTTAACCTTCCCACAACATATGCTATATCTGGTCTTGTACATGTCATAGCATACATCAAGCATCCAATTACCTTTGAATAATCATGTTGTCTCACAGGACAACCTTTATTTGGTACTAATTTCATATTAAAATCAAATGGAGTAGAAACAGGACAACAATCAAAACAATTAAATTTCTTTAAAATTTTCTCAATGTAATGAGATTGGGAAAGACCAAGACAGTTATTATCTCTAATAATCTTGATTCCTAATATGACATCTGCTTTTCCCATATCTTTCATATCAAAATTTTCAGACAAAAATTTCTTTGTTTTGTTTACTTCATCCAAATCAGTACCAATAATTAGCATGTCATCTACATATAAACAAATCATGACACCTTTTCCATTATGAAATTTACTATAAACACATTTGTCAGATTCATTGATTTTATATCCATTTGCTAGAACCACTTCATCAATTTTTTGTGCCATTGCTTAGGGGCTTGCTTAAGTCCATAAAGAGACTTGATTAGTTTACAAACCCCTCTGGTTGTGTCATATACACCTCTTCTTCCAACTCTCCATTAAGGAAAGCTGTTTTAACATCCATTTGATGGATAACAAGATTGTAAATTGAAGCAAGTGCTATAAGCACTCTGATAGTGGAAATCCTTGCAACCGGTGCATATGTATCAAAATAGTCTATTCCTTCTTTTTGTGTAAACCCCTTAGCAACTAACCTAGCTTTAAATTTATCTATAGATCCATCTATTTTTAATTTCTTTTTGAAAATCCATTTACAACCAATGGGTTTAGAACCAGGAGGGAGGTTTACTAATTTCCAAGTTTTATTTCCCATTATTGAATCCATTTCATCTTGTATAGCCTCTTTCCAAAATGCTGCATCTTGAGACCTCATAGCTTTCTCAAATGTTTCAGGGTCATTTTCTAAATTAAAACAAACATGTGAGTAACTTTCTATCTCTTTCCTTGTCCCCTCAACAAGAAACATGAAGAAATCTGAACCATAGGATTTTACTTTTCTAGCCCTTTTACTTCTTCTAATTTCTATTTCTTCTATGTCATTATTACTAGACATATTTTTATCTGGATTTGTCTCTCCATTGGAATGAGAAATATTATAGGGCTTTAGAATTGAGTTAAACCTTTCTTCTTGAAAAATTGCATCCCTTGATTCAATGACTTTAATGATCGGGTATGAATCATTTGGTTCAATAACCAAAAATCGATATGCCTTACTATTTTCAGCATATCCCAAGAAGATGCATTCAATTCCTCTTTCACCCAATTTTTTCCTTTTGGGTTCTGGAACTTTAACAATTGCTCTGCATCCCCAAACTCTAAAATAATTGAGATTGGGTTTTCTTTTCTTCCATAATTCATATGGAGTTATCTTGTTCCTTTTATTAGGAACTCTATTTAATATATGACATGCAGTTAGCAATGCCTCACCCCAATACCCATTAGACAAACCAGAATAAGATAACATGGCATTTACCATTTCAACTAGGACTCTATTTTTCTTTCCAGCTATGCCATTTTGTTGTGGGGAATAAGGGGCAGTCACTTGATGTATTATACCCACAGACTCAAAATATTTTGGATCATAATATTCTCCCCCTCTATCAGTCCTTAAACATTTAATTAAAGTTTCACATTGAAGTTCTACTTCAGTTTTAAAGATCTTAAATTTGTCTAAGGCTTCATCCTTTGAGTGCATCAAATAGACATAACAATATCTAGTGCAATCATCAATAAAAGTCACAAAATATTTTTTACCACCCAAAGTAGGCCAACCATGCAAATCACAAATATTAGAATGAATAATTTCTAATATTTTAGAACTTCTTTCTACCATAGGAAAAGGTTTTCTTGTTATTTTTGTTAACATGCAATTGTTGCAAGAGTCATGATTAATAGTAGTCTTTGGAATCATATCAAGTTTCATCATGTCATTAATTTTACCAAAATTAACATGACCCAAACGATAATGCCATAAATCACCAAAATCAACAATATAAGCAGAACTATAAATATTATTATTAATTTTAGCAATATTACACTTAAACATGTTCTCACAGAAATAACCTTGACCTACAAATGTTCCACCCTTGGTGAGAACAAACTTGTCTCCCTCAAATACATATTTAAACCCAAACTTATTAAGTAAGGGTACAGAAATTAAATTCTTCCTAACTTCTGGTACATAATAGACATCTTTTAAAGTAAGAATTTTTCCAGAAGTAAATTCAATTTCCACGGTCCCTTTGCCCTTAACTTGGACACTTGAGGAATTTCCCATGTAAAGCACATCTCCGTCTCCTTCTTCTAATGTTTTGAAGAAGTTCTTATTCTTGCACACATGGCGTGTTGCACCAGAGTCTACCCACCATGACTCATCATTGTCAACTAAGTGGATCTCTAAAATTACTGCCACAAATTTGTCTTCTTTTGTGGATGACTTGTTATCTTTGTCTTTCTTCTTTTTGAAGAAACGACAATCTTTCTTGAAATGACCAGCCTTTCCACAAAAGAAACAATTACCTTTCATTTTCTTGTTCTTATGACCATCATGTGCTTGAGACTTGTCTTTATCCTTCCCTCTTTTCTTTGAGGTTCTATTGGACTGCCCTTCCTCCACCATATGTACCTTCTCTTGAACATTGGTTTCTTTTTCAGCATCTTGTTTTTTATATTCCTCTTCTAAACGAAGATGATTTCCTAATTGCTCAAGAGAAATATCTTCCTTTTTATGTTTGAGATTCTTTTTGAAATCTTTCCATGAAGAAGGAAGTTTGTCTATGATTGAGGAGACAATAATGGACTCATCCATATGCATGTTATGTTGTTTAAAATTATTTAAAATATGTTCAATTTCATGCATTTGCTCCATGATAGACTTTCCATCAATCATTTTATAATTATTAAAGCGGGTAACAAGAAATTTCTTACTTGTTGCATCCTCTTGCATGTACCTTGCCTCAAGTTTGTTCCAAAGATCCTTTGTAGAGGTTGAATCTTGATAAACATCAAAGAGAGCATCACACAGACCGTTGAGGATATGCCCAGTACAGATATAGTCATCATTCTCCCACTTTTGTCTCTCTCTGATTGCAGCAATGGTTTCTTCCTCTCCTTCTTGAGGCTTGGTAGTATTGAGGACATAAGCCACATTCAAAGTTGTTAATAGGAATTTCATTTTCCTTTGCCATCTTAGAAAATTGCCTCCTTCAAATCTTTCCAACTTCATAAAATTTGTAGTCAACTCCTTCAAAGAAGCCATTTGTACTTGCAACAAATTAAGCCTAAAGATTGTTGGAGAATTTGACTCTTTGAAGAATATAACAAGAAGAAATGAAGAAGAAGAAGAAAAGAAAGTGATGCACAATGTCTTCAAGGCGTGGACAACACTTTCCTTTAGGCTTAATTTGCCCCCACCTATTCCTATTTTATATAGGGTGCTAGTTGGGTAGACCGGAAAATTTCCTTTAGGATACAATGAAGACCCTTGAGTATGAATAGCACTTCCAATACTCAAGCCAAGACAACAATAGTATTTACAAAGTGATAGTTTGTCTTTATCTTTGTGTGCACTCAAAGACAAAGGCAATGAATTTGATGTATTGTGTTATGGAATGATGAGGGGTTTATATAGACCATGAAGTGATGCCTTTGAAAAGTCACAACTATTCAGTTAAATGAAGAGTCTTGCCTTTTCATATAAATAAATAAATAAATTAATTAATTTATGATACAACTCTTCAAATAAATAAACATAATAATTAATTAATTTATGACACAACTCTTTAAATAAACATAAATACATGACTCTTCAATTAATACATCTCTTCAATTTAAAAATATTCCAACAGAAAGTCTCCCCTTCCCTTCTCCTCCTTAATCCCCAATCCAAACATACCCTAAGGGTTTGTTTGGGAATTAAGAGGGCAAGGGAAGGGGAGAGATTAGAGGAGAAGGGAAGGTTAAGCTTCCATATGTCCTCCCTTTGTTTGGGTGTTGATACCTCCTCCAAAATACTCCAATTTGGAGTATCTTGAATTTGTGAAGGGGAAGGATGATGGAGGATTAAAGATTTATCTTCCATCATCTTCCCCTCCAATTTTCATCTTACCAAACAAGATGAAGATATCTTGAATCTCTCCCCTCCCATTCCCTTCTCCTCCTTAATCCTTAATCCAAACATACCCTAAAAGATACAAATCCCCACTATTTTATTTTTAAACAATTCAAGAGAGAGCTAGCTAGCGCAAATTAATTAGTACTTTAATATATCATAATTTTGTTAGATGTTTAATAGTAAGATAGTATATTGAACTTCAGTACTTTCTTTCAATCCGTTGATTCTTAATCCATTTAAAAGTGTGTTCTTATTAATATAAATTTATATTAAAATTAACAAATAATACAATATAATTAAAAAATGTACCGAAATTCAATAGTAACGTTGGTATATTGCACTTTTATCCCATAATTAAAAAAATGAAGTAATTATTAAAAGACAAAACAACTTTTAATTAAAGACAGCAAATTAATTATTACAACGTCAAACTATGTGGACAATAGGGATACATCATACATGTGACTGAAAAAAGAAAAACACATACGTATACTTATACGTACATACACAATATTATTCAAATACTACACATGACACCCAAAGTTTACATCAAACTTTCACATATAACCACTAAGCAAGTTATACTAACATATGTTACACATAAATGCTACATAATCTCGAGGAGTCCTGATCTTCTGCCGTACAAATCTCGTGAAATTTTAATTCCTAAGAGTTTTCTTGTGATCTAAGAGTTTTTTTTTTTATTGAGGTATAACAACTTTTCTTAAGGAACTTTTCTTAAGGAACAAAACGATTTTTGGGTTATTAAGTGACGGAGATCTTGTGATCTAAGAGTTTTTTTTATTATTATTGAGAAGTTTGTAGAGGAAGGGAACAATCCCCTTGTTTGGTTTTAAAAATTTAGGAAGGAAAGAAAATGAAAGAAGTTGCAATAACTCTCCTTAACTTTTTGTTCCTCCTTTGTAAATTTTAATTCCTAAATTAGAGAAATATGAAGGATTCAAATAAGGGAAGGATAAATCATTAATTAACATTTATTTCCCTCCCTTTTCCCTTCCATTTCTCTGCTCATTCAAAAACACACTTTCATAAGGATCCGTTCAGGAATGGAGAAGAAAAAGGGAATAGAGGAAAAGGGATGGGGATAGGGAGAAAAGAAAATGTTCAGTGATGGTTTCTCTTCCCTTTGTTTGGATCCTTCAAAATTCTCCAAATTAGTATAATTAAAATTAACACAGTGAAAAGGTTAGGGTTAACAAA
Organism: Senna tora; assembly: GCA_014851425.1. Taxonomy (NCBI): domain Eukaryota; kingdom Viridiplantae; phylum Streptophyta; class Magnoliopsida; order Fabales; family Fabaceae; genus Senna; species Senna tora. The sequence continues at coordinate 33,024,690 of CM026262.1, forward strand.
AAATTCTTCCAATTCTTTCCCCTCCAAAATTTTAAAGACCAAACAAGGAAAAAGTTACTAAATCCTCATTCCTTCCCTTCCTTTCCATTTTCTTTTTCTCCATTTCCCCCTCACAAACACACCCTTAATTATCCAAGTCAATAATAAGTGCCAATAAGAATAAATAAGTCAAAAACAATGGAAGAAAAGTTGATATATATCAGGCGCAGATTTTCTATTTCAAGGGAAGATCAAAGGTTCAAGTTGAATGTTGATAGTTACACAACAGTGATGTAGGTAATTAGTAGTAACATTATTTGTTGGATATATTGGGGTCTTCGGGACTAAATATCTGCCCATGTGGGAGTCCGATCGGGTCGAGTGAGGATCCGTTGGAAAGCTTGCAGAGAGATAAAGAGAACGAAATGAAAATGACTCTCATCGGAGGTCACACGAGTCCGTACTCGTGGCCCAAAGTGGGCTAGGTGATCATAATGGAAGTGAATATTTTGTTCACATTCCAAGTCCCACATTGCTTGCGTCAATGATGGGAGCTCTCTCATCCTCCTATAAATAGAAGTGACTCCACCCCTTTCTAGTTGCTCATTCCATGTGTTGGAAAGGGGGGGTCCCGTTTGGGAACCCCACTCAGTATAAATTTTCTCTTTCTCTTAAGTCCTCTTCCGCGCATCAGTCGTGGACATGTGGCTCTACCTCTCGTAGGTAGAGTCCTCCGTTTGGTGCGGCCCTTTTCGGTGTTCGTCGTTTGGAGGACAGCCCTGGTGGAGCAGAGGCACTGGCAAGATCCAAGCTTTTAGCGATGGCGTCCAGGTTAGTAGCTTCCGCAATATTTATTTTTGCCTGGATTTATTTTCGGTTTTTCATTTAGGTCCCTGGGTCGGACCGGGTCATGTGGATCCGGGCCTTTCCCTACATTATTGTATAATAATTAGTATGCCTACAATTTGTTGCGCGAACAACAAAGGTTTGACCTTTAACCAAATATTCATCGGATAAGTACAAGAACAATGACGATTTTTATAATTTATGTTTTTACGATTACTGAAAAAAATTACATTTTTTGATAATTAAATTTTGACTATTGAAAAAAGCCAACAATATTATTTTATACGGTCAATAATTTTTATAGTTCTTTTTTCTACAATATTTTTTTAATATTATTTTTTTAACTATCTTCGTTGAAAAAGTATTGTCAAAAACAATATTATTGACTGTTAATAGCACAATTTTTTATTTTTTGTGGGCCGGCTTGCGGGCTAGCCCGTTTAGCCCGTGGGCTCAAACAGTCCAACCCTTTTAGATCTATTTTAAACTAGCCTATTTTTTAATATCCAAGTCCGTCATTTAGCAGGCAGGCCAAACTAGCCCGCAAACGTAAACCCGTTTTGACACTACTATTCGTTCCTATAGTAATTTTGCGGATTACAAGACAGCTCATTGAATTTTTTTCCGCAAGAGAGAATCTTGTTCATGAAGTGCTAATGTCAATAGGTCCTTTAAAAAAAAACAACGAAATTTGAAGTAACCAATCAATGCTTGTTGGTAATAGGGGATGCTAGCTATGCCAAATGTGTAATGATATGGGTGGGAGTGGGACTCTAATACGCTTATGTGTATTGTGATTAAAGTATAATTATAAGGGTAAACTACAGTTTTTCCCCCTGTGGTTTAGCCTAAATTCAGTTTGCCCCCCTATGGTTTAAAATGCGACACTTAACTACCCTGTGGTTTGGCTTAAAATTAATGTGCCCCCTGTGGTTTAGAGTGTGACACTTGACCCACTTGTGGTTTGTTATGTTATCACTTAACTACCCTATATTATTTTTTTCTCAAAATTTAATATTTAATATAACTTATAAAAGAAATTACCTAAAAATAATTGAATTAATTATTTTGTTATATTTATTTTATCTCTAAAATAATAACAATAAACCATAATCTTCTACTTTCAACTCTTTTTAGTGTTTCCTTCAAACTCTTTCTTTCCTCTAATCTCTCCAGTCTCCACCATATCCAAGAGTACTGTTATGCTCCTAATCTAAGGTGAGTTTGTGGTCTTCTCTTACGTACCGTTTATGATCTTCGCTCTTCTCTAAGTTCAATAATGTTAACATTCAATTCAGGTATGTATGTTCTGAACTTGAACAATAAAAAACTTAAATTTAGTTATATATTTGTATTATATTATTCTTTTACAATTTTATTTTGATTGATTTAATAATTCTAAAACATTAAAGATAAAAAATAACAATAAAATGAATAAATAACTAAATATAAATAATCAATGGAGTAAACAATAAATATTAAATTATTTTATTGATTTTTAAAATTATAATTTTTTTGAATCATTTTATAATTCTAGAGTGTTGAATAACAAATTTTAAACATTAAAAGTATAAAAATGATTATTAATTTGACTAAAATTTGGATAGAAGGTAGTTAAGTGATAACATAACAAACCACAGGGGGGTAAGTGTCACACTCTAAATCACAGGGGGGCACATTAATTTTAAGCCAAACCACAGGGTAGTTAAGTGTCGCAGTTTAAACCACAGGGGGCCAAACTGAATTTAGGCCAAACCACAGGGAGGCAAACTGTAGTTTATCCTAATTATAATGGACATCTCAACCATTATTTTAATTTTATATTAAATCAAAAAAATAGATAAATTTAATGGTTGAGATGTACAAGTTAAGGTGATTAAACTTCAATTATCACAATATACATCAGTTGATCCAAATTTGTGGAAGTGAGGGTGGGTTTGTTTAGTGGGATATAATTAACATTGAATTGAAAATTTTTAAATTGAACTTGTACACTCAACTATCCTAATTAACTCAATGCATGCGACTAGTTTTTTTTTCTAAAAATATATATATTTGTGTAAATTTATTTGACTCACCCGAACTACTTGATATAATTTTTTTGTCGAATCCGATCGATTCAAATGAGTGAGTTGAGTTATGCTCACAGTCACATCCTATTAACGTTAAAGAAGAAATGGTCCTACATGATGCAAAGCATTAGGGATTCTCATAATATGTAATGTAATTAACCTTTGTTATAAAATGTATAAATCAAGAATATCTATATGACTTGTAAGAAATAGAAAATTGGAGAGGAAAAAAGTAATCTTTTTATTCATATTATCACTTAGCTTATTGTGTATATCATCACAAAAAACTTTTATTTATAGTCTAAAAGATCTGAAGGAGATGTAGTTAACTTAATGTACATAATGAGGAGATAAACTCATACTTAATGTACATGATGAAGGGATAAATTCATATTTATGTACATGAAAAAAGTCAAGATGATAAAATTAAGGGTAAACTACAGTTTGTCCCCCTGTGGTTTGGCCTAAATCTAGTTTGCCCCCCTGTGGTTTAAAATGCGACACTTAGTTATTATGTGGTTTGGCTTAAAATCAATGTGCCCCCTGTGGTTTAGAGTGTGACACTTGACCCCCCTATGGTTTGTTATGTTATCACTTAACTACCCTATATTATTTTTTTCTCACAATTTAATATTTAATATAACTTATAAAAGCAGAAATTACCTAAAAATAATTAAATTAATTAATTATTTTATTAAATATTTATTTTATCTCTAAAATAATAATAATAAATTATAATCTTCTACTTTCAACTCTTTTTAGTGTTTCCTTCAAACTCTTTCTTTCCTCTAATCTCTCCACTATATCCAAGAGTACTGTTATGCTCCTAGTCTAAAGATACTTTTCTAAGAAAATTATTGTTTAATGTTAGAGTTTCTAAGCTCAATAATGTTAACATTCAATCTAGGTATGTATGTTCTGAATTTGAACAATAAAAAGACTTAAATTTAGTTATATATTTGTATTATATTATTCTTTTACAATTTTATTTTGATTGATTTAATAATTCTAAAACATTAAAGATAAAAAATAACAATAAAATGAATAAATAACTAAATATAAATAATCAATGGAGTAAACAATAAATATTAAATTATTTTATTGATTTTTTAAAATTATAATTTTATTTTTATATTAATTATAATTTTTTTGGAATCATTTTATAATTCTAGAGTGTTGAATGACAAATTTTAAACATTAAAACTATTAAATGATGATTAATTTGACTAAAATTTGGATAGAAGTTAGGTGAAGGTAGTTAAGTGATAACATAACAAACCACAGGGGGGGTCAAGTGTCTTACTCTAAACCATATGGGGCACATTAATTTTAGGGTAAACTACAGTTTGTCCCCCTGTGGTTTGGCCTAAATCCAGTTTGCCCCCCTGCGGTTTAAAATGCAACACTTAACTACCCTGTGGTTGGGCTTAAAATTAATGTGCCCCCCTGTGGTTTATGTTATCACTTAATTACCCTATATTATTTTTTTCTCAAAATTTAATATTTAATATAACTTATAAAAGAAATTACCTAAAAATAATTGAATTAATTAATTATTTTATTAAATATTTATTTTATCTATAAAATAATAATAATAAACTCTAATCTTCTACTTTCAACTCTTTTTAGCGTTTCCTTCAAACTCTTTCTTTCCTCTAATCTCTCCACTATATCCAAGATACTTTTCTAAGAAAATTATTGTTTAATGTTAGAGTTTCTAAGCTCAATAATATTAACATTCAATCCATGTATGTATGTTCTGAACTTGAACAACAAAAAAACTTAAATTTAGTTATATATTTGTATTATATTATTCTTTTACAATTTTATTTTGATTGATTTAATAATTCTAAAACATTAAAGATAAAAAATACCAATAAAATGAATAAATAACTAAATATAAATAATCAATGGAGTAAACAATAAATATTAAATTATTTTATTGATTTTTTAAAATTATAATTTTATTTTTATATTAATTATAATTTTTTTGAATAATTTTATAATTCTAGAGTGTTGAATGACAAATTTTAAACATTAAAAGTATTAAATGATGATTAATTTGACTAAAATTTGGATAGAAGATAGGTGAAGGTAGTTAAGTGATAACATAACAAACCACAGGGGGGGTCAAGTGTCACACTCTAAACCACAGGGGGGCACATTAATTTTAAGCCAAACCACAGGGTGGTTAAGTGTCGAATTTTAAACCACAGGGGGACAAACTGAATTTAGGCCAAACCACAGGGGGGCAAACTGTAGTTTACCCTTAATTTTAAACCAAACCACAAGGGGGCAAACTGAATTTAGGTCAAACCACAGGGGGGCAAACTGTAGTTTACCCTAAAATTAATTGTGATTATTGATAAATATAATATTTATAACAATCTTTGATTTGTTGTGAGTACTTTTTTTATTCTTGCAAATATATAGTATTTTAGTAAGAAATAAATTATCAGGAACTTTTAACTAATGTAACTCTAGAGTTGTATTTAGTTGAAATTTATAACGGCGGTAAGAGTTCCATTATAATATGGATTTGGCTTTTCAATACAAAAAATTCATATTCAAGACATTATATTCCTCATCAAGAGTCAAGACCTAAGGATAACAGAGGTGAAATGCAGGACAAGGAAGTAAAATCTTTTTATTTTGATATTTTCTTTAATTTAGATTAAATATAGCACTTTTTTTTTACTTCTCATGTGACTATTCTGATCTTAATAAATTCAAACATATTTTAGAAGTTAATAATGTTAGGTTTAATTTTAAATTAAAAAAAAGTCAAACTAAAATTTTGACTTCTCATCCCTTTCTCTCAATTACTTTTTTTTTAAAGAGAAAATGGTAGTAAGAAAAGGATTTCCTAATTAAGTATTATTGATCAGCAGGGCACCAGTGACATATTAGAGAGACTAATAGAAATTCAACCCAAAGGATTATTGTAGAAATTAATTAAATCAGAAGCAGTTTTATACAATCACAGCTACTCAACTAGTCCTTGAGTGTCAGATGATCTCTTTAAGGAGATATGCCCATCGAGAAGAATTTTAATGACTTCAAAGAAATTTGAACCCTCGCTCATAAGTGATGCGAAATGTTTGGTATGAAGTGAATATAGGTGAGGTGAAATTTTGATATGTTTGGTAGGTGTTGAGGTGAGTGGGAATGTGAAGAAACTTCCTTCATGAGAAAGGTTGCTTGTGTGTGAGGAGAGAAGTTGTGGTGACTGGTGAGGTGAGGTGATGTGATGTTTAAAGACCAAAATACCCTTAAAAATTTTGTGATTTTTAAAAAAGTAAGGGCAAAAAAGGTATTTCATACTTTTATCTTCTATTTCCCTATCTTCTTCCCACTATACCAAACAATATTACTTTTACATTCCACTTCCATTTCCCTGCATATCAAACATACTTTTATCACTTACTTCCACTTCCACTTCCCACTAAAATACTCACCGGATACCAAACGCCACCTAAACGCTAAAACTTAAAAGATATATTGAATCTTATTATAAATACATATATAGCCTAGTCTAAATTCATCAATATATGCTTACTGTGTTTCAACCAATAAAATAAATAAGATTTCGATTGCTATTAATTTAAGCATATTTTTAGGGTCCATTATGTTATATTTTTCTTAAAAGATACAAACCCCCACTATTTTTAAACAATTCAAGAGAGAGCTAGCTAGCGCAAATTAAGTACTTTAAGATATCATAATTTTGAGAAGATGTTTAATAATAAGACCAAAGACAGAACATGTTGGCGTCGCTTGATCCATATAGCCGACCCTACCTAGTGGGAAAAGGCTTTGATTGTTGTTGTTGTTGTTGTTTAATAATAAGATGGTAGTGAACTTCATTACTTCCTTTCAATCAGTTGATTCTTAATCCATTCAAAAGGTGTGTTCTTATTAATATAAATTTATATTAATATTAACAAATAACACAATATAATTAAAAAAATGTACCGAAATTCAATAGTAACGTTATATATTGAACTTTTATCCCAAAATTAAACTAAAAAAAATAAAGTAATTATTAAAAGACAAAACAACTTTTAATTAAAGACAGCAAATTAATTATTACAACGTCAAACTATGTGGACAATAGGGATACATCATACATGTGACTGAAAAAAGAAAAACATATACGTATACGTATACGTACATACACAATATTATTCAAATACTACACATGACACCCAAAGTTTACATCAAACTTTCACATATAACCACTAAACAAGTTATACTAACATATGTTACACATAAATGCTACATAATCTCGTTTCTCGATCTTCTGCCGTACAAAAATCTCGTGAAGTACTGAAGTGCGTTGATATGTGAAAATAAATCGTTGTTGTGTAAAATAAACGCATTTTAGCACTTCATTGAAATTGCACTTCAGAAGATCCGTTCTGTACCGAATATGAAGCTAATCGGAGTTAACAACTTTATTGGATCTAACTTGTTCACCACCTGCTGTAGGATGCACTTTGTTATCTCTTGTTCCAACACTTGAACTACCCACGACATCGTTCTGATCACCTCTCCCATCAGCTTCCATTAATTCTCTCTTCAAGTTCTTCTCCTTCACCCTCTTCTCCATTACATAGATTCTAGCCGAGCTTGCTCCAATGGAAGACATTATAATTATTTTTATTGTATGTGTGTGTGTGTGTGTATATATATATATATATATATATATATGCGCGTACCTGCAAAAACAACACAACAACCTTCAAATTGTAATTAACTCTCTAAAATTAAGTATATGATGATAAGCTAAAGACTCGAATACATGGCAATTTATAGAGGTTTCATGTGAGGTGAGAGAAGAATGAATACCTGAGAGGCGATGTGACTGTGAGAAAAAGATTAGATGTTTACCTGCAAAGGACGGGAGAGTGCATGTTAGGTGTAAGTGAAGAGCTTAATTAAAGAGGTGCAGCAAATTAAGGAAACCGTTTCTTTTTCCTATTTCGTCTTTTACCATGTAAGTTCATCCATTATTGCTTTGTTTTAAAGAACACACAACCAATAAAACTTTGATTTACACATCTTTTACAGGCTAAAAATTTCATTGTCGACCAGACTAGGCAAAAATTTCTCACTAACAATGACAAGGTTTTCTTGCTCAATTAAAACGGATTAAGATTTTCGATCGGTTACCCACCTAAAACGAACTTCAAATAGAGAAATTAAAATATGGAGAACCCTTGTATCAATGAGGGAATACAAAGAAACTAAGCGTATATGATACTAGAAACTAAGCTCAAGAAAGAAATTCTCAAATGAGTGAAATTTTGAATGCTTTAGCTGCTCTTGCTTTGAAAGTTGGTGAAAATGAAGAATGGAGTTAGAGTGCTCCCTATTTATAGTGCAGCTTGATCACTATCAAATAAGGAATGCAAAAGTTTGTGTATTAATATTAAATAAAGTCGTTGGGATTTGAGAATGAGTTTTTGGGAGGCTAGACCTGTTTAGACTTGAGAAAGAGCTGTTAGAGTCCTAGAGCCATTGAGACTAGAAACTAGCTCAAGAAACAAATTCTCAAATGAGTGAAATTTGGAACGCTTTAGCTAATTGTTCTTGCTTTGAAAGTTGGTGAAATTGAAGAACGGAGTGCTCCCTATGTATAGTGCAGCTTGACCATCAAATAAGGAATGTGAAAGTTTGTGCATTAATATTAAATAGAGCCGTTGGGACTTGAGAATGAGCTTCTGGAAGGCTACAGCTGTTTAGACCTAAGAAAGAGCCGTTGGAGTCCTAGAGCCATTGGGATTTGAGAATGAGCTTTTGGAAGGCTACAACTGTTTAGACCTAAGAAAGAGCCGTTGGGAGTTGAGAATGAGCTTCTGGAAAGCTACAGCTGTTTAGACCTAAGAAAGAGCCGTTGGAGTCCTAGAGTCGTTGAGACTTGAGAATGAGCTTCTGGAATGCTACAGGTGTTTAGACCTAAGAAAAAGTCGTTGGGAGTTGAGAATGAGCTTCTGGAAGGCTGCAGCTGTTTAGACCTAAGAAAGAGCCGTTGGAGTCTTAGAGCTTTTGGGACTTGAGAATGAGCTTGTGGAAGGCTACAGCTGTTTAAACCTAAGAAAGAGCCGTTGGGAGTTGAGAATGAGCTTCTGGAAGGCTACAGCTGTTTAGACCTAAGAAAGAGCCGTTGGGAGTTGACAATGAGCTTCTGGAAAGCTACAGCTGTTTAGACCTAAGAAAGAGCTGTTGGAGTCCTACAGCCGTTGAGACTTGAAAAAGAGCTGTTGGATAAAAAATCATGTCATTAATTAATTGTCATTTGATTTACTTGATCACCTTATTGCGTTTTTATTCAATCATCCAATCACGTCCCATGCATCTACCCAAATTTTCTTAACCAAAAAGGCAAGTCTTTGAAACAAAGAAAGGTCAACATAACAATAAATGAATTAATTAATTGCATTCCAAAATTTGTCTCAATCAATTTAAAATTAGGGGTTAAAATATTAGAATACATGAATTACTTACGTCTTGCCATACCCTCAATCAATTTTCAATTAATCACTCATATAAATTAAATAGGTAAATATATTATAATGCGAAGTGTACTTGCTTGAGATAGTCAATAATATTATAAAATTAATTAGGCAATATTATAAAATCAAAATTTTTATGCTCAATATGTTACGAAGGCATGCATTTTCAAATATATTTGTCTCAACTAAAAGTAGTGAATATAATGAATGAAATTGATTAGCATATAGTTCAATACGTAGCATTTTGATTTATAAAATGGCTTAGCAAATCTTTTTGAATTGCACATGTAAGTAACACAAAAGAACATAATGAGCTAAAACATAATGAGTAACACCTTGGAAAAGTATAGAGAGCTTAGAATAAGAAAACTTTGGCTATGTTCTTTAAGAAGATTTGTTGATGGAAAGGGAGAGGTACAAGCCTTCTCCCTCCTCTTTTCTTCCTAACAAACAAATTCCACTTTTTGCAATGTGATAAAATTATGTTTTTGCCCTTACTTTTTTACTCACTTTTATTTCATTCTCATTTTTAATGTAAGGACAAAATGGTCATTTTATCCACTTTTATTCCATTCACATCACATCATATCACATTGATATGACATTTCCATTCCCTCCTCTTTTCCCATTCTCTTTCCCATTCTCATTCCCATTCCCTCTTCTTTTCCACCAAAAGAACATACCATTTGTGATGGGAACAAAGGGAAGGAGGCGTTATGTTAAATAGGAATTCGGTCATATCATCAATACATTAAATTAAAGACGATGCCTCATCAATTTAATTTCTTTCTTCTTTTTCAACACTTACCATATGGGTCACAAAACACACACACACACACATATATATATATATACACACACACACGGCAATAGAGAGAAAGTGAAAGAGAAAGCTTAATTAACACGAACACCTTATTTCATATATGATTATAATTATCCAAGCCAAGGCAATTACATTAGGTTAATATATAGAGTACGCTAAACTAGTATAGTACATACCCATCCTAATTCCTTGGTGCGACACACACACACACACACACACACACACACATATATATATATATATATATAGCTATGGCATGACTTGTTTTCCTTTTCCCTTATCATCAACATTAGAAGTAACTTCTTCTCCTTTTTCCTCGTCACTAGAACTCTCTTCCACTGTCTTAGATAACACACATTCCTCTTCATTCTTCACAGCAGCATCCAAACCCCTCACGAAATTAATCACACCAACATCATTCAACCTCCATACTCGGAATCCAGGACTAGGATACCAAGCGTTGTTACAACTATCAAGAAGAGGAATTGTTTTGAAGCCATGGGATACCAAGGTCGAAGCTTCGAGGGCGTCCACTAGGCACGTGAACACTGTGACTGAGGCACGTGCGGGGATGCAAGGTGGCTCGTTGTAGGAGTCTTAGACGGTGATGCAAGAGAGGGTAAGGGACCCTGAAACGAAGACGTCCATTATGGTTCTTGTGGTGGCTGAAAGTCGAATAGCTCTTGTGTAGCTAGAGTTGTGGTTTGACACATAGAAACGGGATAGTCCGGGTCTGTGCCCAAATAGGAGAAGGATCTCATGGGCCATGGGCTCGGCTAGAGGACGCACTATGTTCCATAGAGTTGGTTCATTATCAGAACAAGGGTAGCCTGCAACTGCAATTATATACAACACCCACTGTTATTGATCATATTTGTCATTAAACTAGTATCCCAATCCTGAATAGTAAAGAAAGAGATAGAAATTAAAAGGTTTTTAAAGAGATTGAAATATTGGTGGAAATTAAAAGGTTTTCAATATATATATATATATATATATATATATATATATATATATATATATATATTTCATCTTCTTCATTTTTTTGAATTTTTTTCCTCATAAACAATAGAGTGAGAACTAAAACCAAATATTTATAATAAAACCTAAAACGTATTGAAATTTCGATATTACAAAGGTTTTAAAAGAACTTTAGTTGGTAAAATAAATTGTTGGCATTTAATTTAAAAAATGTTTGTATTATTATTATTTAATTATTAAGTAAAGAAAGAATTGTTATGATAATTATTTCCATAAACTAAATATTTCTAAAACATTTTAGAATTATGAATGAGACAAAGCTAAATTACTAAGCTCATTTTCAATTAATAAGAAATTAGATAGAAATATCTGTTTGCATTAATTAGCTTTAGAAACAACAATTAAAATGGTCAAAAACATTTATTTCCGAAGTACCAAAATAATGGTAAAAAACAAAGTCCCTAACATTAATTATTAATTTTGGTGAATTAATTAATTAATTATGATGAGATCCCACGTGCAAGGAAAGATTAAATGAACTTAATCAAGTAAATTAAACCAAGCAACATCGACAAAAGGAGAAAAGATCTGATGCTATACAATACTAAAAAGTAAGAAGAGAGGCAGACACAGGGCGATTTACTTACTAGAACCAATAGTAGAAAACTCAGCAAAATCCTGATAATAAGAAAATCTCTTGAACAGCCTTACAAGGTATGCTACGACTGTGGGTCCACAAACCCTAGGAAATTGTAAAGCATACAAAAGTCCTGGAAATGCGAAGAAGAAATTCCTTTGGCCCATTCGTATAATTGGGGTTTCTTTGGTAAGAGGCCATTGGAATTGGTTGACGGAGCAAACTATGATTTTTACAGTGGATTAACTAGTTGAACGATGACGTTTACAAAGAAACCTCCTAGTGCCAACAATGTCACGCTCCGTCTCTTTTCGTACCCCATTGACATAATCGCAGCAATCGGATAATGGAAAAGCTCCGTCGTCTTCCCGTTAGGGAACTGTTGTTGGTTGCCAAATTAACCGGTGCAAGTATACACCGCCAACAAGTAATACAATGATAAGTAGAGTATCGTCCACAGGGAACTAAGCTAAAACGAATTAATTACCAATGCGTTCATATTTTACCTAAGTCAAGCAACCAGAATCGAATGTTTTAATTCAAATCAAACGAATAACGCAATTTAGCAAATTCAATGCGAAAATAAGTCAAGAGAGTAAATGAGATTAAAAGCTCTTAGGATTGTAGTTTCACCTAGCACTTCACTAATGGAATTACGCCATTTTTTCACTACTCAATTCATTGGTTTGGTGTTAGTCTTAGCCTTATTTTCGTTATATGAATCTTCCAATCCTATATAATTTCTACCTCTCTAATTAAACTCCACATATGCCTATGGAAGTCTAAGTTCAAGAGATGCATTAAGTTCAAGCTAAATCCAACTCTTCAAGGCCCTTGGGTATATACCTATCCCTTGGGCAAATCAAGTTAATCAAGAATAACCAACATCAATCAAGAGGTATTCAACTCAAAGACTGAATTTATGGGTCCTTTCCCAAGGAAACCCCAAATCCTCTAATTTCCCTAGGTGATGGCCAAACAAATAGGGTTCATCAAGCACAAAGTTGAATAAACACCAAAATCCATTAAATCTTTTCTGACTTTGACCAAATTAGAAAAAGTGGAATTGTGACTTGGTTTTGAGCGTTGGAAACCAAGTTAAGAAATTGCACCTTGGAAGCAATTTGGTTTCAACTCTCGAAAACCAAGTGTCAATTTTAATCAGATCCATACTAGGATGGAGTCGTCAAGTGAGTTTTAAATGCCCTGTGAAAATTCTTTTGGCACAAAAAGCTTATCAATCTTACTCTAGGAATAAGGCACAATGTCTTTGTATTGTTTGCTTGTACAAGGACAGGAAATCCAATGGAAGAGCGAATTCCTGATAAAACTGAAAGGTGAGTGTTTGAGAGCAAATTGCCCTAAGTGATCATTGATAACTCTATAAAATATAGCTATTTAGGCGTTTACTTCATTCACTTCTAGTGCATTATCTGTCATTTAATCGCATTTTGGTTGGTTTTCAGTGTTTTCAGGATACTTAGGTGGGTTTAGATGTTTTGCATGGTTTTGTTAACTTTTGGTGTAGTTTAAGCTTTTTAGATGATGTTTTGATGGATCATTGATGCGTTGCTCTTATTTTCAAGCTTGAAAGGTGTAAAGCAACGAGGTTCAATGCATTTGGGAAGCCGAGGGATAATTTGGAAGCAAGAGGATCAAGGATTTGGTATGGTTTTAGAGGTTTCTGCCACCTTTGGTAGAAGGATGGCAGTTGGCGCTATAACACAATAGCAGAAGAAAAAAAAGAAGTTGAGCAAAGTTCCAGGCAGAAGGATGGCGCAATAGCGCCATCATGTATAAGGAGCAACATAAGGATGGTGCTATAGTGCCATCTCGAGAATAGTTTTGCGAATTCACGATTTTTACTGCTATTTAAGTTGATTTTCGGGCGAGATTCATTCATTCTGAGCCGTATTCGAGTTCTACATCAAAGAGAGAGCAAGATTTTGAGAGAAACACATCTTTGGAGGGCGTTTGGTGGATCAGAGCAAGGGAAGGAGCGAATACGGTTCTATTTTATCGGCAGGCTATAAATACTAAGCAGCTGGAGTAACTCATCTCATCCTTCATCTCTTCTCTTCTTCTTCGTGGCACCTCTTGGAGATTAGAATGATTATTCTAGTTTCCAAGAGAGGCTAGGTTTCTTAACCTTAGGAATTTTTTGTGAAAAACTTGAGCTATAATTCTTTACTAGGGAATTTTTATAGGATTTAATCATCCTACTTTCGATTATGATTTTGTGAATATTGTCTACTAAATGTTACGATTTTGTAATTGGATTAAATGGGTCATCCATTAGGTGGCATGGGAAGTTGATTAAGAAATTAGGATTCATACAATTAATTTTGGTAGTTTTATATTCTTTGAATGTGTATATATATATATACATACATTTATGATATTCTAATTCTACACTAGCCTAATGTGGATGTTGTTTCTTGGTTAAACAATTATCTAGGTTCAAAGCGTTAGCTTGAACAACTTTTGGAAGTGTTTTCCAAAAGATAATTGCTTAAAAAAAATCTATTTACATAGCGAAGATACCAAAGCAACATAAATTCTAAGGGTCGTTCTTTTCATTTCATTGTCTTTTCTCAAATCAAACAACCTTTTGCCTACCTTTAATTGCCTTTCTTCGTTCCTTATTTTATTTCTACTTTCGATACTCAATGGTCTAGTTACTCTGGAATTTCACTAAAGATTCCAGAAGAGATTCAACCTTGGGTTGTGCCCTAGCTGCATAACTTAGGTATATTATTTGACCCGGACTCACGATAAGTCCGTGCTTTGTCACCCCTCTCGGCCTCTCAATCATTGCAGTGTTAACTTGAGAAAAATTGCAACAAAACTACTTTGACTTCGCAAGAAAGTAAAGCTCTCAAAGTAGGCTTGGCAAAGGCTAACTGCCACCCACTGCAGCTCAATTCAAACAAGGTTGGGAATGCCGTAAAGGTGGAAGATTCCTATCCTTCTTTTCTCTGGAACAGTGTTAGGGAGTGACTTGGTAGAATTGAAGTAAAGGGTCCTTCGTGCTAAGTCACGATCACTTTAAGTAAGTGAGGTAAGGACTTAGTCTTTAGTAAATAGAATAACGTTCTATTGAGCTCAGCTTCTTCCCCTACCTCCTAACCCCTTAACTCTTGGCGTTTTACCAATAATTGTCTCCCACTACCTTCCTCGCTTATCTTTTGAATGCTAAGTAACTTCCATGTTAGTAACCGTCTTCTACTGTCTTCCACGCACATCATTTGAATACTAAGTAACTTCCACATTAATAACCGTCTTTCACCATCTCTCCTACTCATTGTTGTGAACGCTAAATAACTACCATGTTCCATGAGTCTAACCCCCATTTGCCTTCACTAAAAAACATGCTAACGGTTATCAGAGCCAGTTAAACAATAACCTACTAGTATAAGTAACCCTTCATTCAAGGAGAGAGTGGCAAGTCCAAGGATAGCAATTCCAAAGGTAACAATTCTCGAGCTAAAAAACCTTATAGAGACCTAAGTTCACCATAATTCTCTAATTCTCATAATCCTTCAAACTTTTTAAAGTCTATAAAACGTATTCATATTTATTGAAGATTCTAAGTTCTCTTGTACTTACTTACTTAAAATGCTTTACTTCTTCCCCTACTAAATAATTCCGAGTGTCTTGCTCTGAACTTTGGAACCCCCTTTCCCAAAAGACTTTCATTTTGTCTTCTATCACGATTACTTCCATTCAAGTTCAACCAAGAAAGGCTACGTATGAAGTATGAACTAAGTTTATCATAGCGACCAACTCACATCATAAAGACAAGATAATTAAAAATGGGCTTTCATTGACTGAAGTGATTGCAACATGCTGCTGTAATCATTAATAAAAACCATATCGTGACATATGACAATGAAATATACATAATGACCGGATTGCTGTCTGTATAATAGTATCTCCCTAAACTTATCGCTTGTCAAAAATCATATGATATGATACCCAAGTGGTAGTTAAAAAGTCAAGATAACAAATTGAACGGTTTCTGGGAAATGAAAAATGTACAATTCGACCCAAAAAAATGGTCGATTACTCGACTAATATACAGAAGGATGGGAATTCCAGCTGTGTTAGGAGCAAAAGCAAGGGAAGAAGCTCTGTGACTGAAAGTAGTCATCATCGTGAATCAGAATCACCGCCTTTATTATTGCAAGTCATGTACAATGGTGCACTTCCACTCCTTTGTTGCGCAGAAGCTAATTAATCTCTCTACTGACAGATACATACATACATACATGCCATACATACATCAGTACTCCGAGCTCCCCAAGAGCACTGTTAAGTTTTATTATCATTCACACATGCAAAGATGTGACCCCCAAGAACTTGTATTATGATACACCTGATTACTCCATTCATTCTCCCTCAGCTCCATATTCAAATGGCTCGTGGGAGAGAACCAACAGGTTTCCATGCCACTACGACCAATTCAAACTCAATTCCAATCAATAAACGTGTCTCCTATGTACACTCCCTGCCAAAAAAAACACAAATTTTAAACCAAGAATCTTCAAGCTCATTAAAAAGACAATGGGACAGGTGACAAAAATGGCAGAATGATCCACTTCCATTGTCCAGGAAACAAAAAAACTGTTCCTCTTTTTTAGTTTACTTTCTTCAATCTCTATAAAACCATCAAACTTTTAAGTAAAGGAGAGCAAGAATTTAATTGGTCATCATTGATATTCATAGGGTAAAGAGAGAACTTACTATCAGGAGGCTTGTGAACCTATTTATGCGCTTGATAGCGGTCTGGAGAACAGACAGCAATGCCTCCATCACCATGAACCCTCCTGGTTAAGATCAGCATTGTACCTTTTATCAAGATGATGGGAAAAACCTTGAGACTTCCCGATATAGCTGTTCAGCTTCAAAAGGTTTTGAAACATATCCGTCCATTCCACACCTCAAGCATTCCTCGTGTGTTGCCTGGATTACATCTGCCGTCATGGCCAAAATGGGTACATGCCAACTTGAACGATTCTCTAAGCCTTCCAGAGGCATTTCTCCAGTGTTCACAAGGCGTTCCATCTCCCGAATCCTCCTAGTAGCTTGAAAACTGTTGCAACAAGGACTTGCGTCAGCAACTAATGTGCTAAATTGACAATACATGTTATTAAATATACTTCTAGTTGTAACAGTAGTATAAATTTAAAAGAGAATGTTTCCAAAGGCAGTAATTATCAATATTTAGAAGAAATATTGCTGTTGCATACCCATCCATTTCCGGCATTTGAATGTCCATGAAACAGGCATCAAACTGATGGGGTGGCGTCAGCGATGTGATGGCCTCTTTTCCACTGTTAACACAAACCACATCAGCTCCATATTTCCTTAAAGCGCCAGCTGCTACTGTGCGGTTTACACTATTGTCATCCACAATGAGAATTTTTCTCCCAAGCAGAAGATGGCGGAGAGACAAACTTGGGAGCTCCCCGTTTCGAGGATTTCCCTTGTTCCCAACACCCATGGCTCGCTGTAAAGAAGCAGCAAGCATACTTGCTCTCAGAGGTTTTGTGATGACTGTTGGATTATGAAGACCAGTTACAGAACTTGTTCGAGAAGAACTACCAGAATTAACAAGAATGAATAACTTAGGAGGAACACTGCGATCGATTCTCCTTGTGTTATTGATAAACTGAGAAGAAATGCCTGAATCTCTATCCCAGACCTCCTGTTCAACCAGGACCATATTGATAACTAGATTCCCACTGCTCACAATTGACAAGCCTTGATTTAAATCTGAAGCAATTTCAACATGAATACCGAGCCGTTGAATGTGATATCTGGACACTTTAGCTCGGACAGGTCTAGGGTCTATAACTAATGCAGTCATGCCCTGAAATTCTGAGGATGCAAGGTTTGGTTGGTTGTTGATTTGCTGACTTTTACACTCATTTGAAGTAGGGCAGCCATTGGTGAAGACAGCTGTAAATGTGAAAGTAGATCCAATCTTGGGCGTGCTCACAAATCCAATTTCCCCATTCATGAGGCCAACCAAACACTTGCTAATGCTAAGCCCAATACCAGTTCCCCCATGTTTCCGGGACATGGATGGGCCAACCTGCATGAATGGAGTGAATATGCGGGATTGGGCTTCTAGAGGAATACCTTCACCGGTATCCTCAACAGAAACAATAAGTGTAATGCGTTCAGAGGAGGAAGATGAGAAAGAACCAAGAGGTCCCTCTTGACTGATAGTACTGAATCCTTTCCAACTTTGGCTTCTATCAGCAACGGGAAAGCCACTCAAGGTATTCTGTGATGTCGCAACTTCAATTGAATTGACAACTTCCTCAATAAGATGTACAGTGACAAAGATGTGTCCTTTGTCCGTGAACTGTCAAAATAATTACAAAATCAGATTCCATGACACTTGTTAGAGAAAAATAATTCTCATTTTATCTCTTTGGATATATACTCTAGGCTGGAACAGCGAGAAGTTGGTTCAATATTTCACGACGCTGTTGACAGAAGCATACTTAACTTAACAACTCGGAATGTACAAGAAAGAACAGTTAAATTGACTCAATTTATAACCCCACTTTCCTGAGAAGAGGACAAACTTTCAAACAAAAACACAGCAGCAAGGTACCAGCGTAACTCTAAATCATTATGTAATTACTTTCGCCGACTTGAACTTTAGTCTACTAAAAAAGAAGTGGGAAGAGGTTTGATAAAACTTTTTATGATAAATGCTTTCCTTCCTCTCTAAAAAATTGCTTTCTTTTTGGCAGTGTAGATTTACCTTAATTGAGTTACCCATGAGATTTGTAATTATTTGCCGAAACCTTCCCGGATCACCTACTAGCAGTTCAGGAACCTGATCTGAGATATAAACTGCCAACTGTGATACACACAAAATCAACCAGGAAAAGCCAATTATGATTAGACAATGCACACTTTCAAAACTTCACCACAATGAAAGTTCAAGACAACAAGAAATTTTACCTCTACTCCTTTTTCTTGAGATTTCTCAGAGAATAGTGACAATACATCATCCAAAACTGCTCGTAAGTCAAAGAGGACTGCCTCAAGCTCTATCTTACCAGATTCAATCTTTGCCTGGTCCAAAACCTCATTTATAAGTGACACTAGAGCTTTACCACTACCCTGTGCTGTTCTCACATATTCCTGCTGTGTTACATCTAGATCTGTGTCCATAAGCATATGCAACATTCCTGAAAGTTAAATTTTAGAGCATTGTCATAATGGAAGCTTTCATTTGTGATGTAATATGTATTATACACATATAATATATATATATATATATATAATTGGAACTGTATACCGTAGATACAAGACAAGGCTGAAAAAGTGTTTTCAACTTACCTAGAACACCATTCATCGGTGTTCTAATTTCATGGGACACAGTAGCCAGGAACTGCAGTATTAACATTTGATTAATCCAATGTGAATTGTATAAGTGAAGCCCAAACAAGTTGACAGAAAGAACCTAGAAAGACACTTACCTGGGATTTTGCAACATCAGCTGCCTCAGCTCGTTTTTTGAGTTCCATCATCTCACGGTAATCATCCTCTACTTTAGCAATTCGATTTACAGTAGCATGGAAAATATGCCCTACAAGGAGTGCAATAACAAGGATGCCAATTGAAGTAGTTATTGCCAACCATGGCCACGGAGGTTTCTGTTTGAACCTGTGTCAGCATCAAAGTTGAATTTCATACATAATTCAAGCCTTTTGACTACTTTCACATTTCAATCACTGTAGTAAACTATCAATTACACAAAAGCATCGAAAAAAATAATAAAAAGAATAATAATAAAGGTTAGAGTAAACTAAACTCCCATCCCTTGAAAGAGCAAAACATTGTTATTTTTATTATCTAAATAATTAGATATGTAGTTCATTAATATAAAAATTTATTTTAAAAAAATTAAAATTAATTAACTTTATCATTTTTAATTAAAAT
The DNA here is from genome assembly GCA_014851425.1 of Senna tora. Taxonomy (NCBI): domain Eukaryota; kingdom Viridiplantae; phylum Streptophyta; class Magnoliopsida; order Fabales; family Fabaceae; genus Senna; species Senna tora. Next base: position 33,044,517 of record CM026262.1, read on the forward strand.
AGATAATAAGGAAATAATAATTTTTAAAATATATTTTTCTAATTGATTATTTATTTTTTAAAAAAATTTAATATTACAAATAAGAGTATTTTAGTCAAAATGGGTGAAATTGCAAGTTTTCTTATCTTTCAACAGGAATTGTAGGTTTTCAAAATAGAGACAAAGGGAGAGTAATTTTGACATCTCTCAAGAGAAAGAAGTGTAATTTAATCTAAAATATAAAAGCACTCTTTGTGGTATTTCTATTTGCTGACAGCAAAACCTCACGTGATATGAAAATGTGACTGCGTACATTTCTACTTATTTGAAGTTGCCGTCATGCTAAAAACTACACCAAGTATTAAGAAGGACAGAGAAACCAAACTTCTTATGCATCATATCTTTTACCTGCAGTGCATCTCATGCTTCCTGAAAGGATCTCCAAAGTTCAGGGAGCTGACATGATGGAACCCATCATCTGACACATTTGAACCATACATGGCAATAGGATGGGTATGATTAGTAGTATCATACACATTAACAATTACAGTTTGCTTGCTAGCAAGCTGTTGAAGCAATTTTTCCACCAATGACTCAATATCAAAGACACCTCCAAGATACCTGCACAATAGGAGTGGAACATTTAAGTTCTCCTCTCTAACATTTACAATGAGCACGAATCCCCCTCCCCCCAATTACAAGTAATCAAGTAGAGTAGACACGTTAATTCAGAGAGTGAATTATACGTTTACAAATTTAACAGTTTTAGATCCCAAAAAATTCTAAAAACCCATGCATACCCATCTGTTGCTTGAATCCTTTCATTGGGAGTTGCATTTGATGGGAGATCTCTCTTGTAGACGGCAAATGTCAGGATAACTCCTAGCCGATTTGTTTTAAGAAGCCTGAAAGGAGCAGTTAAAACCCCTTTCCCTAATTCTCGTGCGCGCAACACATTTTCTCGATCTTCCTGTTGATGAACAATTAATTATCAGTCACAATTTGAAAATGTAATTGAGCAAAAGCATATTAAAACACAACCAACAATCCCATATGAGCTTTGGAATATCCCCCAAAAACAGAGATTATTCATGTATATTATTCTTAGATAGAAGCAGTCCCATGGAGACAAGCAAGAGAAAGGAAGAACGGGTGTACACCAACAAGCTGGGAGTATTAACTTAAAATGGTCTAAATATTAGGGACATGTACAAACGCAAATTTAACTAACACCTTACAAATATTATTACAAAAGATATCAGAGAAACCCACCTTTCCAGAAAGCACGTCAACGGAAATGACATGGGAAATTGTATCCTGTGCAAAAATGACAGGAGCATATTCTTCCCGAACAGGGGAAGGCTCCAAGGCCTCAGGAGCGTAATCATCCTTATGAACGGGGTTCTGCTCAAGCGTATCCATCCTTTTAATGGTCCAACCTTGTTGCTTCTCAAATTGTTCCCTTTCAGAATGGAGCACCCTCACAGCATACGCAACACCACTTGTAAGGGGCCTCTCAAAAGCAGTTCTTTCTGTGTACCTAGCAAATGTTCTCTGTAGGATTTATAAGTTAGAATTTAGATTGATTTGCTGACAAAGGCACTATTCATCGTGGGCATATTATTTTATTACAAAAAAAAAAGAAATCTAGATCTTGTGTCAGCTCAAGCTTAATCGACCTTATTAATCACTTGTAGAGGAATGACATCCATGATTGAGAGATTTTAAATTGAGATCTAGTTACCTGGTCGATGGCAGAGGGGTTCTTGGCATGGTGGAAGGTTGCAATGAGAATTGACATAGCTTGGATATGGTTCATACTAACATTGAACTGATCTTGAAGCATCCTAGCCCTCTCATCGCACATACTTGCCAGAGTCTCTTTCCTCTTCTCAGTGGCCTGAAAGGTCATATAGCAGAGGATCCACAAAGAAGCCATGGTCCAACCCAGAACCCATATCAGCAAAAGCTTTCTCCACAGATGTCTCCTAACTTTCTTGGACCCAATATACTGGTAGTATTGTTGGTGGATTTTGCAACTATTCCCAAAGATCTTCTCTAACCATTTGAGCCACATCTTACCACCACCACCACCACCAAGAAGACCAACCTTGGTGTCCATAACTCCACTGTTGTTAAACCAATTCATGTAAATGATAGACACAATCCAGCAACATAGCACCAAAAGCAGATGCCCCACTTTTAGACCAAATCCAACTACATAGAACAAGCTCATCCACAACAGTAACCAACACAGGTTAACAAGAAACAGTTCCAGGAGGTGAAGGGTGAGACTTCTAGCGAACTCCAGGTAGGCTAGTGAGAGAAGCACTGTCAAATCCACAGAATCTCCCCCAGTGAAAACCTAGTAATTAGAATTCTGGAGTGATGAGAGGTGAAAATCAAAAAGAAAAAAATGAGCTAAGAACAACTCCAACCACCCCCACAATCCCTGAAAACAAAGAGGATTTCAGAGGGGAACAAAGACGTGACCTAGAAAAGATGCTGTCTTATCCACCGGAATAGCCTCAAATTGAGAATGCACGGGAATACAGAAATTTAAGGCAGATAAGAACCCCTTAAGAGAATCAAAGAATCACAAGATTCTGAGTTTCTAATTCTAAACAGAAGTTGATGTTATCCTGTCAGCTACCAACCAAGACGCAGAACTAATAAAAGAGGCCAGAATTAACCCATAGAGATTCGATTTTAGCTTATCAAATCTCAAATTATCATCACAAAACAAAGAAATCTAGCTACCTTAAATTCCTAAAACCAACAGCACAAGCAGCTTGTGGGAGCTAAACTTAAGGTTTGACCCTCCAGTAAAGATTTATGACACAAATTAACGGTAATACTAACAGTATGAAGATCAAAGAGAAGTGTAGAAGGGATGAGAGAAAAATTGAAGCTAGAAAAGAAGGAATTCACGGACATTGAGAGTGGAGAAGAAGAGTATGAGAAAGAAATATGGGATTGGGAAGAATATGGTGGTAAAAATGTTTTGTTGCATAACATAGGCCCATTATCTCTATTCAAACTATCCACTAAAAAAAATAAAAAAAATATATAATGTAATGAGAAATGAAATGATAGAGTAATAAGTAATATTTTAAGAAATGAAATGCTCATTGGATATAAAAAAGAGAAAATTATTATTTTTATTTATAAAAAAACTAAATTTCTCTATTTATTTTTTAAAAATTAAAAAACTTAAATATAGTATTAAAATATAAAAATACCAAATTTAATTTACAAAAAATACAATTAATCTCAATTTAATATTTAAATTTGTATTTTATCAATTATTTTAATGAGAAATGAAATGATAGAGTAATAAGTAATATTTTAAGAAATGAAAGGAAATGCTCATTGGATATAAAAAGAGTAAATCATTATTTTTCTTTATAAAAATAAAATATTTCTCTATTCAGTTTTTAAAAATTAAAATTTTTAAATATAGTATTAAAATATAAAATATAAAATTAATTTATAAAAAATAAAATTAATATCAATTTAATTTTTATACTCTTATTTTATCAATTATTTTAATAAAAATAATCAATAATATACTCTGACAAATTATATGTTTTGCAATTAAATTTAATATTTGAATCTTAATTAAAATAAATTATACTTTTAAGATAAAAATAATAATTTATTCCATAAAAAAATTAAAAATAAATGAAATAGAGAGAGGAGGGGCAGAAAAGGCATACTCCCACTCAGCAGAAATCACTGCTTTTCTCAACTTTCCTTTCCTTTCCTTTCCTTTGTGTTCACATCCCTATCCGTCCATGCCAGTAGACAACTCCTACACGCTAAGTCGTTAACCCGATGTGTTTGTATCGCTGTACTTTGCATTTTGACAAAAGTACCCCTTTCATGACCCCAAAATTTCGGGAATAAACATCCACTTCTCTCCCGAATGGCATTAGATAACCCGTACTTTTCCCATATTGCCATGGGAGGACCAAGAGTCAAAAGAGTAGGTAAAGAGATGAAGCACGCATGATTGTAACCTCTCAAGGTGTTATATTATCTTTTTCTTCTCGGGGCAAAATTTTGAAGTTTCTCAATTTTTTTTTGTTAAATTATTATTTAATTTTTAAATTTAGTAAAAATATTATTTAATTTTTAAATTTATAACTCTGTGAATTATTTAATCCTTGAACTTAGCAAAAATATTATTTAGTCTTCGAATTTGTAACTATATCAAGTATTTAATCCCTTGACCTTTACTCGTTAGATAACCAGCTAACGTGGCCATTAAATACTAATGTTGTATCGTTAAGTATCCAATCACATGCCACCTCACATGCCATATTAGCTTTTAACGACCACATCATCTGGTTATCTAACGAGTAACGGTTAAGAGACTAAATATTTGATAAAGTTGCAAATTCGGTAACTAAATAGTATTTTTTTTCAAGTTCAGGGATTGAATAATTGATAGAGTTGCAAATTCGGGGATTAAAAAGTATTTTGTCAAATTCTGACACTAAATAATCGACAGAATTGCAAATTTATGGACTAAATAGTATTTTTGTCAAATTCGAGGACTAAATAATAATTTGATCAATAATTCATAGACTAAATAGTATTTTACTTTTTTTCCTTCCTTTTTCTCTGGAATTTGACTACTGTTTCAGTTACTTACAGCTCGTTCGTGCCCTTCCTTTCTTTAATTCTTTCACTAATTACTCTGCTAATCACACATTTAATTAATTCTAAACTAATATAATTAACAAGTCAAATTTTGAAGTTGAACTTTTTTGTGGTGATTATTTATGTTCACCTAATAATTAAATGTGATCAACAATTCATAGACTAAATAGTATTTTACTTTTTTTTCCATCCTTTTTCTCTGGAATCTGACTACTGTGGCAGTTACTTACAGCTGGTCTTGCCCTTCCTTTCTTTAATTTTTTCACTAATTACTCTGTTAATCACAGATTTAATTAATTCTAAACTAATATAATTAACAAGTCGAATTTGAAGTTGAACTTTTTTTGTGATTATTTATGTTCACCTAATAATTAAATGTGATCAACAATTCATAGACTAAATAGTATTTTATTTTTTTTCCTTCTTTTTTCTCTGGAATCTGACTACTGTTTCAATTACTTAGAGCTGGTCTTGTCCTTCCTTTCTTTAATTCATTCACTAAATGATACATTTAATTAATTCTAAACTAATATAATTCACAAGTCGAATTTTGAAGTTGAACTTTTTTTTGGTGATTATTTATGTTCACCTAATAGGAGGCAACAAGAAGCCGATGATATGCTGGAGAAGGAAAATGGCAGTGGGTGTAAATTGAGAGGAGGAGTAGTAGGGATAAAACTGAGAATGACGAGAGAAGCTGAGGGAAAAGTGGTTGGGCAGCATCAAAGTCCTAAAATCGTAATTTGGGGAAAAGGGAGTGGCAAAGAATGAAGGGCACTTTAATCAAGGGGGCTGTCACGAAGTGATTAGGCCATCACTACCCACTTCTTTTTGGTGTGCTGTGGGGTGGGGAGCTCTTCCTGATAGCGACGTCCCACGTCAGCTCACCGGTTCTGTATTCGCACCAATCACTTTCTCCAACGTGTCGTGTCCTTAATGGCTCTTGTTTGGAGATGTGTCTAGCATGCTCACGAAAGAGATTAAAATATGAGTTTTATTTATTAGCTAGTGAACAATAATTTTTTATTGAAAATAATCCTGGGTCTTATAGCAAATTTTTAGGAGAAGTTGGATATAAGAATTAAAAAGATAATTTTGAGATTATTACTATAATATTTTGTAATTTTGTATTTGCTATGCAAATTAAAAAAATAGTTCTAGTATCTTATATTTTGAGAATCTTGTAATTTTGTCTTTACATTTTTTAAATTTACCTAAGAGGGTGAGATTATAATAAATTATCATAGGATAAGATTATTTGAATTACCTAATTTTTAAACTATTTTTAATCTCATCATTTAAATCATTCTCTCTTTTATTTATTAGGCATTTCTTTTAATTTTTTTCAATGATACTTAAAATAAATTATTTATTTTTTATGTAACATATATATATATATAATTATCACTCATCATTTAAATAATTGTATCTTTTCTTTGTTTTTTTTATAAAATATGTTTTCTTTGTTAGGATAAGCATCTCTTATGATTTTCAAATAATATTTTTAATTAATTATATATTTTTCATGCATTATATATATTTTGCTATATTTTATTTTTGTTGTTCAAACTTTTACATGTGTATATATGTATAGTGTAATACAATAATAAAGTTTAGTACGATAACTTCAAATGTGACAAATTTAAGAAAATTCAAAGAAAAAAATGAATTTTATTAGAGACACTCCATAAATTATTATCAATTTTGTAAGTTAAATTTATTTTTAAAGTTAAAATATTTTTTTAAATTAAAAGTATAAAAATGGTATAAGAATATGGTTTTAAAAGTTAACCGATATAAGTTGAAATAATTTTATAAATTATTTATTGAATCATAAGTTACTATTTAGAAAATCAATCAATGGCATATTTAAAAAAATTATTAAACGTTCTCGGGAGTCGGGATTATGAAAGTTGAACCAAACACAAATTTGTAATATTCTTGAAAATCTTGTAAAATAATCCAAAAAATATAAAAATGAAACCAAACAACTTTTATGACATTTTTGTAAATTTTAATTCCGAAAATCACATTCTAAAACTAACATTCTCATAATTAAAAAAATCAACCCGCATATATTATTTAAAATAAATTTGGGAGGAGCATCTCTTTCCTAATCTTACGTGTACAAAGAAGGTGTTTTCAGTTTTCTTTGTGCTTCATTTGGTGGATAATTGGATATGGTTCAGGTAGTAACAAAGAGGGCATTTTCTTTGCACAAGGATGGTGTTTTCAGTGCTCCTTCGTGATGAATGAATGAGTGGAAAACTGCCAAAATTTTGAGATTATCTACGTCTTTGTCGAAGTTAAAGCGAATGAATCCATTTTATGTCCCTAGCCTGGAAAAATAATAATTACTCTGTAATAATGAATATATGTATATATTAGATAAAAACGGAACAAGAGTCAAGTTACACAAAACAGTACAAAAACATAAAACCTAGCCACCACACCTACTCTTGACAAAAAAAAAACACATAAAAACGCAGGTAAATGCATAGTTTGCTTTAGGCTTCTCTTTCCCACAAACATTTAAAATAACATCATTTTTGAGAGAGTGGTTTAGAATCCAACATGGCTTTCGTTGCTTCTTCAGCATGAAATTAGATATAATATTCGTTCGTTCATTTTATATTTGATGGAATACATCACCAAATTCTGAATTCTAATATTAAAGTATATGTAGTTCCGTGTCATGATTTTTCTTTTCTTTTTTATTGTTTAATGAATTACTAATTTTGTTAAATATTTTTTTAGTGGAAAAGAATGGTAGTAAGGAAATGCACTCCCAAGTACTACTAGGCAGGGCGCCAGTGACATGTTGGGGAGACCAACAGAAGCCCAACTCAAAGGATTACTCTACATGCATAAACCGCAAGCAGTTTTATCCAATCGCAACTATTCAACTAGCCCTTGGATGCCAGGGGATCTCCCTGAGGAGGGATGCCCACCAAAGTAAGAATTTGGATGACTTCAGGGGGATTCGAGCACACCCTTATCCAAGGGTGAGGCGAAAACTTTCCTCCGAATCATTAAGGCTATGTTTGGTTCAAAATTTTTATGGAATTGGATTATAATTGGAATTGGAATTGGAATTGAATTATTTGAATTGAAAAAGTGTGTTTGGTATGAAAAGATGGAATTGGAATTGAATTATTTGAATTGAAAAAGTGTGTTTGGTATGAAAAAGATGGAATTGAAAGTTTATAAAAGAAGGTGAGGTAAAAAGACTAATTTGCTCCTTAATAAATATTAAATAATTTTTTTAAAATTTTATTTTTTTAATATTCATTATAAAAAATAAAAAACAATAAAGAGAGAGAGAAAGAAAGTAGGGACAAAAATGTCTTTTAAACCCAATTCCACAAAATTTATCTCAATTCCTCAAAAATACCCTACAATCCAATTCCACAAAATTTACACACCCAATTCTAAAAAACCAATTCCACGTAATTCAATTCCAATTCAACATAACTCAACCAAACTAAATAATTCCTAGAATATTGTGCAATTCCATGTGGAATCCAATTCCACGTCCAACCAAACAAAACCCACTTTATGGAATTGAGAATTGAATTCCATGGAATTGAGTAAATTTTGTGATTCCAATTCCAATTCTACGTGACGAACCAAACTGAAGAATTTATCGTAATCCGTGCAATTCCACCTTCAATTCCAATTCTCCACTGAACCAAACGCAACCTAATCATTTGTGCCAATCCATTTTGACTTTGTTAAATATTTTGATCTAGACCATATAAATACATCTCAACACGGAATTAATAACTAATTATTCTAATTAAAGATCAAATTCAAAAGGTGTAAGTTATGAGAATACAAACTCTAAATCAATTAATTATTTGTATAACATTGCGTTGATTTGTTTAATTTTTTTGTAAATTTGTTTTTAATATTTTATATATATAACAATGTTTGTTTAATATTTAATCATTTCATAATTGAATCTTGTTCTAAAGTATCATTATTAATGTATCTTTAGCGTGATAATTAATGGTTTAATTAGATCTAGAGTTTGATTAGAAATTCCGTTGGGAGAGACTATGGATGGATAGATTAATTTCTTTTCTTTCATTATTTAGAAAAAAATAAAACTAAATTTTGTAAATAAAAAAAGGAAAGGGGACATGGAGTTAATTTCATTTTCTTACTAAATTAATCATTTGAGTTAATTTCTGAAGGAAAAAGAGACAGAGGACCTAAATCATATATGTGTTCATTGTTTATTCCTCAATTTTTTTTTTTATTTCTCCTCTTTTTAGCACATACCAAGTGTTAGATTCATTTTTTTATGGGTGCTTACAGTAAATATTAAGGGACCGTAACGAGTCTAAACTTTGAGGGATATGTCCTAAGTGAAGACCTAGGTACCTATGTATCCTGATAAGGGATTAAAAATCACGTAGTTTGATCAAGGAGACGTCCATGGTGGTCGTTAAGCATAGGGTTTACTTGTATATATGCCGTGGGCGACTAGGACATTGATGGTGAGCTAGGCCACCAGAAATTGGACTATGGAAGTCCGGTGGAGGATCTGTGGAGGAGGGAGCACTCACACGTGGGTGAGGACTGTGATCCCCGGACAGCCGGTTTACGTTAGAGTTACGTGAGTGTGGTGGTGAGAGGGAGATAGGGAACGTGAGAGATTATGGGAGAATATATCGATGGAAGTTAAAAGAGTGGGAGGTCAACTCTTGAGTAAGAGAGGTAGAATGATTGTGAATGTCTAGGTTTTCGTGCAAGAACTTATTTATAGCCTCTTAACGGGTTATATGGGCAATGGGCCCTCTTCAAATAAGAGTCTTCCAGAGAGAAGAAGTGTGACACATGCGTATCACATGTGAGATTTGATACTAACAAAAGTCCCCCAAGTCTATGAGTGCTGCGCACCTGTGGACTTTAGTAAAATTTTGGCGTGTCACACTGAAGTTTCCAACAAGTGGGACTAGTTTTCCCTTTCATTCGTCGATTTAAGGCGTTCGATGACTTATCGAAGGCCTTGATGTCGGCCAATAACCCAAAGTCTTTATTATGAGGGCGAGCAACATGATGGGACACTCGAGTTGTTTGAAAATCCTAGAAAATATTTTGGCGGGAATTTCTCCAAATACATGTCCTTACTTTGTTGCCTGTCGCTTGGCTTACCATGCAAGTCTCCCGAGGCTACAAGCCGCAATGAAATTAGGGTTTGACAATCTTTCACATCTTCTCGAGGGGTTGTCATCATTGGTTTCGTTGTATACATCACACGTGTTTGGAAGGCCTTTTAGTCTTTTTCCAGTGTATTCGAATGGTTTGGCAAGACCATTGGCTCGCCAGTTTTGGATGAGTGGCGACTAGCAGGTAACGATTCGATTTTTCGGTGTCGCCCAAATGTGTTTGTTTTTGTTACCCCTTTGGACGAGACGCTTGAGGTTCCTTTGTATGATTACCAGAGGCTGTGAGTAGGCTCATTTTGCCACGTGCTACTCCGTGAGTGGCTTCGTGCATGTGTCGTTTCTCTTTTTTCCATAGACAGTAATGGCTTAGTGGTTTTTAGGCGTGTAACTCGAGGTTATGATTATGGAGGATAATTAATGCACTACATATGTGTGTGTGTGTGCGCGCGCATGGTTGCGCTTTTGAAGGTCTTGAAGTTTTTGAATCGTCACTTAGGCTTTGTTTGGGAATTAAGAGGGAAAGGGAAGGGGAGAGATTAGAGGAGAAGGGAAGGGAGAGGAAGGGAAGGTTAATCTCCCATATGTCCTCCCCTTGTTTGAGTGTTGATACCTGCTTCAAAATACTCCAATTTGGAGCATCTTGAATTTGTGAAGGGAAAGGATAATGGAGGGTTAAGGATTGATCTTCCATTATCTTCCCCTCCAATTTTCATCTTCCCAAACAAGGAGAAGATATCTTATTAGTCTCCCCTTCTCCTCCTTAATCCCCAATCCAAACATACCCTTAGGGTATGGTAGGGTGGTTATAAATAACCGTTTAGCCCCTTCCTCTCCTTGCTTTGTTTTTTTTGTTGCTTCTAGGTTCTTGAGTTTCTTCTAGAGATCTGGGTATTTTTTTTCCTTAGCTTCTTCAATCTTCATCTCCAAGTCCCCCAACTCAGCGTGTAGTATCAATATGTTGAGTAAGTGACTAGTTTTTGTTATTCTTGCACCATTGTTCTTTTTGTTTTGATTTTTAATTTCGATTCTTGGTCTGGGAAAAGGGTTATCCATTCTCCAACACTGACTTCATGCCTTCATCAAAGGGCCCTTCTCCTGTTGGCCGTGATATGCCTTAGATTAACCGTGAGAAAGGTAAAGGAGGTCGAGACAAGCATAAGTGAGACGATGGTAAGGAGCAATGGGAGGTATCGTCGGAGCAATCTAAGGTTCTGTTTGGAACTTCCTTAGATTCTGAGGTTCAATCTTGGTCATCCTTGGAACAAGATTCAATTAGGGAGTCTTTTAAGGCTTCATCGGTAGAATCTCAAGCTGCGGTGATAGAGCTTACTGTCGCTATATTCCCTCGCCACCTGCGAGGGTTTCAGGCTCTACTTCACTGATGCGCATTGAGGGGTGGTGAATTTGGACTCTCTTGATGAAACTGTTGTTCCTACCACAGACCTCGCAGACGATGGTGTTGTTACGGCGGCTCCAGCTTTTTTGAGTCATTCACAAAAGCAGAATAGTGGTGATTCGAATGAGCTGGTGAGCAAGCGCGCTCGCATTAATGATGGTGAGCTAGCCAATGTTAAAGCTACTCCTAATGAGGATACCGAGGCGTTCGCTATCGTGCCAACTCAAAAGGTCAGGGCGTCGGTTTTGGCTTTGACTTCGAAAGAGTAGAAAGGGAATCTCCGGAGGATACTCCTGAGAATGTAGAACGCAGGGATCCATCCGGGCATTTTGTTATGGTGTCTCCCGAAGAAGTGCTCACCTTCAAGGTGGTCTTAAGAGGCCACCGATGTGCTATTGATTTTGTCGAGAGGGCTGTGAAAGAAACTGACCTTGGTGCTAATGGCCTCTCACTCCGCTGTTGGGATAAGATCGCCCAAGGTTTGGGTGACCTTCATCATGCTTCTTCTAGTGTGCAGGCGGAGTTTATAAGTGTTCACTTTTTGTAATATGTTTTTATTTTCATTCTTGTGTCTTCTTCCTAATTTCTTTCTGTTCTTTTTCTTTTTTGGCAAGTGTGAGGTGCACGTCTGCGATAGCTTGATGGGCGAGATCTCTTGTAATCTTCTCGCGGGCAAGAGGCTCAAAGAGATGAGGGTTCGGCTCGGGGATGTTCGTACTTTGTTCACAGCTCGCGAGAAGGCGTGCATGGATATTCTTGCCGAAAACCAAGTTCTGAGAGTTGATCTTGGTAAAATTGAGGGCCTTCGATCTGAGATTTCGGCTTTGAGGGGTGACTTGGCTCGGGCGTGGCAAGAAGCTTCCATGTGTAGGGCGGATGCCAAGAAGTGGCGGAAGGAGATTGAGTCTTTGCGGGCACACTTGGAGGATACGGTCGAAAACTCCAAGGTTTCCGAATAGCATGCTTTGGCTTCTATAGTCGAGCTCAGTTAGAGGCAATCTCTGTGATGGCTAACTAGGAGGCGGATGAGACTGAATGTCAGGCTAACAGAATGGCCGAGTGAGTGCATGGGATGCACGAAACCTTGATGTGGAGCAACTTTCCATAGTTCATCGTGAGAGGTTTCCAAAGGGATTGTTGAGCTCTCTTCATCCTGCTCTTTAGGTATCTGATGGAGTGATTCATGGGAGGAGGAATGACGACCCGACCCTGGATATTTCTCCTTTTAGGCGTGATGCTTTTTGACCGATTGGACATGATGTACTTTCCTCAATCAGAGCTGTTATCAATCGAGGAGTTGAGGACGCCATCATTGTTAATGCCTCTGATCCAACCGTTCAGACGTATGTTGCCGATCCAACCGTTCATACGGATGCCATTAATGGTGAAGATCCCGGGGATGCCCGGGCTTGATTTGTAATAGCCAATATTTTGTCCTTATTTTTGGGGCAATTGCCTTTTGTAACGACGTATCTTTGAATTGAATAACACTTATCTTTGTGCTTTCAATTTTTCTATTTGAGTATCTCTTTAAGGGTAGATGAATAATTTCCACTCAACCACAACTCAGGTTTTAATTTCTCTCCCATTGCACACATGATATTCACCTTTTGAAAAAAAAGTCAATTTTTGTACAAGGGTCACACTAACGGGAGTTTGTGCTCCCAAGGCTCAAGCTCGCATTGTTGTATTTTTTTTTTGAAAAAAACTTATGTTGTTGTCTACCCTCTCTCCTGTTGTTAGGGAGATAGATATGGGGTAATAGTGTATAGGTACCCTATGACATGTACCCTTTCTAAAATAAGTACATTATAAGGTGTGTGAGCTATAATCACTAAGGAAAAACTTAGTTATGTCTAAAATTCTCTAGAATATCCGAGCACTATGCATATACAGTTTGAAACCCTTTAACCTTTCTACCCTTCTTTATTAATTTTCTTATTGCTTTCATGGTATTATAGCTCCTTTAAGGGCACCATGGAAAGCAGCACCTCGTCATTGATGACAGGGTCAACGTCTACTACTGCAGCACCAGTAGTAGCCAAAAGGCTCAATCACCTCATTCAATTGTTCTCTCTCCATTAAACCTGATGAGGAAAATTACCTCCTATATGGAGGTTATAAATCATGGCTGCCATTCAAGGCCATGACATAGAAGTTTACATTGGAAGAAAGAGTTCTGTACTAGAGAAGTTGTGTACCTATATTTACCCTTACAATTTATGTCATTTGGCAATGTTCTATCATGTTTATTATGTTCAAATGCATCTTTTATGATAATGTGAATCAAAGAGGGACTAAAGCAAATTCTTGTTAATTTTCGTATTTTAATGACTAAATGTGATAATTTTGTGTTTTTGTGCTTTCTTATATTTTTGAGGAGTTTCACGACTACTCTTTCATGTTTCCAAGGATCCCGGATGAAAGCTAACAAGAATAGTCAACCATGAGGACTTAAATGAAAGTTGAAAAGTCAACATGGAGGAAGAAAGAAAGTCAAAACGCATAGCTTAACTAAAGGCAAAAGTACCTTTCCTACCCCCCAACGTTTGGGGGTCCTGTCAGTTTCGTCCCTAACATTTTTTTGTTGTCAATTGTACCCCTAACGTTTTGCGTTTCTGCCAATGTCACCCTTTTCACTAACACCGTCAAATATTTAACAGTTTTTGCTAACGTGGCATCCCATGTGGCAAAACGTTTTTTTTTCTGTCAATTGTACCCCTAACGTTTTACATTTCTGCCAATGTCACCCTTTTCACTAGCACCCTCAAATATTTAATAGTTTTTGCTTACGTGGCATCCTATGTGGCAAAAATATCTGACTTGGTATATTTTTTTTTCCATATCAGATTTCCTACTCATCTTTTTCCCATCAAAGTTGTGTCGTTTTGACCTCGGCCTATTCCTTCTAAAATATAACTCAAACGCACGCGCTATTTTGCTCATAAAAGGGTGACATTGGCAGAAACGTAAAACGTTAGGGTTATAATTGACAGCGAAAAAATGTTAGGGGCAAAACTGACAGGATCCCCAAACGTTGGGGGTAGGAAAGATACTTTTTCCCTTAACTAAATGAAGCACACACGCCAGTGGCGCGTATTTTCACACGCCCCCAGCACAGAGAAAAGACAGACAAATTTTGGATAATTTGAAAATGAGAGTCCAAGGCCTACCTAGAAGCCTATAAATAGAAGAGGGGGTGATAACACCGAAATGTAACACCTTAATTGGTATCATTTTAAATAATATTAATAATTATTAGTAATGTTACGGGATTTGACATCATTCTGTGTTCATCTAGGTCAACATGTATAAAGTGGTAAAAACATTTAATTAACACTTATTTTGTGATTAAACTGTGAATTCTAGATAATTGTTATTATTTGAATTAAACCAGGTATTGTCACAAATACTTTGGGATGATTTTAGGTCAAACTAGGAAAGTTCAATGGGGAATGATTTCAAGTTAAACCAGCCAATGTTATCACTCTATTTGATGTTTCACAAATTTGTATTGATGACCTTCTAGGAACAGTTTATTTTCCAGATTGAAGACAACCGTTTTTTATTTCCCCATGGCTAATGTGCATGGCCCACACTAAATGCTCAATGTAGAATAACATAACCGAAACATATTGTGTAGGCAAAGATATGCACAGTGATGTATAACCACACATTGCACATCTTTACATCATTAATGAACACCAACACAAAATATATTTAAAACATATATATATATATATATATATATATATATATATATATATAACGACTAAAAACTAGTGGAATGAGTTGTGAAAGTGTTCATACTCTAGTATTTGGGTTCTCCTATTTGTGTGTTCTAGACTTGAGTTTCTAAAATTTTTTTGTTGTCCTGTTGCCTTGGTTTGTACGACAACCAAGAAGGGTTCATTTAATCCAATGAGTGCCACTTCCTAATTTATCGAGGGGTTTCGGAATATCTCTTTAGTACAATGTCCTTGTGACGTGACTCGATCCGAAGCCATTAAAATACTGAGAATTCCCAACAGGCCTTAGGGTTTATTGAAGCCCATGATGGGAGGGCCTAGTGCTACCCATTGAGCCAATACACTTGGAAATAGAGAGGAAGACTTAGCCTCCGAGCAAGCGAGATTCTCCGGTCATGACTAAATTAGGTATGGTCCCTTCACTCTCTTCAATGTTTCATGTATCACAATGATTCCACTTCTTATAGGTGATACATAACAAGTACAAAATTTTTAATAATTAGATGAAAAATATGATGAGATTAATTCAAAATGATATAGAACTTGTACAAAGATGGAATGAAGTATTACGAAGTAATTAAGTTTATGGAGTAATTTAAATTGGTTTTGAATTAGTGTAGGTACACACACACACACACACACACACACATATATATATATATATATATATATATATATATATATATATATTTATTATGACTATAAGCATGTCTAACATTCTAATTTTTAGACTTATGCATAGCTTTATATAGGTGAGGGCTTAATGGGTAAAACCATAAATGTAAGTTATACGGGTCAAAAATTTTCTACGTGAAATTACGTT
This sequence comes from Senna tora, assembly GCA_014851425.1. NCBI lineage: Eukaryota > Viridiplantae > Streptophyta > Magnoliopsida > Fabales > Fabaceae > Senna > Senna tora. The sequence goes on from CM026262.1 coordinate 33,060,309, forward strand.
CAACTTATATGTTATTTGTATTTAAGAACCGCAAGGGGTCATAACCTTGGGGGACTTGTCCTTAGGTGAGGAACCTAGGTGCCTACGTACCCTTGCTGGGGAGAGATTGGGATGTGTGGTGATCATTAGGCAAGAGGATGTCTGAGAGTGCTTAGGGAGCTTGCCTGGATAGTTGTGGGAGATGCTTGATGTCTTGGATCTTTTTCAGTCCCCCGGGATGAGGGTTTATTTATAAGAAGTGTGGGGAGGACGTGTTCGACCCATGTTCTCGTGGGACGTGACTCGTCCCACGATGCTCAGGGAGTCTCCACGTTTCTGGAATGGGAGCCCTCGTGGAAAGGTGCGAGCAATGACCACGTAAGGGGTAGGTGAGTGGTGCCATGTGTAGCTTGTGTATGCTGCCGCTAGGCTTCTAGAAGCATAGTGCCACGTGTCCCTAGGCAGAATATTCCGTAGTTACATAAGTCCCCCAAGTTTACGGGTGTTGGGCGCCCGTGGACTTAAGTTCTATGCCAGTAAGCTACTTGGGAAATTCTATTGCCGATTTTGTAAAGAAGAGTCCGTCCGCAAGTGGGCTTGGCCATCACGGGTTGGTCGTCCGACTTGCGAAGCTGTGTCTCTTGGTTTTACTCCAAGGGAGTGGAGACGTTTGGAGATGCCACGCGTCGTGATGCGGGTGACTGACTGCTTGAATTTCCCAACACGTTTTCGAGTCGTCTCTTCAGAAAGTACGTGACTTACCGAGGAGGGGTCATCATTGCTCAGAGAAGAATTTCCTGAAGTGCCCCTTAGGGGTGCGCGGAGGAAATTCAAAGGTCAGGGGCCTTTTGGTCATTTCTTTCAGTTTCAGAGTTTGGAGTGATGGTCTCGGCTTCGTTCTTCCCATCTGCATCCCTTATAATGCCGCCTTTATTCCTCCCTTTTTCGGCTTCGTGGAAGCCATGCTTAACTTGCTGAATGTTTGCCCCGCGTAGTTGACTCAGAACGCGTGGTCAATACTCAGTGTTTTTGACAGGTACTGTCGGTCGTACAAATTGGAAGCCCTTCCAAATGTATTTCTTTCTCTCTACTCTGTCCGTGAGGCACACGGATGGGTGTGCTTTCAGTCACGTGCCAAAGGTTTCACCATCACCGATCTGCCGGGTAATAATCTTGTCTGGCGGTCGTACTTCTTCAAGGTGGTACGCAAGAAGGGTTTTTGCCCACCTTGGATTCGACCTCTCAATTGGCGTCCGCGCTTCCCTCTCAAGTGGTCCAATCCTATTCTCCGGGTTCGATATGATCGGGAGGAGTATGAAGAGACAATTTTCGAATTCTTGAAGGGGTCCGTGGTCTCAGGCGCTGTTTAGGTAAGCTTGCAATAGTGAGTTGTGTCTCTTTATGTTTTTCGGGCCTCACCAAGTTTTGAATGTTCCCCTTTTGTAGGGTTGACCCTAGGTGGCATTCAAGGGAGGCTAAATCCCCTGCCGAATTCTCAAAGTCAGAAATACGAGCGGTTGGAGCCGGTGAGTGCTGTTGTTCCGTCCTTAGGAGCAGACGAGAATGCCGGGGCAGACGGGGGTAGGAGGGTTCCCTATACTCCCATACCCCTGAAGAGATGCCCGTCCGTCTTCTAGGTGAGGAGAATTAGAATTTTAAGTACGAGAGTTGATCAATCGTATTGCATTCTATATTCCTTTAAATTGGTAGTACATTTGTCTTGGGACTAAGACAAAAAGGGGGGGAGTACATAGTAGATTTGTTTGTGGACTAAAACAGTGCAAAATATTTGTTTGTGAAACTTGTCTTCGGACTAAGACATAGTAAATATTTCTTGAGGCTGCTAGCGTTCCAAGTATTTGGGACGTGCTCTCCCTTCAGGTGTGCTAACTTGTATCCGTTGTGTGAAGCGATTTCAATAACCCTATATGGGCCTTCCCAATTAGGTGCGAGCTTGCCGTGTAGGCAGTCGCGCCTATTGTTTATCGCTGTCCGCATGACCAAGTCACCTTTTTCGAACTTTTGAGGTCGGATGCCTCGATTGTATTTTCGTGCAAGTAGCTGCTTGTAAGCGATGTTTTTGAGTGCCGCAGCTTCCCTGCATTCTTTGGTCGTGTCCAAGCTGACCATCATGCTTTCTGGGTTCGAATCGGAGTAATTTAGCACTCGATCCGAGGGGACCCCGATATCGGCGGGAACTATCGCTTCTTGCCCGTACGTCAGAGCGAAAGGAGTTTCTCCTGCTACTGAATGTGTCGTCGTTCGGTAGAACTATAGGACCAATGGGAGTTCGTCCACCCATCCTTCTTTTTAATCTGTTAGGTTCTTTTGTAGTCCCTTGAGGATAATGTGGTTTGCTCTTTCCGTTTGCCCGTTGGTCGCTGGGTATTCGACTAAGGTTCTTCGGTGGTCGATGCTCCAGTCCTTGCAGAAATCTTTGAATTTCTCGCTGACGAATTGACGTCCGTTGTCGATGATTAACGTATGTGGTGGACCGAAACGAGTAATTATGTTTTGCCAGAGAAAGTTTTGGACGTTCTGGGAGCTGATGGTGGCCAAAGGCTCGGCCTCGATCCACTTCGTGAAATAATCAACGGCCACTATGAGGAATTTCCATTTGAATGTACCCTGAGGGAGAGGGCGTAAAATATCCATGCCCCAAGTGTCGAAGAACCATGGAGATTTGATGGGCTTTAGTTCACCGGGTGGCTGGTGTATGAATGTGGCGTGTCACTGACATTGGTCGTAGTGGGTGACCAAAGCCTCTGAGTCAGCCCTCATTGTGGGCCAGTAAAATCCAGAGCGTAGAGCTCGCTTGCGAAGGGCTCCTGCGGATTGATGTGTGCCGCATAGGCCTTCGTGGATTTCTTGTAGCACATAATTCGCTTCTTCGGTCGAGATGCATCGGAGATGCGGGGATGAGAATCCCTTTTTGTATAAGTCGTTTCCCCAGACAAATTAAAGTATCGAGCTGCTTGCCTCTTTATTTTTCGGGCTAGCTCTTTACTGTAGGCAGGGTGCCCGCCGTTAGGTATGTTTTGATGGGAGCCATCCAGGAATTGTCAACTGCTATCGACAGTATGTCTGAGTTTATGCTGCGGGTGCGAAGCGTTGTCTGCAAGACTGTTTTAAGTTCCGATTGGCTCGGTGTGGTGGCTAATTTGGAGAGGGCATCAGCTTGGGTGTTTTGGTTCTGGGGGATCCGTGTGATCAAGACGGATTTGAACCTGCTAATTTCTAATTTGGCACGCTTTACGTATTTGATGATAGTAGCGTCTTTCGCCTCAAAGTCTCCATTGAGTTGTCCGAACACCAATTGTGAGTAGCTGAATAGCTTGACCTTTGAGGCGCCTGGGTCGTAAGCTAGCGCTAGTCCGGCTATGAGTGTTTGATATTTAGCTTGGTTGTTAGAGGCTGGGAACATGAAGCGTAGGGCTTGTTCCACCTTGATTCCGTTAGGGCTTTCTGCTATAATGCCAGGGCCCGCGGATTTCCCGGTCGAGGAGCCGTCTATGTAGACTAGCCATGGGGATTTTTCTAGCTAAGGCTTAGTGATCTCGTCATGGTTTGAAGCTGGGGCGTCCCCTAGAAGGCGTTCTGACGAAGTCATTTCGACGACGAAGTCTGCCAATGCTTGGGCTTTGATCGCCCGTCGGGGCTCGTATTGGATGTCGAATTCTGATAGCTCGATGACCCAGTTTGTCATTCATCCTGCTAAGTCTGGCATTTGCAATATTTTTCGCAGGGGTTGGTCAGTTCGGAACATGATCGTGTGCTGCTGGAAGTAGGGTCGAAGCCTCCTAACCGAGTGGACGAGGGCGAGTAAGAGTTTTTCTACTCGTTAGTAGCTTCCGCAATATTTATTTTTGCCTGGATTTATTTTTAGTTTTTTCTTTTAGGTCCCTGGGTTGGGTCGGATCACGTGGATCCGGGCCTTTCCCTACATGAGCCAGACGGTCTAACTGGATGAATCAGGATCCGTTTAGTAGTCCGGTCCGGTTATAGTGAAAAACCTGAATGCAGGGTTGGACCAGGTCAACTCGATATTGAACCGGAAATTGGACCAATTTTTTGGGGTTGACCTAGTCAAAAATCCTTTTTTTTAATGATTGGACCTAACATTTTGACTTATATTTGAGTATATGCATTATGTATTTTATAATTTCAAATCTCTTATAATTATAGAGTGTAGGGAAAGGCCCGGATCCACATGATCCGACCCGACCAAGGAACCTAAAATAAAAATCGAAAATAAATCCAGGCTAAAATAAATATTGTGGAAGCTACTAACCTGGACGCCATCGTTAAAACTTCGGATCTTGCCAGTGCCTCTGCTCCACCAGAGTTGACCTCCAAACGACGAACATCGAAAAGGGCCGCACCAAACGGAGGACTCTACCTACGAGAGGTAGAGCCACATGTCCACGACTGATGCGCGGAAGAGGACTCAAGGGAGAAAGATAAATATTATACTAAGTGGGGTTTCCCAAACGGGACCCCCCTTTCCAACACATGGAATGAGCAACTAGAAAGGTGTGGAGTCACTCCTATTTATAGGAGGATGAGAGAGCTCCCATCACTAACGCAAGCAATGTGGGACTTAGAATGTGAACAAAATATCATGCTTCCATCATGATCACCTAGCCCACTTTGGGCCACGAGCACGAGCTCGTGTGACCTCCGATGAGAGTCATTTTTGTTTCATTCTCTTCGTCTCTCTGCGAGCTTTCCAACGGATCCTCACTTGAACCGATCGAACTCCAACATGGGCGGATATTTAGTCTTGAAGACCCCAATATATCCAACATACTCTCACTCGCACATGGTGGGAGGCCCATGACTATCCTTATCATAAAGGACTTCTCTATTTCTCTTTTTCTCGTCGTCTTCTTTCATACTCCGTGTCAGTCGTGACCGCTTGGCACGATATGTGGGAGCCTTATACTAGAAGCCTGTTAGGGCCCATCTATAAGTGATGCTACAACCCAAGTGTCTGATGATGTGACCACATGTCTCACCGAAAAATAGTGCCATGGGTTCCCTAGACGTGTTCATATACATGGCTATTCCAATCCTTCTAAGTCTACAATAAGACTAAGACTTCAGCCACACTCAGTTGCAATAGGTATCCACATCCATGAGAACCTCAAAGGGATCACATAATGGGTCGACCTCAGGATACTATCACACATGCATATGTCAACACAATGTTCCTTTCGACCTCTTATCAGTTCAATCAAAGATAGCTGCTTTCCTGACAGTCTTCCATCGGGCCGTATTTTTCCATAGCCTCTTGGAAAGGTATCAGAGTAGCATGCACTACCTCATCTCTTCATGACAGAGTCAAAGTGCATAAGGGTACCCTTTGAAAGGATTGATGCATCCTTTCAGGGACTCACACAGCATTGAAGCAAGGATTCATTCACATGCTTCCCTTGCGGTACTTAAAGCACATGCGGTACGAAACGCACGTTATGGTGTTCTCGAGCGTATGTCGATTTTGATCCTCAATCACTTACACCACACAGACCTTAGTCCAGACTCACTTAGAATCTGACTTGAGTTTGGTACCACACTTCGCTCGCTTGACATAGCGCCAAGTGGAGCACTCACGTTTGGCTACAGGCATTATGAATAGCGGGAATTCATAATTCGATCATAAGACCTCATCATCTTAGCGGATCTCATCCTAGTACACTTACTAGGGCGACTTATCATTTCTCAGTGGCGTTTTCCTGTCCAACACTCGGCGCTTTTCAGCTGCCTCTGGATATTCACTCTATATCCCATTTTGGTGTTCAAGGAAAAAGCACCCAAGTCTCATCTTGGCCCACACCACTTGCGTGTCCAAGGCGGTTGCTCGTGTGAGAGAGCCAACCTCCCAAGCCTGTACGACATACTTTATATATTGTGTAATAAGTACTTCTATTTCTTGATCCACAAAATAAAGGTATGCCTAAGCATCATACTTTACTTATGATCAAGAATAGAGCTCTCACAAAGTTTGTCCTCATGACATAAACTATGTTAAATCACCCTGGTTCTAAGAAATCATGTGTATCTAAAAAATACTAGTTTTACGGCTTGTATCTCTATACAGCCAACCCACCCATGCAGGTCAGTGAGGGTATAGAGTCAATGCTCTATCACAGGTCATACTATGAGGACTCTCTCTCCGGTCACTTGATGCTTAGACTGACACAATAGGGTAGTTAACTACTGTGTAACAATGTCTCATACAAAGTTGTGTTGCGTTCTCTTGTGGTACTTAGGCTTTCTTTGGTGTAAACCATAGCTGTTTGACTTGATGAGATCAATGTCACTAGGTCAACATCTTTGTCTGTGATCTATAAGTGACTTTAGATCTTCCAATCCAAACTGCCCTGTACTGCTGATGATCATACAATGAACTCCATGTCCCTAGTGGACAGAGAAATGCATAATCCTTACTTGCTTCTCTGCAAGATGGTTCTAGTGCTTAGCAAAGCACACCAAGACGTGGATGTCCTCTCATCCAAGTCTCTTACCCAATCGACATCAATGTGTGGCCCACCGTTTGCGGGTCATTAATATGATGAAAACCACCGATTGTCAGCAGCGCCCTACAAGTACCTCAAAATACTCTAAACAGTGTGTTTGACCTAGGTTTGACTGATAACGGCTCACAAAGCCGACTACAAAACAAAGCACGTTGGAGCTAGTACACTCTTCATTGTACTTCAAACTACCAACTACATGTATGAAAATACCATGCAATGGCTCTATCTCTGACTTAGTCTAAAGACGTGTGGCAAAACTCAAACTCTTGCCTCTTGCTACTATCACATCACACAAGTTCCGGTCCCCTCAAATGGGATCCGCCAAGAATCTCTTCTTCATAGGATTCTTATGACATAGTGAGTTAGTTTTTGGAGCATTCTCCATGAATCTTGACTCCCTCTGTCTAAACCATTTCCTTTATCTTAAAAGATGAAAGGATAGCCATGCTTAAGTGGCTAAAGCATCCTCTGTGTTATTTCTAGCTAGATATATGTCTTCTACATATAGCATGAGGGTAATGAAATACTCTCAACTTTCTTGAAATGGACTAAGTGGTCAATTACCACGAGTCTAGATGAATATGTGAGATCTTGACAGATCCTCGGAGTCAGCATACTCTGCGCTCCTGACCTTTTTCCATGAGACCTATATGCTTGTGCACATAGATCCCTTCACCTAGTTTACCATTCAATAAAGTGATCTTGACATCCTAATCGATGTACTCCCAAACTTAAACTGGTGACCAAAGTTAGAATCATACTCTAACCACACAACAAACGAGAAGGTTTCGTCACAGTCGATACCTTCTTGTTGTGTGTACTTCTTCATTGCTTAATGTGCCTAGTAGTGGTCGCTTGACCAATCTGTCTCCCTTAACTTTTGAGAGCACACTTGTTCTCAAAATGCTTTGTGACGCGGGGCAGATTCACCAAGTCTTATACTTGGTATGTCCTTATAGACTTAGTCTTTTCTTCTTCCATCGTTTCAGTCCACACTTTTCTAGTAGGGCCGGAGAGAGCCTTCTTAGCTATCTAAGGCTCTACTTAATAATTTTGGTACTCCTCTAGTACTCCTCTTGGATTGTGCTTCGTGGAAGATATGCTCCTCTTAAGCATTACTCCCACTGGACTCAACAACTGGAGATGTGTCTATACGCTCCTCTCAACATGTTGAAGATCCGCCTCCTTTCAACAAAGATGCACATCCCAAAATCCGTCTCCCTTGCTCTAGAAAAGTTTTTCTTAAGGACCATTACATCCTTAGACTCAAATTATGTGACCAGAGTGTCTTCATTTTCGCTAATGAAGTTGTATCCTTTGGGTTGACCAAGCTATCTTACCAAGACACGCTACTTGCCTCTAGGGTCAAGCTTCCCATACTCATAGGAAGGATCAAGTATGTTGTATACCCTCATGGTCTCAGCATACTCTAATAAGGTCTTTTACCTAACTAGAACTCATAAGGAGTCACTCACATATTTGGAAGGGCATATGGTTAAGTACGAAAATGACTGTTGGTAAAACATGTCCCCAATGGGAACGTTCACTTAAGTCATTATCAACTTAACCAACTCCAGGCGCAACTCATTTTGCTGTGGAGTGTGTGGAATAGTTAGTTGTTTAACTATCCTAATTTCATCACATAACTGTGAGAAAATACTGGGCCACTTACCTTGCCCTTACGCTTATTGGACCAATGATGTCTGAGTGGACTAATTTGATGAAAGCGGGTTTTTTGATTTCATGACTGAATGGTTCTCAAGTTGCTTTGTCTGTAACGCAACGTTTACAAACTAGCATTGGGAATTTGTCCTCACAAATTCTCCTTTGCTAATACATAATTGCGTCCCACACGCACTTGCCAAATAGGTGTATCAACCCAGAGGAAGACACAATAATAGGTTGCTTTGTCTGTAAGGCAACGTTTACAAACTAGCATTGGGAATTTTTACTCACAAATTCTTATTTGCTAATACGTAATTGCGTCCCATACACACTTGCCAAATAGGTGTATCAACCACAAAGGAAGACACAGCAAAGCAACTAGTTGAATTACGAGAATGTAATTCAAAATGTATCACAACACAACCATTGTCATAAAATCAGAACTAACACTAAGGAGTCATGATAAACATGTAGATCACATTATATGCTAAGTTCTCCACGGAAAAACAGCTCATAATAAGTTCCGTCCAGTATCTAGAACACAAAACATATATAAAGATAAAGAGTGGCCACTACGCAACTTCGTTTTGTAGTTGTCCAACCTCTTAACTTTAATAATGCTTTGTTCCCACGAGGATACTTTTGCTTCCATTGAACAGAGGAGGGAAATCCATGAACCAATGTTCATGGGTGAGAGGAAAATGATTGCTGCAAACAATTTTTGCGCATAGTGCCTTATGGATTGTCACAAGCAACATTTATCCCTTGCCAAAATCTCTTTTCTTCTCTTGTTTTTCCTTTGAACTGAGGCTACTTACCTTACACTTACCCTTTCTCTTCCTAGCACCACGTCTCTTGGAACCATTGTCCTTGTTCTTGGAGCCTATAGCTCTAAGAATCTTTAGCCACTTAGGCTACGTGCTCGGTGGATTTCGCAGCCTTGTGCCACAAATCCTTGAGCACTAGGTGGTGTTTAATATCATCAAGAAACTTGATGATATTAGTGGAGGTCGGAATGACCTATATGCACTCCCAATAGGAGGGAAGAGATCTGGCAACATTTTGAACTCACTGTTTACCAATGGGGAGTGTTCAGGCTTACTCACACTCCCAAATTATGTTTGATTTCTCCCTTAGATGCGTCTTCATGCTCTTGTCAGAGCGCATCTTGGAGGAATCAAACTTGATTGTAAGCTGCCTCTGTTTGGTGGCCACAGTGTCACCAAAGCGATCTCTCTAATGTGATCTACATTCACAAGTTTTGTAGTTATACTATCAGTCAATCCTAGACGCTAACACTAATTACACAGCTCCTTATTACACAACACACAACTCTTGAAAATTGTAATCAACGCAAGACGAGTATAGACAGTCTCTACATTCGAGAAATGGGCTCAACCACTCTCATCACACAGAGAGCCTATATATGTACACCTTTCTCTGCTTGACTCAACAATTTTCATAGAATAGTCACATACTATTCAAAATCTCTTTTGGATTCCCACTATGTAAGCGATCAAGAAGAACATCGAGTCGTCACAGGCACGACCTTGAACTTCCACATGATTACAACGCTTAAGATCATTTAAATAGTCACTTACTATTTAAATTCCCACGTGGATAAGCATTTACATCGAGTTATGAGTTTGCCACATGCTGCCCCTAGCTCCCACTCGAGTAAAACACTTAAGGTAATTTAAACGATCACAAATCGCTTATATCTTCTCTCTCGTTGTGTATGTGAATGAGTCAAGAGATGGTCATATCCACTCTTTAGACTCCAATTCACCCTAATTTCTCCCCATATTTGAATTCGTCTCGCTAAAACGAGAAAAACGACTCAAAAATCGTCGAATTTGCAGCTAAAACGGAGAAATTATGCGCGATAGAATATTTCGCGACGCTGGTCAACTGTCAGTGTTGACCAGTGGTCAACGGTCAACCATTGACCTCCGACAGTCAACGGCGCCGGCCTACCGCCGACCGAGCATTGGCGGCGGCGACAGCGGTTGCCGGTGTACCACCGGCCTCCGTCTCCGGCGGCGACGGTTGCCGGAGAACCGCCGGGCGGTCGCGATCATCTGTCGTCACCAGCGGCGGAAGTCGCCGGACCTCCGCCGTCACCGGCAACCGCGGCGGCGGAGGTTGCCGGACCTCAGCCGGCACTGGTGACCCCGCGGGCGGCGGTGGTCACCGGACCTCCGCAGGCGACACCGTCGACCGGCTGCCGGACCTCCGCCGGCCGGCCACCGTCGGCAGCCTGTTTGCCGGTCAACCTTACCCCTTTCCTTCCCAAACTCAGCAACATACATCCACAGGTATATATCTAATTCGTAGGGTACACATACCTTAAATAATATATACATGCATGCAAATCAAGGTATTTAATATTAAAAGGGGAACCTAAACTTGTTTCTAGGTTTTAGGGTATAGGTTACCAATCAATATTGAATTTAAAATAATATCATGTTAAATTTAAATTCAAAACCCAATCCATAGGACCCTACCCTACAATATATGATTATCACATGTTTTAAACCAAAATTAAAACTGGGAACCTATTCATGTTCCTATGTTTTAAATAAAATAAAATCATATTAAACCCTAAACATGTTTCTAACCCTTTTCGGTTCATCAATCCCTGGAGAACAGAGCGCTAGCATAACCTGGCTTTGATACCACTGTAGGGAAAGGCTCGGATCCACATGATCCGACCTGACCTGACCCAGGGACCTAAAAGAAAAACTGAAAATAAATCCAGGCTAAAATAAATATTGCGGAAGCTACTAACCTGGATGTCATCGCTAAAACTTCAGATCTTGCCAGTGCCTCTGCTCCACCAGGGCTGACCTCCAAACGACGAACATCGAAAAGGGCCGCACCAAACGGAGGACTCTACCTACGAGAGGTAGAGCCACATGTCCACGACTGATGCTCGGAAGAGGACAAGAGAGAAAGAGAAATATTATACTAACTGGGGTTTTCCAAACGGTACCCCCCTTTCCAACACATGGAATGAGCAACTAGAAAGGTGTGGAGTCACTCCTATTTATAGGAGGATGAGAGAGCTCCCATCACTGACACAAGCAATGTGGGACTTAGAATGTGAACAAAATATCATGCTTCCATCATGATCACCTAGCCCACTTTGGGCCACGAGTACGGGCTCGTGTGACCTCCGATGAGAGTCATTTTCATTTCGTTCTCTTCGTCTCTCTGCGAGCTTTCCAACGGATCCTCACTTGACCCGATCGGACTCCAACATGGGCGGATATTTAGTCCCGAAGACCCCAATATATCCAACATAGAGCAACTAATATAATGGATAAAAATATATTAATGTTTTAATTATTATTATTTGAGCTTACTTTTTTCATATATATATATATATAGTTAAATCATATAAATTAATCATTATATTTAAAAGTTATGAGTGAAAAATATATTTTTCATAATATAAAATATGTTATTAATATTAATATTAGTAAATTATAATTTTTATATTCAACCAGTTGAACTGGTTAGCCTGTGACCTTGAGGGTTTTCCGGTTCTATGACCGGTCCATTTTTTAAAACATTGCTTTAAAGTTCTAACATTGACCGCACATTTTTCTTTTACTTTTTTTTTTAAAATTTTTTAACATCTTATTTAGAATATCGTAAATTACGTTTTTTTTTCTCTTAAGAAATGTTAAAATTAAAATTTGTTCCCTTCTATTTTTTTAAAAAAATATTTCCCCTTCCTAATAGATAAAAAATTATTACACATGATCATCCATCCATGTCAACTATCAAATAAATTATCTACAATGGATCTCAAAAATGTTAATAATCATATCAATACCAAATTTATTCAATATTAAGTAAATTAACAAGTCAATGGATCAATAATTATTGTCGACATAATTGAGAATTATTTCAATGATAGATTAATAGGTAATTTAAAAGTGTAGAACAAATGTGTTTTTTTTTTGTTATGTTATTAATTCAATATACATGTCACTGTGTTATATTAATGGTAAATAAATACTATTTCTTAATATATATTTTTTAATGAAAATGATCTGACTTTTGTTCATGTTATGAACACAATGCACACCCATAATAAGTATAAATAAATTAGTATTTTCAACCATGAAAATGATTTTAAATTTAAAAGTATATTAATAATAGATTGATTTTTTATCTTTATTATGATATTAGAGGTACTACATGTGTATGTTTTTTATGGTACAAAATTGTGGTGCGATGGAAGAGTTAAAAGAAAACAAATAAATTCTTCATCTTCAACGGTTTCTATGTGTTGTTCTCAAAGAAATGTTCAGTTGTCTTCTTTAAACGAACATCCATTATATTTAATGCAATTAGTGTTTTATGTGAATCTCAAATTAAATATTTATAAATAATTTTTAAAATTTTAATTATATATTAGTATGATATTTTTTATATTTATACAAGTAAAAATTGAATATAATTATTCTTAGTTAAAAATTCTCCAAACCTTTAACATAATTTGAATAAAAACATCCTAAATTCCATGCAAAACACGGGTTGCAATCTAGTTTGTCTATAATACTAACAACCTCTTTCTTGTTGCTTTGTTTACACCATCATGAGATGCATTTAATTTTTTTTTCCTAATTTTCACTTGAATTGTCAGAAGATATGCTTCATATATTTGGTACGGTGACACTGAAGTTTTGAAATATAGATCAATGATATTAGACTTGGGAATGGGTTCTAGGTTTATGCATTTTTATAATACTACTTTGAATATGCCAAATTGATTTGTAATGTCTTGTTTGTAATATATATAATGTCTTATGTATCCCTTAGTTTAGCAACCATCTCATTTGAGTTTGTCTTTTTTTCCACTTCCTATTGTTCTTTTGTAATACTTGTTGATGTTCTCTCACTTCTTACACTTATTTACATAACTATTTAATTGATATATGAATTAAATTTATTTGATTAAAAAAATACTTATAGACATAAATCTATTAACTTTTTCAAGAACCTTCATCATCACAACGCCAAACTTCAGAGGTCTAAGATCTCATTCCAATAGATGGGTAACATATTTTGGTACGTATATGTAAGTGTACAAGATTCATGTATACTTTTTAACAATTGTTTATAAAAATTATTACTCTATCATATGAAAATATTCTCACAAGATTTTACATTGATTATTTCAGGTATGGCTTGATTGTAATTGGTTGATTTTCCTTTTTAGCTTTTGTTCTTAGTTCAAAATGTATGAAGTTTTGTGTTAATTATGAAGCTTTGGAGAATTTTAGTAATTAAATATGTTTGGTTATTAGAAATTGTAATTGTCATTTTTGGTTCAGACAATTCTAAATCAGTAATTTGGACCGCAAGGGGTCGTAACCTTGGGGGATTTGTTCTTAAGTGATGACCTAGGTGCCTACGTATCCTTGTATAGGGATCAAAGTCCACGTAGTTTGAGGAGTATACTTCCATAGGAGCCGTTAGGCAGGAACGTTACCTGTAAGATCTGTGTGCGGCTAGGACGTGTGTGGAGAGCTCCAGGCGAGCGGGCCACCAGTCGGAGATTTCCTTAGAGGAAGGAGAGAATTTGGGATTCTATGGATTGCTTAGAGCCTGTGAATGGAGATAACTAGAGGGGTGGATAGGCTTTGACCGATTAACCGTGAGAGGTGATTGATTAGGTTTGTATGTAAAGGTGATAGAGTCTTGCCCTTGGAGTGTTCTATCTAACTCGCTATATATCTCTGTCAAGTCCCCCAGGTGAGGGTATTTATACTGAGACTAAGGGGAATGTGGTCGACCCACGTTCTTGCTCGTGGTGGGTTAACCCACGTTGGCTGGGCGCGTCCAACGTCCCTAATACGAGAGTGTGTACGGGAAGACGCGGGTAAAGGCCATGTACGAGGCCGGAGAGTGATGCCACGTGTCAGCGACTTGCTTATCTTCCCATGTTCTAGAAGGCCAGTGCCACGTGTCCCAAGGTGGAATATTTTGTAGTTACATAAGTCCCCCAAGTATATGGGTGCTGAGCGCCTGTGGACTTAAGTTCCTTTAGCAGGCTTCTCGAGGGGAGGTCTCCCACCAAGTGTTTTTGACCAAACGAGTTCGTCCGTTAGTTAAGTTGACTAAGTCGGTCAGATGTTCGAATGGAAGAGTTGGCATGCTTTTTCCTGAGGATTGTAGCTGAAGGAATAAGTTGTCATAGGTGCCACGCATCCCAGTCCGAACGGTTAACTGCTTGGCTTCCTTGGCAAGTTTCTCGAGCCGTCTCTGTAGGAATGTACGCGTCTTTCCGAGGGGGTGTCATTATTGCAGAGGGAGAGTGAATTCTGAACATACCCTCGGGGGGTATGCGAAGGAATTTTAAAGGTCAAAGATTTTTTTGGGTTTTTCTTCTCGTTCCTCGGAGCTCTTCCGTTTTTGTGCCTTTTCGCTAGGCTTCGAGGTGCCTTTTATGGGGGACTAAGAGCTGCCCCTTCTCTTCCTGAAAACTATGAAATTGATTCGATGAGGGAAGGGGAGAGTATCACCTGGAGTGATGGTGTTAGTTTTGTTCTCCCTCTCTGTGTTCCCTACAATGCTTCATTTATCCCTCCTTTCTCGGGGTTATTGGAAGCCATGCTTAATTTGTTGAATGTCTTCCCTGCTCAGTTGACGGCAAACGCATGTTCTCAACTTAGCGTTTTTTTAAAGAGTGTGTCAGGCTAGCAAACTGGAGGCTTTGCCCAACTTCTTTCTTTCCCTTTACGCCGCGCGTGAGGCGCACGAGTGGGCGAGTTTCCAGTCGTATCCCAAAGAATTCACCATTTTCGATCTCCCAGGCAACAATCATGCGTGGCAATCATATTTTTTCAAGGTTGTTCCCAAGAAATGTGTATGTCCTCCCTGGATATGACCCAAGGATTGGCGTCCTTGCTTTCCCCTTAAGTGGTTGAATCTGACCCTTAAGCTGGGGGTTGACTGGGAAGACTACGAGGAAAGCGCCTTCGGGTCCCTGAGGGGATCGAAGGTCTCGGGTGCCGCATTTGGTAAGTATTTCGACGCGTTGCTTCTTGTTATACCCTCAATTTTTTTGAGTGTCTTTTTCCCCCTTCTTTTTATTCAAGGATTAACCCTGAGCGTCATTCAAGGGAGGTTAGATGCTCCGGCGGGCTCCCGAAGCCGGAAGAGAGGGCGGGCCACGTCCCAAAGTTCTGATGCGGGCGCTGGCGCGAGTGTTTTGAATCAGGTTGGTTATGATAACAACTTGAATCGCTCTGATCGCAGGAGGATTCCTTATACTCCCATACCCCCTGAGGGTGTCTCTTTTAAATGGAAATTGATTCCCTTTGACGCTGAGCGGATCATATTGGCTCGTCAGGATTACCCTCTAGATTATGGGGATGACTATGCTTTAGAGCATATGACCAAGGAGGTTATGTTGCTGCTTAGCCACCTGGCGGGCTTTGCCTATCAACGAGAGATAGAGGGTGTCGGCCTTTTTCTTTGAGTTTGGTTATTTTCCTATGGGGTACCTTATCTCATTCGTTCTTTCTTTGCAAGAAGTGGTTGATAATCTGATGGAGGAGAACAACCGCATCAAGGAGTTGAAGTATGAGCTCTTGAGGAAAAGGATTGAGGTCTCGAAGACCCATCGCTTGGACTTTCAGCGTTTTGCCAAAAATGGGATGCAGAATGGTATCACTCAGTTGAAAGATTTGATGGGCATTTCTATCCCTCCATAGATCAGGGCGATGATGCATCCTTCTTGGGAGAAGATTAAGAGTGATTTTCGCGCCCATCATCGCGGCGATCTCCCCTTAAGGATAGAGGAATATGATGTTGCTCCCAACCCTTGCAGGGATGTTGGGGTACCAACGGTCTCCTTTCCATCAAGCAGGCGGTCAGGCCGCCAAGGTACTGCCCCGATGGAGATGCCTCTTAGTTTTAGCTTTTTAGTAGGCGATAGGTCTTTGTACAGTTATGTGTTTGTACTTTGAGGCATTAGTCCTCGTTGATGTATATACTTTTTGATGATTAAGAAAACGAAAGCTTTAACAAGTACGAGAGTCGATCAATTGCATTGTATTCCATGTTTTTTTCTTAATAAAAAAATGAGTACATAATATAAGGCAAACATAGGATAAGAAGCTTTGAGAAGCTTGTCTTCGAACAAAGACATAGTGGAGTGCTTCTTGGGAATGAGTACACAACATGGAGTTGCAGACTTGTCTTCGGACTAAGACATAGTGTAGTACTTTTTTAGACTATTAGCAGTCCAAGTATTTGGTACATGCTCTCCCGTCAAATGGGCTAACTTGTATGCGCCATGGAAGGCGATCTGATAACCTTGTATGGGCCTTCCCAATGTGGTGCGAGCTTGTCCTGAAGGCGGTCACGCCTATTGTTGATTGCTGTTCGCATAACGAGATCACCTTTTTTGAATTCTCGCGGTCGGACTCCCTTATTATACCTTTGCGCGAAACTATTGCTTCTTGCCCGTAGGTTAGAGCAAATGGTGTTTCTCCTATTGCTGAGTGAGTCGTTGTCCGATAGAACCATAGGAATGAGGGGAGCTCGTCTACCCAATCCTCCTTCACCTCCGTCAGGCGCTTTCGTAATCCTTCAAGGATGATTCTATTCGCCCTCTCGGTTTGACCGTTGGTCGCTAAATGCTCTACTGAGGTTGTCTAATGGTTGATGTGTCATTCTTTGCAAAAGTCTTTGAACTTTTTGTTGATAAATTGACGGCTATTGTCTGTGATCAAGACGTGAGGAGGGCCGAATCTGAATATGATTTTTTGCCAGAGGAAATTTTGAAGGTTTTGGGAACCGATGGTAGCTAGAGGCTCAGCTTCAATCCATTTTGTGAAGTAGTCGACCGCTACTATGAGGAACTTCCTTTGTAGCATGCCTTGTGGGAGAGGCTCGAGTATGTCCATTCCTCAAGTTTCGAACGACCAAGGAGATTCGATGGGGTTTTAGTTCGCCGGGGGGCTGGTGTATGAAGTTTGCGTGTCGTTGTCATTGATCGCAATTGGTGACTAATGTCTCCGAATCTGCCCTCATTGTCGACTAATAGAAACCCGAGCGTAATGCTTGCTTGCGGAGTGCCCCCGAAGATTGGTGGGTCCCACATATGCATTCGTGAATTTCTTGTAAGACGTAGGTGGCATCTTTGGCCGAAATTCACCTGTGGTGTAGGGATGAGAATCCCCTTTTGTACAGATCTTCCCCATATGAAATATCGAGTTGCTTGTCTCCTTATTTTTCGAGCCAACTCCTTATTTGCGGGTAGTGTGCCCTCTGCTAGATATCATTTTATTGGGGCCATCCAGGAGGCATCGATTGCTATTGGCAGCATGTTGGGAGTTATGTTGGGGGGTGTGCAGCGTGATTTTCAGAATTAACTTGAGGCCTGACTGATTTGATATGGTGACCAGTTTGGAGAGGGCGTCAGCCTGGGTGTTTTGGTTTCGCGGTATCCCTATGATTAAGACAGATTCGATTCTGCTGAGGCCGCGAGCTAGCGTTAGTCCGGCTATGAGTGCTTCATATTCAGCTTGATTGTTGGAGACTAGGAACATGAAGCACAGGGCTTGGTCCACCTTGATTCCCTTGGGGCTCCCGGCTATGATTCCGACGCCTGCGGATTTCCCAGTTGAAGAGCCATCTACGTAGACTAGTCGTGGGGATTTTTCTGGCTGTGGCTCGCGTATCGCGTCGTTGTTTGGGCCTTGATTGCCCGACGGGGCTCGTATTTGATGTGAAACTGAGAAATTTCCTATAATACACGGGGTATTGTTTAGCCCCTTCTTCCCTTATCAGCGTCGAGCTCATAGCATGGTTGGTGGTTGCTAGGTACAATACCAAGGCTTCTTCTTTTATGGTTTTTGGTAGTAATAGAGGTTTAGCCAGGTAAACTTTGAGGTCCTGTAAATACTTTTCACACTCCTCGGTCCATTGGAACGCTGTCGCGGTTTTCAGGATTTTGTTGAAAGGAAGACAACGATCGGCCATTCTTGATAGGAATCTGTTGAGGGCTGCCAATCTCCCATTTAGCCTTTGCACATCTTTGATTGACTGTGGTGGTTCCATATTTAAGATGGCTGCACATTTTTCTGGGTTGGCTTCGATTCCTCTCTGTGTAATCATGAAGCCCAGGAATTTTCCTACCGATACTACGAAAGTGCATTTGGTCGGGTTCAAATTCATTTTGTGTTTTTGAAGGACTAGAAAAACTTCCCCCAAATGCTCCAGGTGTCGTTCAACCTCCAGGGATTTGACCACCATATCATCGACATGTACTTCGAGATTGCGGCCAATCTGCTCTTTGAAGATTATATACATCATGCTTTGGTAGATGGCACCTGCATTCTTCAGTCCAAAGGGCGTAACTTTGTAGTAGAAGACGCCTCTTTTTGTGGTGAAAGAGGTCTTTTCTTGATCCTTTGGGTTCATCTAGATCTGGTTGTACCTGGAGAAGGCATCCAAGAAGCTCAGCATTCGGTGTCCCTTTGAACCCTCCACTAGCTTTTCTATATTGGGGAGTGGATACGCGTCTTTTGGACAAGCCTTGTTTAAGTTCGTGAAGTCCACGCACATCCACCACTTCCCATTTGCCTTCTTGCTATAACCACATTGGAGATCCAGTCCGGGTACTTCGATTCGCGTATGAACCCAACATCTAAAAGCTTATGTACTTCTTCGTTGATTTCTTGTTGCTTTTCTTCGCCGAAGTGTCGCTTCTTCTGGATGATGACGGGACCGTCTTTTGTGTTAAGGGAGTGGCATATGAGCGTTGGGTCTATCCCTGGCATGTCTACGGCACTCCAGGCAAACACGTCCCTGTATCTAGTGAGTAGCTCTTGCAGTTGTTCTCGGGTTGCTTGGTCGAGAAGGGCTCCTACTCGAATTTGTCTATTATTTGCTTGGTCGACACAAATGTTTACGAAATCTTCCGTTGGTTACAGACGAGCTCCGGGGATTTCATAGCGCAGATCTACTACCTCGGAGGAGTTTCCGGTGTGATCCTCTTGTTTGTTTCTCCTAGGAAGGTCTGCCAAGTAGCAGGTGCGGGCTTCTTCGTTGCTTGACTTTACTTCTTCTATTCCTTTCGTCATAGGGAATTTTATTGTTGAGTGGGTTGTGGATACGACCACTTTGATCCGGTTGAGAGTCGGGCGCCCCAAGATGGCGTTATATGCTGACAAGGCTGCTAACACTGTAAATTTGACCCTGGTGCAAGCGACCTTCGGGGGCGTGCCCAGAGCGAGCCATGTTGTGAAGGTTCCGTGAGTTTCAATAGTTTGTCCTGAAAAGTTGATATGGGTTCCTGCGTCTGACACCATCTGATTCTCATAGTTGTGCATCCTTCCTAGGGTTTCCTCGAAGAGCATGTCGACAGCTGACCCGGGGTCCACCAATACTTGTTTGACTTCGTATCCCGAAATGTTGGCCGTGATGGTTATTGGTTTGTCCACTTCTTCCGCATTGTTCACTCCTCCAAAGGCATAGAGTTGTGTTCTTTGCTGTTTGTTTTGGTTTTTGCTAGTGATATTCTGTTGGTCATGCAACAACTCGAGAGATCTACTGGTGCTAGTCATACGAGTACTGCTTGTAAGAGGAATTTGAAACATGGGTTTCTGAGTGTTAAGTATACACTCCTACTCCCCGAAAAAACAAATGTCATTCAGCGGCAGAATGTGCAAGGCATTCTGATATGAGAAGGAACGTGGTAGGCTCCAATGTAATTATCTTTTTTGGTTCAGACAATTCTAAATCAGTAATTTGGACCGCAAGGGTTCGTAACCTTGGGGACTTGTCCTTAGGTGATGACCTAGGTGCCTACGTACCCTTGTATAGGGATCAAACTCCACGTAGTTCGAGGATTATACGTCCATAGGAGTCGTTAGGTAAGAATGTTACCTCTAAGAGCCGTGTGCGGCTAAGACGTGTGTGGAGAGCTCTAGGCGGGCGGGCCACCGGTTAGAGGTTTCCTTAGAGGAAGGAGAGAATGAGGGATTCTCTGGACTGCTTGGAGCCTATGAATGGAGATAACCAAAGGGGTGGATAGGCTCTGATTGATTAACCGCGAGAGACTGTCAAAGGCACGACGATTCAAAATCTTAGCCTCCCTCGAATCCCTCAACGGAAAAATAATTATCCCGTGCACTCGCTTAGAGTTGCAACTACTTGACCCATACCGACACGTGGAGGAAGGAAAGGCTCAGGTTCAAATTCCCAGAACCAATGGAGGAAAGACCTAGATACCCCTGAAAACTCAAGAGTCTCTCAGAGGATCCAAAGGGTCTTCATGGAAAATCCACAGTCGGGACTAATGATGACATCCCTCGGAAATGCATAACCATTAAATAAAAGAAAACGGCCAAGCAGAAGTTGCAAAGTCATCTGAAGTGACAACAACTGGCCAGTTCACGATGCGTGCCATCGATGACAGCCCACTCCTTCAAAAAGCAGCTCACCAGAAAACAAGCAAGCTATCTTGCCCATATGCTTTACCATCAAGGTTCATCCGAACAGCAGACGACCTCATCAGGACACGGCAGGTGAGCTTGCCCCCGAAAAAGCTTGCGAGAGACACTTCGAATGGTCAGTAACACCCTTGACCTTCAAAATTTTTCCACATACCCCCCCCCCCCCGATGGTATCTTCGGAATTTGCTCTACCTATGCAATAATAACGCCTCCTCGGAAAGACACGTACGTTCCTGTAGAGACGACTCGAGAAACTTGCCAAGGAAGCCAATCAGTCAACCATCCAGATTAGGACGCGTGGCCCCTGTGACAGCTTATTCCCTCGGTGGTAATCCTCAAGAAAAAGCACACCAACTCTTCCATCCGAACGTCCGACCAACTTAGTCCACCTAACTAACGGTCGAGCCCGTTCGGTCAAAACACTCGGTGGGAGATCCTTTCCTCAATAAAGACTAAAGAAACTTAAGTCCACGGACTCCCAGCACCCATAGACTTGGGGGACTTATGTAACTGCAGAATATTTCACCTTGGGACACGTGGCACCAGCCTTCTAGAACATTGGAAGGTACGCAGATCTGTGACACAAAGCACCACTCTCCGGCCTCATACGTGGCTTGTACCCACGTTCTTCCCACACTTGCTCTCGCATTTGAGACGTGGGATGCACCTAGCCATTGTGGGTCGACCCACTACGAACAAGAACATGGGTCGACCACGTTCCACTTACTCTTAGTATAAATACCCTCACCCAGGGGACTTAACGGAACAAGTACAGCAAGTAAGGCAGAATACTCCAAGTTGAAAACACTATCCCCTCTACATCCAAACCTAATTAATCACCTCCTAAGATTAAGCTATTAGTGCTCACTTTGTCGTCTGGATACATCTATCCATAAGCTCCAAGCAGCTCAGAGAGACCCTTGCTCTCTCCTACGTCTAAGTAAACCTCCAACCGGTGGCCTGCCCACCTGGAGTTCTCCACACACGTCCTAGAGGCACACAGCTCTTACAGGTAACGCTCCTGCCTAACGGCTCATATGGGCGTGTACTCCTCAAACTACGTGGACTTTGATCCCAACACAAGGGTACGTAGGCACCTAAGTTATCACCTAAGGACAAGTCCCCCAAGGTTACGACCCCTTGTGGTCCAAATTACTGATTTAGAATTGTCTGAACAAAAAATGACAATTACAATATCCAAAAACAAATTCTGATTGAATAAATCCCAATAAATATGGAAGTAATATTCGCTCACAAAAATATATACCGATATATATATATATATATCTGAGTTATTTTATCAACAACTAAAATATTCATTTTCACTTTTCTTATTTTTATTTTACTACAGTTTTTTTTGGATTAGATTTGAATTACCTTAAAATTGTTGGAGCAGCAACCAGAAAATAAAAATAAACACAAAAAAATAGATAAATGTAAAATTGTTAGTGAAATCATAAAACGTGTGGTACTAGACTAAGGCATAGTTATCTCGCTTTCTTTAAGGTAATTCACGTCTTCGACAAGTTGATTTGCTATATTACCCGATGCAGTGAATACTCAAACGTGTTACCTCCAGGATTCAACAGTCCAGTACACGCTTGTTTGTCTACAACCTCTGCACGTAATAGGTAGACAGGAGTCTGCCTGCCACATCTTT
Organism: Senna tora; assembly: GCA_014851425.1. Lineage (NCBI taxonomy): Eukaryota > Viridiplantae > Streptophyta > Magnoliopsida > Fabales > Fabaceae > Senna > Senna tora. The sequence continues at coordinate 33,082,640 of CM026262.1, forward strand.
CTCTACGCAAATAAATAATTTTTATCCATATCTTATATTCTTACTCATATATCTCTTCACCGAATTCCCATATATACAAGTAGAAATCATTTAACTCATTAAAGATATCAACGGCTCTTAATTTTCTAAACGGTGGCACACATGAAATTGATTTTCATAAAAGCCATCCCATATGGCCGTAATTTGTATTTAATCATAGGTTTGTGAATAGACTTTTTCCTCATTTTAATGTGCTTTCATTTAATTGATTTAATTTTGTTTAATTTTATTATAATATTCCAAAATTGCCATCAATTGCATTTTGGTGAGGCTGTGCAAAGGCACTCATGAAATCACCTCTACGAATATGGAGTGGAGCGGCTCCTATGATATTTTGGTAAAGTCTCTAGAGCATTTATTATGAAATAGGCATGTGCAAGGCCATTATAAAGCGCAAAAATGTCGTTAATAACGAAAATGTGGGGGTTTAATCTAACTCTTAATACTTCTAGCACACAACAAGAGTTGTCGGTTCATAGAAGCATGCTTCACTAACATCTCTGTGTACTATGTGTTATTGGTCTGGGTCTAGTTCATAGTCAGAAGAGACTAAATGATTATATTCATGAGTGAAACTCAGTAGAAGAGGTTTCCCTTTATTTGACACATGTGGGGGATTATTGTGTATTGTATATGGGTGTGTCTAATAAAGTCTCACATTACTTAGAGTAAAGGAGAGCAAAGTGCATATATAATAAGTTGTGATATAGGGGATGTAAATGGGCCAAGTGGAAGGTGGGCCTCACGTACACAATAATTGGCCGTGAGAAGGGAAACACATTTGAAAACTGGCAATTCCCCCCTGCGCACGAGATAGACGCGATGATGGGTCTTTTGTAAAAATTATTTTTGTCATTCATCATAACTTATTACCGGTAAATTGTTTTATCTAAATTAATTATCTTTAAAAGTGTTACCGGTAAAATGTTTTAATAGAGGTAACTAAAATTGAATGCTTCCAAACTTAAATAAGCAAACGCATATAGTCGTTGCCATGGTCGACGGTCAGCAAAGAGATGCGCCTTAATATGTTGGCGCGATCGGCAAGGTTCGCAATGTTAAAGAGACACATCCCTACGCCCATACCACTGGACAATAACGTTCATACATTACAAAGAGACAGTAGCGTAAGTTTTGTAATATATATTATGGATTTAATATTTAATAAAATGTATGATTAAACTATAAGAAAAATCAGTTATAGCCGATGCTAAAGATAATTTATAACTAACCACTACTAATTGTCGAACAGAAGTACTTTCTTTAACAATTACATTTTGGCCATTGGTTGGGAGTTTTAAAGAAAGTGGAGTAAGGTGGTTATTAATAGAGTGGTATGGAGTGGGGTGGGGTGGAATGGTTTAAACAAACTATTCCATTGATTGAGAATTTTTTTAAAAAAAAATGAAGAGAGTAATGGACAATATTACCCTTATAATGCATAAATAAAATTAAAAAAAGGATTAATATTAAAATTAATTATTATAAACTATGCAAACCATCCTAAACCCTCCAATTTGGAGGTATTAAAAAATTGAGGTGTTAGATGGTTTGGAAGGGTTTCCAAACCATTATAAACCATCCCACTCCATTACTCACTTAAACATCCAACTAAGGATTTATAAACCCAAACCACCCCATAACACTCATAAATCATCCTCCCAACCAAGCACTAAATTTCGGTCATCGAAAAAAGTTGTTGAAAAATGTTAATAATAGTACTCTCGACTGTTAATAATTGTCAATAATATATTTTTTTTGACAATACCTTTTTCGACGATAATTGTTGAAAAAAATGCCATTGACAACAGTACTGTCGAAAAAAGTATTAACAACAATTATTTACTATTGCAATACTACTATTGTTTTTTATTCAACAACTTATTTCGACGGCCAAAATTTAATTGTTGAAGAGGTTATCTTTTTTGAACAATTAATTGATCATCAAAATATAGGTTATTAAAAATACTTATTTTTCTTGTAGTGTTATTTTCCATTTAAATAATTCAATATATATATTAAAAAATTGAGTAATTTATTATTTCATAATTTTTAACTTAAACTTCGAGGTTTCTGTCAATTATGCCTCCAAAGTTTGGTAGCAGTCAATTATACCCCCTCAATCTTTCAATTTTCGAACAATATTGCCCTTTTCACTAACACCCTCTAAATAGATGACGGTGGGTGCTGATGTGGTGTTACACATGGCAAAAAAAATTACATTTTGGTCCCACTTTTTACCATAGAAAATTGAGTTTAGTCCTTGGAATTTTCTTACTACTATAGTATTGTTTTCTCATGGTTTAGCCCCACTTTCTTCTCCTAAATTCATATCAGCATTCTTCAAACATTTACATATATTAACAACTCTTTCCTATAGTTTTGAACACATTTAAATTACTCTAAAACCCCCTGAGGTTGCATAATTCCATGATTTAATTTCAAAACCTTGTTTTAAGAGTTGACACGTTACGAATAGCATGTTGTTGAAGCCATGGCCAGAGGTTGTGCTAAAAATATTTTGGCTTCTTAACGCCATGGTCAAAGGCTGCACCACTGTCAATCACACCAAATCCAAGCCTCCTTATTCTTCCTCTTCACAACCTTCTCCTCCCAAATCAGTTCAACTACACTAGAAACGACATCATCCCTTAACCCTGTCACTGCCACCGTAACATGTCATTTGTGACAAGAAGAATAAATGACGACGAAGGAGTTTTGAAATCATAGAATTATGAAACCTTGAAAAGGATTGAGAGTAAATTAAATGTACTTATAACAATAGGAAAGAGTTTTTAGTATACGAAAACGCTTGAAGCTAGAAAACTTTGAGTTAGGAGCTAAAATGCTGACTTGGCCTAAAGTGGAAAAATCATGCGAGCTGGCCCATTCTAGTAGCCCTTACAAGCCCACTATAGGGTGTGAGTCTTAATGAGCCAGAGCTAAAAGCCATTCTCTAAAAAAATAGACTAAATTCTTCTTGGCAACCCTTATTATTTTAGGAGTTGGACCGATCTTATAGGCCAAGTCAATTTTGGCAACTCAAATAAATATATGCTGACTTAGCTTTAAGTAAGAAGCTAATATGCAAGTCAAAATGGACTAATGTTTACGGGGTTTGTCTGCAAAATTTTAAAATTAAAGTGTTTAAGTCCATTTTTAATTCTCATCTTTTGACACATAGTCTAGTATTTAAAAAAAATGAAAGTTACATAATTTAATTTTATATATAGGACTTGTTAAAAAAATATTTTTTAAATATATAAAATAATGTTAATACTTAATACTGATTTTTATTCATTAGAGTTGTTAAAATTGACTTGGCCTATAAGATTGGTCCGGCTCTTAAAATAATAAGGGTTGCCGAGAAGAATTTAGTCCATTTTTTAAGGAATGGCTTTTAGCCCTAGCTCATTAAGACTCACACCCTATAGTGGGCTTGCAAGGGTTAGGCTGGGCCAGATCACATGGTTTTTCCATTTTCTTTAAAAAAATATGACATATAGAATATTATGTAATATTCATTCAAAATATATTAATATGTAAAATAAATTACATTATAAGGCCAATTTATAATATTAATTCATAATATATTGCTTTATAAAATAAAATACACCAAATAGCAAATAACTTTTTAATTACTATTTCTTATAGTAATATTCATTTTAGCGAAAACACTTAAATGTATCGAGACTCCCTGAGTTTTGAGTCAGGAACATATACATCCTTTAATGTTAAAACTTTGCAAACAAACCCCCTAAATTTTTTATTTTGGGCACCCAACACTCTTCTGTCAGACTTCCGTCCACATTTAGTCATTATTTGTCATATAAGTACATCCTATGATGGTATTTATGTACTATTTTAGTCATTCAATTTGAAATGGCTAAAATATGAAATAACTAAAATTTTCTCACAAATGTGTTTATGTAGTAAATAACAGTTGAATGTGAATAGAATAATATTGGGTGCCCCAAATTAAAAGGTCAATGATCTGTATACAAGATTTTGAAACTCAAAATCTATGTGCTCCTCTTAACCCAAAATTCAAAAAATCTCAATACTTTTAGCCAAAATTTTAATTATGGGAGTATGGGTGGTGTAACTACGGAATATTTTGCCTAGGGACACGTGGCACTAAGCTTCTAGAAGCCCAACGCAGCACAATTGGCAGCACGTAGCACCGCTCACCTACCTCTCACGTGGCCATTACCCACGTTCTTCTACGGCGACTCCCACTCAACGAGATGTGGAGACTCCCTGGGCATCGTGGGACGACCCACGTCTCACGAGAACGTGGGTCGAGCACGTCCTCCCTACACTTAGTATAAATATACCCTCACCAAAGGGACTCAAAAAAAGGATCCGAGACATCCGAAGTACCACTGGAAAACGTTACCCATAACCATTTAAGCAAGCATTCTGAGCACTCTCAGACATCCTCTTGCCCATCATCCATCACACATCCCGAGCTCTGCCCGACGCATCGCCAGGTTCGGTCACCAGCAGACACATCTTCGTCCCGGAGCATCTCACCAACAAAGCTCCCAGCAGCTCCCAGAGACTCAAGCTCTCTCACACTCTAAGGCAACCTCCTAAGAGCGGCTCGCCTGCCCGGAGTACCTTAAGCACGTCTTAGCCGCACACGGCCTAATACAGGTAACCACCGTGCCTAACGGCTCCTATAGACGTCACCATGACGAACTACGTGGACTTTGATCCTTCCCAAGGGTATGTAGGCACCTAGGTTCCCCAAGGTTAAGACCCCTTGCGGTCCTTAATTGTAAATAACAATTGTCTGAACCAAAAACGAAAGTTATAGTGGCGCCCACCGCGGTCTTCCTCATACCACAATGCCTTGCGCACTCTGTCGCTAAATGACATTTCTTTTTCGGGGAGTAGGAATATCCACTTAACACTCAGAAACCCGTATTTTTAATTTTTCGAATACAGGATATACTAAAGGATGACCGAATCAAACGCCCCCACAGCCACGACCGACGCGAGCGCTCTGAGGCGCAACACAAGGAACAGGCAGGGAACGGCCGAAGCGGTCACAACCGAGGCAGGTGGTTCAAATGCAACTCAGCCCTAGAACACCTCAACAACGCAAGTAGTTGTTGCAGAGACTGTGGTCCAGAACCTAGCACCCAGGGAGGAAGCATGTCCCCAACATCCTTACGGCATGCCGCACAACCCTTGTCCTACAACTGGCAATCAAGAAGTAACGGAGCCGACAAGGACCCCGCGGGAGGTAGAGCTCGCACGCCTTGAGGCAGATATAGTGGTCATACACCAACAGCAATGGGAAGAGAACATGAACCTCGCCCAAGCAAGCACAGGCGTCCAACTGCCACCAGCACCGCACAGCTCGACAGCAGGGCCCCCCAGCGATCCTACCAACCTACCCGCGATACAATTCGAGACCCTACCAATGGAGTTCGCGCAACTGTTATTAACAGCACCTGCTCCCCTGCCAGTGATCCCTCCTGGACCAACAATGGTCGCCAAGCAAGTAGCGCATCCGCCCACGGACTATTCGTGACTGTCGATCCCAAACTACCCACCAGATCCTATCTCCACATGCCCTGGGCAGGAGCCTACAACCCGTACGCCCCCTACGGCATGATTACTCACTAGTGGCCCGGCTTCGACATCCAAGGAAAGGGGATACACCCTTTTACCCAACAAGTCATGAACGAGCACGTGCCCATGGGCTTCAAGATGCCTTTCCACATAGAACCCTTTGGTGGGAAAATTGATCCACGAGATCACATTAACACCTTTAACTCGGCTATGTCGATATTAGGCATGACGGGCGGTCAACAAAGCCGAGTCTTCTCTTCGACCCTGAAGAAGGCGGCTCTGAGGTGGTTCTCATTGCTACCCACCAATTCAATCCATAGCTTCGAACAGCTGGCACAAAAGTTCCTTACGCAGTTCGCCAACAGCAAGGAATACCAAAAGAACGAGGACTCCTTCATTGGTTTTCACCAAGAAGAAGGAGAAACCTTGCAAGCCTTCTTGGCCCGCTTCACCAAACTCTCGCACCAGTTCCGAGGCCTCCAGGACGCCGTCACGATCTTTGTCATCAAACAGGGTCTCTGATGTTCGCAGTTCTACGGAGAACTCAACAGGTGCCCCGTCTCTACCTTACAGGAGCTGATGGACCGTGCAGAGTGGTTCATCCAAGAAGAAAACGCGCAAATCACCAAAGATAAGATGAGGAAATTCTTGATAAGTAGGTCTGACATGGAACGAGCGGAAAAGAAAAAGGAGAAAGCGGTAGCAGAAAACCAGAACTCCATGGAGAAAAACAACAGAAAACGATTGCCCACTCGACTACGAACGCCTCCTAGAGGGTGATTCACAAGCTACACTCCCCTCTAGGAGAAGCGAGCCCAGAAGAGACCCCATCACTTTCGACCTTACCAACCTAGAGGGACCAGTCCATGACGACCCCATGGTGGTAACAATAGTAATCACTACCTACGAGGTCAAAAGAGTCATGATCGACCAAGGATCCTCGGCAGACGTCCTCTACTTTGACACCTTAAAAAACTCGAGTTGACGAGGCTAGCATAAGGCCATTCCCCGACACACTTCCCAACACCTTACCAAGAGTCGTGAGCCTTGATGTAGAATTCATCATCGTCGTAGCTCCCTCGGCATACAACGCCATCCCAACACCCCACAGGGTTGGAGAAATCATGGCGGACCAGAAACAAGCGCGAGCATGCTACGCAGCAAGCTTAACCAAGACCGTCAAGGTCGCTCACCTTGGTCCCCAAGAATCACGCGAGGAACCCCCCGAGGGTAAAGAGTTAGGAGGAAAGAAGCTAGAGTCTGCCTGCCCGGACCAAACCTCCGCCTACGCCCTGAACACACTTTGCGCTCTCAGACCACCTTTTGCTCAAGTCACACACGTCTTTTTATTTCAAATTTAGGATTCACTTTAGCCTGACTAAGGCTCGCCTGACCTAGGTGATAACACTCATTCTAATCATAATATTTCATATCATTTGGCAAAGTTTTATTGTGTTTATTGTGTCCAAATGCATGCTTTGATGGTATATTGATTCATATGAGTGTTGGATTTAATTCTTGCTAATTCCATGAGTTTATTGCATAAATTGTGTTAATTTCATAACTTTAGCATTTGTGCAAATTTAAAATCATGATTGGAATTTTCAAAAGTGTTTTTGGATGTTTTGTAGGTTATCTAGAGGAGGATTAGCAAGAAGATCAACATTTGGGAGCCATAATGCAAGCGAGGGAGAAGAACCGGGCAAAAACCAAGCAAAAATGACAAGTTTTCAATTCTGCTCACTGCAGCGAGCAGAAGGGTTGAAATTGTCTTGTCTGCTTGCTGCAGCGAGCAAATTTCTCCTTGCAACGAGCCACATCAGATAAGCCCGCGTTTTCACTTCAGAAATTCACTTTTGGGCCGAATTTATAGGCCTCACTGACCCCAATCTGACCTAATTTACCCTAATACATTAGGGTTAAGTGAGGAGGCTAAGGGATATGATACAACACTTCATCTTTTCTCCAAATTCTCACCTTCCTCTCATCTCCAAGCCTCCATTTTCTCTCTCTTCATCTTCTTCACTCCACCTCCATTCCCACTCATTTCTTCTGCAACTTTCATCATCATCCATGGCTGGGCATGGTTTGGAGAAGCTTGGTGGAGCATTCTTAATCTCCATAAGTGGCTAAACTTCTAGTGCTTTGGAGGAGGAGGATTAGGGCTTGAGCTTTGGCACTTACTAAGGAGTTTTTCTTGTTTTCCTTATACTTCTCTTTATAGATTCATTATTATCTTTTTTATTCTGATGGATTTGTATTGATTGTGGTTCCATGGTTGTGGAGCTTAACTAGGTTGTAGTTGGATGTTAGGGATTGATATAGATTTGTGAGTTGTATTTTTATTCTCCCATTGTGGGTTTTGATTACATTGGATTTGGTTAAATCTTATTGTAGTATTGATTCATTGTGCAAGTGACTCTAATGACAATGGTATTTGTTGAGTTGAATTCATATCTATATTAAATTCCACATTTGCTTCATTGATGGTATTTGATTAGGCTTGTTAATTGTCCGGTTGGTTAATTGCATTCGCTAACTAAATTACCTAAGTTTACTGGTCACTAAACTACATTAGAAAAATGGTTCCTCATTGATTAACTCCATAATTTTTAAAGAGCAAGGATAGCCCAAAGCATTCTCCAACAAAGCATATCCATCTTAATACATTCACCTCACTTTTACTTGCTTTGAATTATTGAAAAATCACAAAAAGATTTAGTTTTAGTTTAATTTAGATTCATTTACTCTTCTTGCACATCAACTGTTTGATAAAATTCCTCAAAGACATCCCTATTTTTGTGAACATCTTACATAATTGACCATTGAATTCCGTGAGAAAGATTCGACCTAGGTTGTGCCACTAGTTGCACTTTCTAGCATTAATTTGATTGGTGCCGGCCTCGCGACAAGGCCGCGTTCATCACTAGGCAACTCGAATGTAATCATTTTGTTTACTTTTAGCCTGACTAAGGCTAGCCCGATTGAGGCTGCTCGAATGTAACCATTTTGTCTATTATTAATCGAAGTATTCCTTTCTAGAAAGAGGCATGGCTTAAACTTGCAAAGTACTCGCACAAGTCCCAAGGAAGGGCAACGGGCCGACCGCCCGAAAAAATGCTAAAGTGCCTCTAAGGCCAAGTTGACATTCCCCTAATAGCGCGGTAAAAATCCATTGGGTGCGAAAACGCAAAATGAACGTTCACACAAAAACATGCTAGCAGCCGCATACAAACCGTCCTGGTCACACGGTACTCTTGCAAAAACTCTTTTTACCCAGACGTAAAGAGATAACAACAAAAAGAGAAAATGTACTCGCACAAACTTTTTGCCCAGAAGTAAAAAAAGAGGCAGTAAAACTCTTAAGTTCTCATTAAACATCAAAAATGGGAAAGGTGTCCGCCTATTACAAAGTGTGAACACCCAAAAACCTATATAAACCTACTCTTTGGCATCCCCAAGATCTACAATGGCCTTAGCCCCCGCAAGCTCAACGTTGCCAACCCCCTCGAACAGCTTCTGATGAATCGCCTCAGCCAGCTGCTGAGAAGTAGATACAATCCTGGGAGCGCGTCCGCCGATATGAGAGAGCACCTGATGATCCACCGGACGGTCGGCCAGCTGACGGAGATAGGGGAGATTCAATGGAGAGTCGGTCTCCATCCGACCTCGGAGCTCACCATCAAAAAGCTCCAGAGAAGGGTGCAGAGAAACCATCCACTCAGCCGAAAACCTCTCCCCGCGGAAATGCTCAAGTTGCTCGACCGCCAGAAGCATGCCATACATCATTTGCGCCAGCAACTCTCCCTAGAGATTAGCAACATCAGTGACTTTGTCTTCAGCCGGCAAGGTTTTCATTAGGGCGAGCCTCCGCACACCTCAAAGCCTCGCGAAGAGAATGCAACTCTTGGCAACGCCTCTCAGCATCCTCCCGACGGACGACCAACTCCTTGCGAGTCTTTTCCAGCTCTGAACGCAGAAGCTGGACCTCCGAGAGATGCTCACCCTTGGCCCTAAGACGGGCCACCTCGTGAGTCAAGGACTTTATCTCACGTCCCTGCTCCTCACACTCCAATTCCTTCGCGGACAGTCGCCCACGCACATCCCTCAACCTTTTCTTAGAGGCTTCCAGAGCTTGGCCCCTAGTAGTTAAAACATCGAAAAGCCGGCCCCTGTCGAGACGGGCTTCCTCCTACACGAAAACAAGGGTTAATACATAGAAAACGAAAGAGGAAAACTCGAAACAACAGAGCATCAGAGTGGAGAAGCTTACCACGCGTTTCTCACACACAATGCCAGTTTGGTGGAAGTCAGCTAATTCTTCAGCGACTCTGCCAAAGCCTCGAACAGCAAGATCCATGGGGGTGGAGTCTAACCCCCTACCATTCCTCTCTCCCATTTCCACAGGAAAGCGCTTGCCCAAGGCCACCAGCTCGAAGGAAGGCTCCACCTCCAACGGCTGGAAAGGCTCAGAAGGGCCGACGCCCGACCCCGGGACAACATCTCCTGTGGCAGTCATTTGACTCACCACTACATTCCTCTGTCAGAGAGGGCCTCGGCCTCCACGGCCACATCATCAGCCTTGGCACCTTCGACAAGCGCCTCAGCCATGGTCTCATCTGTCGGAACCCCGGCCACGACAGAATCACCAACAGGCTCCTCAACCAACCTCCTGGCCTTCTTGACAGCAGGCTCGTCAGCCCTACCAGCAGAACTTGGAGCCGTGGAACGGGTAGAAAGAATCACCTTCATTAGTGATTGACGAATACGCACAAGGGGAGGAAAAGTACACTCCACCAAAGTCACAGCCCGCGCTTCCACCGGGTCGGATCTCCGCTGAGCAACCTGGGATGACAGCTGCGACTCCGCACCAGAAGGTCGTTTCTTGAACCCTCCTTTTTTAATTTTGGGCACCTCCACCGCAGAGGCCCCATTTATCTCCCTCTCTCGGGGACCACCACCGTCACCCCTCCCATCTTTCGTCCTTTTTTCCCTTTGGAGATATTCTCTTGCCGACGTGTTTTATTAGAGGACGGCAGGGTAGGAAGACGAGCGTCTCTCCCACCTCCGCCTGGTACTACGGTGGAAGTTTTCACAACTGCCCCTAGAGAAGAATCTTGCCCAGATTTCTTCCCCCCACTCTGACCACCGTCACGAGTACGAGTAAGAGGAGGAGGATGAGGAGATGAAGAAGGGAGATCCTCTAAATTAGTGAAATCAAAAGGATAAGAGCTATCATCACCACCAGTGATGGTAAAATCTCAGTATAAACAGAGGGCAAAAAAGGAGAGAGGGATAAGAATCAGAGAAAATGAGGCAAAAAGGGAGGAGAACACAAGGCAGCAAGAAGGTAAAACCCCAAACTTTCAAACGCTGGATATTTATAGGGAACTCATAGGCGCGACGATTCGAAAATCTCAGCCCCCTCGTATCCCGCAACGGATAAAGAAAATTATCCAGTACACCCGGCTCGAGCTGCAACCGCTTGCCCTAGCTGAACACGTGGAGAGAAAGAACGACTCAGATCAATAGTCAAGAAATTGGACGCACAAAGACTGAAAAGCCCCTGAAAACCCAAAAGCCGCTCGAAGACACCAGTGGGCCTTTTCGAAAATTCTCAACCGAGGCTAATGATGGAAGCTCTCAGAAATGAACCCGCATTAAATGAAGACGAGCGGCGGCAAAGCACTCAAGGCCAGCAGATTCAATCTAACTGTGACACGTGGCGTCTGGTGCGGCCCGCTCCTTCAGCCAAATAACTCTCCGCAAAACTCCTTGTCAGTCACTTACTCCAGATGAGCCTAATCAGACAAAAGCGCCTCGGATGACCAAAAGGCCCTTGACTCTTCAATTTCCTCCGCACATCCCCAAGGGGCATTCTGGGAAATTCCCCTCTGAGCAATGATGACCCCTCCCCAGTAAGTCACGTACTTTCTGTAAGATGGCTCAAAAACTTGCTGAGGAAGTCAAGCAGTCAACCACTCGTAACAGGACACGTGGCACCCTCCAAACGTCTCCACCCCCACGGAGTAAAACAAAGAGACACAACTTCGCAAGTCGGACGACCAGCTCGTGATGACCAAACCCACTTGCAGACGGACTCTTCTTTACAAAGGTAATAGAAATTCCTATGTAGCTTACTGACATGGAACTTAAGTCCACGGGCGCCCAACACCCGTAGACTTGGGGGACTTATGTAACTACAGAATATTCTGCCTAGGGACACGTGGCACTAAGCTTCCAGGAGCCCAACGGCAGCACACGTTGGCAACACGTGGCACCGCTCACCTACCTCTCACGTGGCCATTACCTGCGTCCTTCTACGGGGACTTCCACTCAACGAGATGTAGAGACTCCCTGGGCATCGTGGGACGACCCACGTCCCACGAGAACGTCGGTCGAGCACGTCCTCCCCACACTAAGTATAAATAGACCATCACCCGGGGGACTAAAAAAAAGGATCCGAGACATCCAAAGTACCTTTGGAAAATGTTACCCATAACCATTTAAGTAGGCATTCTGAGCACTCTTAGACATCCTCTTGCCCATCATCCACCACACATCCCGAGCTTTGCTCGACGCACCGCCAGGTCAGGTCACCGGCAGATACATCTCCGTCCTGGAGCATCTCACCAATAGAGCTCCCAGTAGCTACTAGAGACTCAAGCTCTCTCACACTCTAAGGCAACCTCCTAAGAGCAGCTCGCCCGCCCGAAGTACCTTAAGCACGTCTTAGTCGCACATGGCCCAATACAAGTAACCACCGTGCCTAACGGCTCCTATAGACGTCACCATGACGAACTACGTGGACTTTGATCCCTTCCCAAGGGTATGTAGGCACCTAGGTTCCTCACCTAAGGACAAGTCCCCCAAGGTTAAGACCCCTTGCGGTCCTTAATTGCAAATAATAATTGTCTGAACAAAAAACGATAGTTACAGGTGGCATATTTGAGTTTAGTATAAATTTTAAAGGAGAAGTTATAAACTACATGAATTGCACCTTGTTTCTGGTATTGCCTAATATATATATATATATATATATAGATATATATATATATATATGTATATATATGTATACATATATGTATACATATATATATATATATATATATATATATGTATACATATATGTATACATATATATATATATATATATGTATATATATATATATAGACATAGTAAGTTAGAAGACTTAGTGAGTCCAATTAACTAGGAGTTTCTAGCGCTAGTCAGCCAAAAGAACGTAGGTGGTCCCGCAATATGGTAGTCTCGAAAGTAATTCCAAGTTAGTTAGATGAAGTTAGGTCATTAATATAAATTATGTCTCACCTAATTCGTAGGTTTTGTTCTAGAAATAGGAGCTTAATAGCTCTTTCCCCATCATCATCATCATCATCATCATCATCATCATCATCAAATCAAAATGAAATAAGATATCAAGATCAACAAAATAATTCTAAAATAATAGTAGCCGAAGCAGAAAATAGAACTGTAGGAACAATTCAAGATACTTCACACTTACCAGATAAAAATTTAATAGATCAACACAAAAATGAAGGGTATAATTTTCTCCGTATAGGATTAATACAAGTTGCGGTAAAACCCCTTCATAGATTAGGCATTAGTCACCCGGTATTTTTAGTATTAAGAGATAATCAAGTTATAAGTTTTAAAGATTTTGTTATAGCGATTTTAGTGTCTAATTTATGCGATGGACCCGTTTATTTCAATTGTTTCCCAAATTATATGATAAGTAATAGAAAACCTAGAGCAAAAGAAGCACTAAAATTACATATCAAAACAAAAGAAGGAATATTTAAGGAATGAATAGAACATTTAGTAATATTATATAGAATTCATTACAAAATATCTAAAACTGGGGTCAACACGGGAGTTAAAAGAATATCTCCTAGAAATGAAACAATAATCATGGAAGCTAATTTGCAAAGATCATCAATAATAACTCCAAAACCTATCAAGCATGAAGAAAAATTATCAGATTTCCCCGAAAAATGGAAATTAGAAGGAATTCAATCTCCTAAAAGTGTAGAAAGTTCTAGCATAGAAAGATGTATATAGAAGATCAAGAAGGAAATATAGGAGTTAAAATGAGAATAACATTTTAAATAAATCCCCGATCAACTTCCCAAAGGAATATCAAATCAGCTAGAAGTTCCATAAGCAAACCAGCAAGACACTCCACGGATGTTAGATCCACAGCCTCCACATTACATGTTGATTTAACAGGAGTAAATTTTAGACCTAATATTTCAGAACCTATATATAGATATTAAGAGTCTCCTAAAAACTCCCCAACTAGATCACAAATTTTTGTAATAAAATGATAGTTTAAGATAAATAAAGAATATCTCAAGGAAGAATTTTTGGCCGATCATAATAAAGAAAAAAGAAGATGGCATTTGTCCAACTTTTCTAAAGAACAAAAAGATAAATGGTTAAAGGAATTTTATGAATATTTAGAGCGAGTAGAAGATCACATCTTTTTCTTTAATTGGTTTGATGAATACTCAAAAAATAATAACATACATAACCCCTTTACTGAAAAAGAAAATACCATAAATGTTAATAATAGAATAACAAATACATGGAAAACTTCAAAAAATGAAGAGATAATTAGTATACATCCCCCTTTAGAAGCAATTAAATTTAATAGAGAAGGATTAGAATTAGAAGCATCACCTTTCAAGACAATAATGAGTGGAGATATGGAAGAAAGAGTTAATAAGAAAGATATAAAAAATATACAAGCTCTAAATAATTTTTCTAATTTAGTTTTAAATACGATAGCAAAACAATTAGATAGAGTAGAAATACAAGTCAATAATAAACCTGTTGAAAACGGTAAAAAGTTTCCATATTCATATCCTCAAAGACAAATATATAAAATTAATAAGAAGAAAGTAAAAAGATAAATTTAAGGAAAAATTCAAATACATTGTTAGATGAAATCACTAATAAATTAGAAATATTAAGCACTAAGGCTTCTTCATCAAATAATTTCAGAATAAATACCCTAACTCAAGAAAAGTATAGAGATAATGAAGAAGAGTTAAACAAGGTAAATAAAATTAGATTTCCAAAAACTAGAACTTACTATCCAAGACCTACTTATCCAGATACTAAATACGAAGAAAAATATCAGTTTGTAGAAAATACCTACACAGGAGAAGCAATAGTTGAATGAATATATATGGAGCTAGTGAACACCACATTCTAGATGTAATTCAAAATATGGTAATGTGCTCAACAGCCTTTAAAATTAAAGGTAATAGTGAAAAACAAATTGTAACCATGTTAGTAACAGAATTTACAGGCCAGTTAAAAGGATGGTGGGATAATTATTTAACAGACATGTACAGATAAAATTTTTTTAATGCAATTAAAGAAGAAATTAGGGAAAGACAGGCAGTACGTAGTGAAGATTCAGTATCCACACTTTTGTATTCAATAACTAAACATTTTGTAGGAGATCCAATAAAATTTCAAGAAAGACTAGCAAAACAATTAATAAACTTATCTTGCCCAACAATGTCAGATTTTAGATGGTATAAAGATATATACAACAACAATCAAAGCCTTATCCCACTAGGTAGGGTCGGCTATATGGATCAAGCGGCGCCAACATGTTCTGTCTTTGCACATTTCTATAGTTAAGTTATTTATAGCTAGATCCCTCTTAATCGTTTCTCCTATTGTTTTCTTTGGTCTTCCCCTACCTCTAGTTATTAGGTTATCTTCCATTTGGTCAACTCTACGTACCGGAGCCTCTTCCGGCCGCCTTTGTACATGACCAAACCACCTAAGGTGTGTTTCGACTAATTTTTCGACAGTAGGTGCTACCCCCACTTTCTCTCTAATATAATCATTCCTAAGGTATAAAGATATATTTTTAACAAAATTATACACTAGGCCATATTGTACTGTAGATTTTTGGAAAGAGAGATTTATTGCAGAATTACCAAAATTATTTGCATAAAAGGTTAGGGAAACAATATGATAATACAATTCCTTATAATCAATTAACCTATGGACAAATAATTAAATTTGTAACTACTGAAGGATTGGTGATATGTACAGATTTAAAACTTCAACATAAAATAAAATCTGAGACAAGAGAAAATAAGAAAGAATTAGGAAACTTTTGTCAACAGTACAGGGTAGAAAAAATTAAATCCCCTTCAAACCCAATATAAAAAAAAGGTCAGAAGAGAAATCTATGAATCAAAGGCAAGAAATAAATACACCAGAAACCAAAATACCGTAAAAGATTTATAAAAAAAGAAAGAAAAGAAAGGCAAAAATTTTGTATTTTTAAATGTGGTAGATATGGTCATATAGCCAAACATTGCCAGCTAAAGAAAAGGATCAACACATTAGAAATAGATGAAAAATATAAACAAAGTTTAATTAGCCTACTAATTAATGAAGAATATGAAACTACTGATGAAGATACAAAAGAAGAAAATGAAGATTATGTATATCAAATAAATGAATAAGAAGAAAATAATGAATCAGAAAATGATATTTGTTCAGGAATAGGTCTTTGTAACTGTAATAAATGTGTTAAACAAATTAATGTCATATCAAGAGATAAGGTTCAAGTTTTAATAGAAATAATAGATAAATAGAAAATGAGGATGTTAAAAATTAATATTTATTAAAATTAAAAGATATAATAGAAGTAGAAGAAAAGACCCCAAGCCAAGAAGTAGAACCATACAATTTTCAAGATATTCTTCAAAAATTTAAAATACAAACTAATCAGGTAACAATAAAGGATCTTCAAGAAAAAATAAAAGAATTCAACAGTCAAAACGAAAAGACGCTTCATTAGAATTAGATGTGTTAAATATAATGGGAACGCAATATGTTAATAATGAACAACATTTGAACGAAATTTATAATACCAAGTTAGGATCCAGGTAACTCCAAAATTAGCGAAGAAATGGAGCAACCTAGTTCCTTCGGGAAAATTAACTATGGTTTTGAACAAATCATAAGCATTTTGAGCAAATTGGGGGGCAAAAAGTAGCAGGGCCATATTGAAAAAACCATTCTAAAAACTAAGTTGGGAATTCCCAGATTCCTCTTCTAAACCATATAAACCACGAATGGGAATAAGGCATAACTAACATAAAATTGAACCAAGCTTTTTGGTAATCTATGTAAACTATGGTAAATTTTGTGTATGGATTAAATATATTATTCATTATATTTTGAAATTTTGAAAGAGTATTTTTTAATCCAAATGGCATAAAATTCCATCATAATGACCAAAAGGAACGGTGAATGAAGTTTTATACATATCTTCTTTAGCAATTTGTATCTGATAATATCCAGATTTCATATCAAATTTAGAAAATATTGATGCTCGTTGAATTCTTGAAATTAAATCTCTTTCATTAGGGATGAGATATCTAATCCATCTTAAAACCTTATTTAAATGTCTATAATTTATAATCATTCTTGGTGCTCCTTTTTCTATTTCTATTTGGTTTTGAACATAAAAAGCTGGACAACTCCATGGTGATTTACTTGGTTTAATTAAATTTTTATCTAGAAGTTTTTTAACTCTTTTTTACAATATTCTAACATTTCTTGATTCATTTGTATAGGTCTAGCTCTTTTCGGAATATCCTCTTCATTAAAATCTTTCTCATAAGGGAGAGATACTATATGTCTTTTCCTATTCCAAAAGGCATTAGGATGTTCTCCACAGATTTCTTTTTTCAAAATTTTCTTATAACAATTTTATTCTATTTTGTATTGAAGGGGTGTTCACTTGTTCTTCTATTCTCATATAATGTATTTCTCTATTGATTAGGTTAATGTGGTGTATTTTTTTAGTAATTGCTTCTTGATTTTCTATTGATGCTGATTTTAGTAAATTAATGTCCCTTATTAACGGTTTTCTTATGAACTTAAAACAAATATAGGTTCCGGCTATTTTTGTTGTAATTCCTTCATCTGTAACTTTAAAAGGATAAATTAATGTGAGTAACGGGGTTCCTAAGATTATAGGTTCTTTGATATCTCTAACTAGTATAAAAGGAGTTTTAAAGCATATTTTTTCATTACAAATTTTTGCATTTGATAATTTATATTGAACCTATAACTTTGTTCCATTAGCTCCTGAACCTTTCTTTTGTGTTTTCATAATATTGAGTAGGGACCAATTCTTCTTGGATGCAATTTAAGTCAACTCCTAAGTCTATTAACGCTTTTGTATTTTTACTGAACCCATTTCCTATGGTTAGATTTATCTAACAATACCGTTTTTGAATTGAGACTTCATTAATTGTTTAAATAATTTTCTTCTTCTTTACTGGGTGGTTGTTGATTACTATCTCCCTTAAAATGTTGTTCATTATTAACATATTGCGTTCCCATTATATTTAACACATCTAATTCTAATGAAGCGTCTTTTCGTTTTGATTGTTGAATTCTTTTATTTCTTCTTGAAGATCCTTTATTGTTACCTGATTAGTTTGTTTTTTAGATTTTTAAAGAATATTTTGAAAATTGTATGGTTCTACTTCTTGGCTTGGGGCCTTTTCTTCTACTTCTATTATATCTTTTAATTTTAATAAATATTGATTTTTAACATCCTCATTTTCTATTTTATCGATTATTTCTATTAAAACTTGAACCTTATTTCTTGATATCACATTAATTTGTTTAACACATTTATTACAGACACAAAGACCTATTCCTGAACAACTATCATTTTCTGATTCATTATTTTCTTCTTCTTCATTTATTTGATGGGTGAGTCTATGATGTTGCATCATGCAATATGTTACGTGGCACAATTGTAGCCATTGATGTGATCCAATTGCATTGTATGATGCAACAAAATAACAAGTGTCACAATCCTATCAGCTGAAATTGTATTGCATGATACAACAAGTTGCATAATAGATTTATTTGATATACTTAATCTTCTTTATCTGGCAATGTTTGGCTATATAACCATATCTACCACATTTAAAACATACAAAATTTTTGCCTTTCTTTTCTTTGTTTTTTATAAATCTTTTATGGTATTTTAGTTTTCTGGTGTATTTATTTCTTGCCTTTGATTCATATATTTCTCTTCTGACCTTTTTCTTATATTTGGTTGAAGGCGCTTTAATTTTTTAGACCCCGTACTATTTACCAAAGTTTCCTAATTCTTTCTTATTTTTTCTTGTCTTAGATTTTATTTTATGTTGAAGTTTTAAATCTGTATATATTGCCAACCCTTCAGTAGTTACAAAATTAATTATCTGTCCATAGGTTAATTGAATAAGGAATTGTATTATCATATTGTTTTCTTATTGTTTCCCTAACCTTTTCTGCAAAATAATTTTGGTAATCCTGCTATAAATCTCTCTTTCCAAAAATCTGCATTACAATCTGGCATAGTGTATAATTTTGTTAAAAACATATCTTTGTGCCATCTAAAATCTGATATTGTTGGGCAAGATATAAGTTTATTAACTATTGTGCTACTCTATCGAATTGTTTTGCTATCGTATTTAGGAATAATTATTTTGAGCTTGTATATTTTTTATCTTTCTTATTTTATATATATATATATATATATGTACATATATGTATGTATGTATGTATACATACATACATACATAATTATGTATGTATGTATGTACCTACATATACATAGATACATATGTATATATATATATATGTATGTATGTCTCCAAACGTGGCCTCCCTCCATGGACACGTGGCCTCCCTCCCTGTTCACCCTCGAGTTCCCTCACAACAGAGACGTGGGGAAACCCCCAGGATCGTGGTTCGAGCCCCATGATCAAGGAACGTGGGTAGAGAACAAACACATCACAGTAACATACAACGAAATCATTATTACTTGAAGTCTACCTAATAGGCATCAGAGTATACTCATTCACTCACAGGATTCACATGTCCTCTTGCTTTAAGCACCACCTAGAGACCCTTGCTCTCTTATCCTCTACACGAGGAACCTCCAACAGATGGCTCATCTGCCCAAAGCATCTTACACGTCCTAGCCGCAAACGGCCATTACAGGTAACACTCTTGCCTAACGGCTTCTATGGACGTCCCTTCTTCGAACTATGTGGACTTTGATCCCTCAACAAGGGTACGTAGGCACCTAGGTCATCACCTAAGGACAAGTCACCCAAGGCTAAAACCCATTGCGGTCCTTATTTCACATTATGATTTGTCTAAACCAAAAATAGCAGTTACATTGGCACCCACCGCGGTCCTGCTCAGACCACAATGCCTTGCGCATCTCGCTGCTAAACAACAATTCTTTTTAGGGGAGTAAGAGTATACACCTAACTCAGAAACCATTTTTCTTTTTAAATCTCATTATAGGTAACCAGCGGGCAAGAAGCTTCGAAAACAAAGAAGAGGAGCAGAGAACTCTCGGGGATGAAGATGAAGGGACTCTCGGAGATAAAAGGATAAAAAATCAGAAACTTAAAGGTAAACAGAGTCTTTTTCTTTTCAATCTTGGGAGTATTTATAGGGACCTATAGGCACGACGATTCAAATCACAGCCGCCCTCGAAACCCGCAACGGAAAGAAAATAATCATCACCTACACTAAATAAAGACCGAAGCTGTACGATCCAAGAAAGCACGCATCAAGAAGAACGGCCCAGATTAGAAGTCATCAAATCACATCGAGGAAGACCTAAATACCCTCGGAAGCTCAAAAGTCCTCCAAAAGGCCCACAGGGTAAATACGAAAACCCCGAAACAGCGACTAATGATGGCGGCTCTTGGAAACACGTAGGCATTAATGAGAAAAATGGCTTCACATGTGGATTACTAGATATCCGAAGTGATGGCAGCCAACATGCTCCTTACGCGTTGCATCCTATGCTAACCGCTCCCTTACAATCATTTGTAGAGAATCCCAAGTTCTATCGAATGCATGTTCGACCGCCCCAACTCCTAGGACTAGCGGTCGATCTTTCCCTACCAGGGCAGGTCTTGTTCCACGTGTCAACCTTCGCGCTCAAGAAAAAGTCCAGAAGGCCCTTGACCTTTCAAATCCCCCCGATGCCTTCCAAGGGCATCCCCAGAAATTCGCCTTCTCTGTAATGATGACGTCTCCTCAGAAAGACGCGAGCATTTCTGCAAAGATGGCTCGAGAAACTTACTAAGGAAATCAAGCGAATAACCGTCCAGATCCAGACGCGTTGCATCCTTGGCTACCCACTCCGTTAAGGTAAGCTTCAGAGTAACTTAAATGTTCTTTAAGGCACGTTCGACCGCCCTCCAATGATTAGCGGTCGATCTTGCTCTGCAAACAACTCATGGCAGGCGACCTTGGTCCCAATACTCTGCAACAAATCAACTTAAGTCCACAGGTTCCCTGCACCCATAGACTTGGGGAACTTATGTAACTCCATAATATTATCTCCTATGGACACGTAGCACTGGTCTTCTAGAAGTTTAGCCGGACCACGGATCAGTGACACGTGGCAGTGCTAGATGGCCCCAAACATGGCCTCCCTCCATGTTCACCCACGAGTTCCCTCACAACAGAGACATGGGGAACCCCTAGGATTGTGGGTTGAGCCCCATGATCAAGGAACGTGGGTCGTCCACGTTCCTCTCTACCTCGATTATAAATACCCCTTATCTAGGGGACTTGAGGGGCAGAGAACAAACACATCATAGTAGCATACAACGAGATCATTATTACCTAAAGTTTACCTAACAGACATCAGAGCATACTCATTCACTCACAGGATTCACACATCCTCTTGCTCTAAGCACCACCCAGAGACCCTTGCTCTCTCATCCTCTACACAAGGAACCTCCAACAGGTGGCTCACCCGCCCAGAACATCATTCACGTCCTAGCCGCACACGGCCATTACAGGTAATACTCCTGTCTAACGACTCCTATGGACGTCCCCTCTTCGAACTACGTGGACTTTGATCCCTCAACAAGGGTACGTAGGCACCTAGGTCATCACCTAAGGACAAGTCCCCCAAGGCTAAGACCCATTGTAGTCCTTATTTCACATTACGAATTGTCTGAACCAGAAATAACAGTTATAATATATATATATTGATCAACCACATATTTTTTGTTGACCTTTTAGATTAGACAACCTACATAATAAATAAAATAAAAATGAACAAATATTATTAATTAATGTACATACCTAAAAAATTTTCACTTTGAAGTTGAAGTTTAATGTACAAGTTTGTACATTGTGGTTGCCAATTTTTTTTTTTTAAATAGCAGATCCTTAAGGTTTGTTTTGTAAAACTTTTCAAAATGATGCTTTTTAAATAGAGTTTGAGAAAAAAAATAGAGTAAATTACACTGCCCTTCCCTGAGAGATATTGAAATTACACTGTTCTCCTTTCTAGTTTGCAAAATTACACTACCCTCCCCTGAGAGATCAAAAGTCATTACACTTTGATCCAAAACACCATTCTTCCATTAAAAAAAATCTAAAAAATCAATATAATAAATATTCATGACTAAATTGACCCTCACACAAGATAAAAAATATTTAACGTTATGTTTTATCGAAATTTATAAAACTAAATCTTTACCAAAAAAATTTATAAAATTGAATTCTAGGACACCTAACAACATTTTTTTGATATATTTTATTATTATATATTAATATATATATATATATATATATATATATTAAACTTAATTGCCAAAAATTAAGTAAAATAATATATATTTTATATATTACATTTCATTATTAATATAAAAAACTGTAAACTATTTTAAGTTACAGACTTTTTTTTAGAATTTTATTTTGTTAACAATAATAATTACTCTAAATACTAATAAAATAATAAAAGACAATAAAAAAATGAAACAATGTTATTATAAGAGGATGAAAGTATTTATAAGTCACATTTTATAGAGTTTCATTCTTTTGTGAGGGGTAATTTAGTCATGAATATTTATTGTATTGGAAGTTGAAAAAATTTGAACTTTTAGACTTTTTTTTTAATTGGAGAATGGTGTTTTGGATCAAAGTGTAATGACTTTTGATCTCTCAAGGGAGGGCAGTGTAATTTTGCAAACTAAAGGGGAGGGCAGTGTAATTTCAGCATCTCTCAGGGGAGGGCAGTGTAATTTACTCAAAAAAATATTGTGAGTGAGAAGCAGCTTCTGTTTGACAAATTGAGTTGAAAAGTACTTTGAAACAATTTTTGTTTGATTGATTTGTATAAAAAATGTTTTTGATATATATAGACTTAATATGTTATTAATATTACTAAATAGATAAATAAATGATATAAATATTAATTATTGTCAATTTTTATTAAATAAATAAATAGAAAATGTTAATTAGATTATTAATTTAATAAAACTATAATAAGTTTTGTCTAAATAATGATATTTACGACAGCAGTGACTAAAATCATTAATTTATATGATTCTATTATTTATGGTTATTACTTTTATAAATTCATATCTATTAATTTTATTTAAATAAAAATTGAATTATAAATATTTATTATTATTATTTTGATAAATTATCATTATTGTCTTATTTTATTAATTAAATAAAGACAATAAGAATAAGGATAGTTTTATGAGAAGAATAATTAAGTTTTTTGTGGTGAAGAATAATTAAGTTTTAAGAGAAGGATAAAATGAGAATTTTAAAATTTTGGTAAGGATACTTTTATCTTAAAAAAAATTAAATTTTGGCTTCTACTTTTGACTAGAAGCAAAAGCTTCAATTTTTAACTTATGCTGAAATTAAAATATTACTTCTGAAACAACTCAAAAGCACTTTTAAAAATTTGGCAAACACTTCAAAATAACTAAATAAGCACTTTTTAAGAAAACAACTACTTACTTATAAAAAAAAAAAAATTTTATTTTCCACAGCTATCTTCTTATTGGAAGCAATCCTGTTCACGATAATTGAGATTCCATAACGGGGGTAGAGTTCTCCCAACAGAAATTTTTTCATACACAAGATTCGAACTCAAAACCTTACTTAAAGAAAATAGAATACCTAGCATTAACTTTAGTCTTTTAGATACACAGTGAAGAGTGATATTTTATACATTAATATGCTACTGCGTTTGTTTTCCTTGTTTCCAATTTATATTTTCATTAAAAACAAAAAAAAAAATGCGATTGAAAATATATGGGATTAGGATACAATTTAACAAAAAAAAAAAATTTTGAATTTTTTTTGAAAATAAGCTGATAATAGAAAACGTCAAAAATATATTTGTAGCGTTTTCAAACAATAACCAATTTTATTTTTGTAATTTTTGAAGAAATAAATTATTTTACCATATAAATATTATCATTTAATTATAACTAACCTAACAAATCAATAAAAATTATAGTTATTTAAATTATTTGACTTGTAACAAACATGGACTAAATTTTAACATGACATAATAAACATATTTTAACAATATTAAAATCTTGGTTCATTAAAAAAACATTATTAAAATCTTGAGAATGAAAACTAATTTTAAAAATAGAAATAAAAATTAAAAATATTTTTGAAAACCAACACACCCTAATGCATTAGGTGCTTAATTATTATTAAAATCCTAAAATCTTAGATTCTAAATTTTAGAAGCTACTGTTTAAAAAAAACTATTTATGATTGGTTAATAAATTTTTTTAACATAAATTTTTATTTTAAGTCATTAAATATTTTATTTATCAATTAAAAAAATGTTAATATGAATATTTAAAACAAATGTTAGACAAATCTTTTATGCCATATTTGGTAGAGCGTTTGTTATCCGGTGAGTATTTTAGTGGGAAGTGGAAGATTTTATGTGTGTTTGGTATGTAGGGAAAGGAAAGTGGAGATAAAAATTAAAATTGTTTGATATGATATGAATGAGATAGTGAAGTGAAAGTTAGAAAAATACAAAATGACTATTTTACCCTTCAAGATATAAATTAAAATTGTTTGGTATTCGGAGAGAAGAACAAAGTGGTACTTTCATCCACTATTTCCTTCTTTCCACCTCACTTTCCCTCTACATTATGAGGAATGCTTCAACCTCACATTTCTTGTACAATCATACCAAACGTGCAGCATGGGAATCTTCAGCTCACTTTCCCTGTCAAGAACCATACCAAACGAGCTCTTAGGTAATCTTGAAAGTAATATCACATTCCCTCCAACATTCTTTTTACCAAACAAACTTTACTTTTTTACAATATGATGAAATTATGTTTTCGCCCTTACTTTTTTACCTATTTTTATTCTATTTTCACTTTTAATATAAAAATAAAATAATCATTTTACTCACTTTTATTTTATTCACGTCACGTAAATTTATCATATTCCTATTCGGTCGATCGTTCTCATTTTATTTGTGGAGAGCGGAGAAGAAAAAGAATGAAGGCAACTTTCCATCTACCAAGTTGGCGCAAAAAGAGTCATGTCATTGACCAAACAAAAGCATCCAAGTGCAGTAAAATTCCTAAAGAAGTAAAAAAAGGGGAAGCTTATTCGGTTCCAAAATTTATAAATTCTTGGATGGCTTCCAGATAGGACAAAGTATAATGGACAACACCAACATTATTGATGGAGGGGTCACATATTGCTGCAAACTGGCTCCAGATGTTGATGTTTGAAAACACCCCAATAATTAAACCTTTCTCCAACCCTCTCCTTCTCTTTCCCCTTCACTTTCCCATTCATTCATTTTTTATATTATTATTATTATTATTATATTATACACTTATCAATTAATAAAACTAGCATCAAACTTTTACCCCTTCAACAATTGCCAATATATTGACAAGTGTTAATCCAATTCAACAATCTCCAAAACTACCCCTCATGGTTTTGCCTTGTGTTTGTTTAGTGTTCAGTTGTTAAATAAAATATTGCCAAGAGCACATTTTATGTTTTTAAATTTTATATTAATTTTTAATTTTTTCCTTTTTCTTTTTTGTTAACTTTGTCTAGGATATATTTGTTTAATAAAAATATTGGAAGTAATGGAAATAAAAATGTTGAAGGGAATAAAAATATTATGTTAATGTGATATGAATGAAATAAAAATAGGTAAAATAGATATTAAAATTAGAAATAAAATAAAAGTGAATAAAAAAATAAGGACTAAAACATAATTTTATCATATTATAAAAAAGTTTATTTAATTGAAAGAATATTGGAAGGAATACTAAATTACCTCCAAGATTACCTAATTGATTCTTACTACTAAACATGCCCTAAAAGAATTATGAATGGTAAGTAATTTCATCTCAACTCTTAACATCTTGAAGACAAATAATGATATAGTATGACACATATAACATTGATAACTCATTATTACTCGTAATTTTTAAGACATATCAAAATGATTTCATTATTTTTTTCTTAATACGAAAAAGTCAAATGACATCGTTTTAAGTGACGAATTAATATTAATATAAAAACGTTATGTCATTTTAAGTGATAAGTTATTATTAATATTATATGTGTAATATCTTATCATCATTTCTTGTTAATAATTTGGATCGTGTTTGGTGTTGAGACAAATCTAATTGCAACTTGAAATATTTGAGATAAAATTAACTATTAAAAAAGAAATAAAATAGAAAATTGGTGTAAAATTTATAAATATGAAAGATAACTTTTACTATAATAAAAATGGGTCAAAATACCATTTTGGTCATCTATGTTTCACTCAAGTTCTGTTTTTGTCCTTTATGTTTCGAATGTTCAAAATCAGTCATCTATGTTTTCAAGTTGGTACAAAACGGTTCTTTTGTCTCACATCGTTAGCCTCTTCCTTTAAATGCTGATCTGGAATGCTGACGTGAACCAAAACTTTCGTCAACGTCTACATTAGCATTTCAGGTCAGCATATAACAAAAGAGGCTAGTGATATGAGGTAAAATTACTATTTTGAACCAATTGAAATATAAAGGATTAAAATAAAACTTGTATAAAAGATAAAGGATTAAAATGGTGTTTTCACCGATAAAAAATGAGATTAAAAATATTAACCTTTAATCTGTTTAGTTGACTTTTTTTATTAAAAAAAAAACAAAATACTTCACTAAATGAATATAGATGATTCAAAATTGTTGGTTTATGTCCACTATTATAATTTCTATAGTAAAGTTTTGTCACGGCACGGAATCAAAGTCAGATAAGCACGTCTCTCTAAATGTGTATAATATATATAAAAAAAATGGAAATTGCTCCCTTTTCTTATTAGCCTGCCAATCGATCCCATTCACATTAACCTTCCTTTTTAATGATTATGCTCATTACCAGCGCATTCACATCTCACTTTTTAGTTTTAACTTTTAACTTTTAACCATTAAACTTAATTTGTGGTGGATGGTGATTGAATTAGGATAAAAGTTCAGTATTATTGTATTCTTAAATTTCAATGTATCTTTTTAATTATGTAATATTATTTGTTAATAAAAATTTATATTAATTAGGATCAATTTTAAATAGATTAAGGATCAATTAATTGATGAGATGTGCTAAAATTCAGTACAATCATACTATCCGACGTGAACCTAGAATTGGATTGAAGTTGATGTGAATGAAGGTGATGTGAATGAAGAAGCAATCATCATACAAACTATACAAGTGTGTCTCTCTTTCACCTGATTTTGACGCCCAGATGATCAATGCTGTTAAATATATAATTACGCCACATGATCAATTATCTTTTAATCATTTTTTTAGTTTAAACTTTAAAGTGTATGTTTAGGGTACCTAAATTAAAGGGTTTTTTTTTTAATAAATTTGGTTTGCAGTTAATTATGTCATTAAATTTTAATTTACAAGTAATTTTGACGATTCACTTTAATATTGTCTAAATGATTAATAACAAATAAAAATGTGCGTGTCCGCTTGGCTAATTAATATTGAACATGATATCAAATTACATATTTAATTATAGTATTTTGTCATTTTAACTATAGTAATACCCTTTTATTTTAGAATATTACAGTGATAATCGTAATTAAATTGACGAAAGAGAATAACTAAGTTCAATATAAAGTATATTAACATTTTAGTTTCTAAAAGATACATTTTTTTTCATTTTTTTCTGAAAGATGAAAATATCAAATTTAATCGCTGAAATATTATTTCTTATTTTAATTTAGTTCTTGTGGAATTTTCTGTCAATTATGTTATTGGGGGACTCTCACTTCTCAAGGATTAAATTGAGATACAATATATCTTTTAATGATTAAATTTGATATTTCATCTTATTGGGACAACTTGAGATAAATTGTATTTTTCAGAGATTAAATTTAAATTTTCTCTATTTTAGGGTTTAAATTGAGACAACTATTTTTCTGGGATCAAAACAATAATCTTCTTTTTTTTTGGTTTCCCAAGGTACCTAATGAGCTAACCATTAGACCAACCAAGCTTGGTTAACAATAATCTTCTTTTAAATATATATGATTTCACATTACAATAAACATGAAAAGTCATATTCCGTTAATAATTTAAAATGAGTTAAAATAAAAAGCAAAATTATATGCAAATTAAGAGTTTAAGAACTTAATTAACATCAAATAAACTTGGAAACAAAATTGACAAAGACTATTCATATAGTTAGGGAACAAAAAAAAATTATTTGGATAAATTAGGGAAAAATACTTTTATTTTTCCTAAGTCATTTTTTATTAAAAAAATTTTTAAATATAAATATTTTCTTAAACAAAAATTCGAATATTAAATTCTTCTAAGAGCCATATTTAATTTGCATCTACAATAATTTTTTTTAAGAGACATCTTTTTAGTCTTTTTTTTAGACCCAATCTTATTCTCTTTCCATCATTCTGTAAGTTTGTATTTTTTTTTTTGGGGTCAATTCTGTAAGTTTGTGTTTGGACTTAACTTTCTACCTCAAAGTGGCTAAAGTACTATTTTGGTCCTCAATGTTTACATAAAGTTTAATGTTGGTCCTTAATGTTTCAAAAGTTTAATGTTGATCCTCAATGTTTTTTTTGGGTCGATTTTGGTCCTCGAGCGTAACACCGTTAACTTTTTGCCGTTAAATGATGATGTGTCATGCTTATATGGCATACCCTCTCTCCTACGTGTCATATTTTAATGACGTGGCATGACAGATCACTGCCACGTCACCTTAGATGATGATGATAATGATGATGACGAAGGAAAGAAGATGATGATGCGGCAATATGGGGTGACGTGGCAGTGATCTGTCATGCCACGTCATTAAAATATGACACATAGGAGAGAGGATGTGTCACAGAAGAATGTCACGTCATCATTTAACGACAAAAAGTTAACGGTGTTACGCTCGAGGACCAAAATCAACAAAAAAAAACATTGAGGACCGACATTAAACTTTTAAAACATTGAAGACTAACATTAAACTTCATGTAAACATTAAGAACTAAAATAGTACTTTAACCCCTCAAAGTTTCAGATCAGTTCCAATAAGTAACGTAAAGCATGAAGTGATGGAGGCTAGGTTTGCTTGCCACATGGAATTGGAGGTAATGGTATGATTGGGGTAGTAACGTATGTACCAGAGCAGAGTGTGTATAGTATAGGGTTATAGGATTGGAGTATTATTTTATTTGTTTCGGTAATATTTAAGTTATAGAGAGGTCTTAACTCATTAATTATTAGTTATTAAATTTGTTTTAAAATTTGTATTATGTTAAATTTAAAAAATAATATTTTAAATAAATCTTAACACAAATTCAATAATTAAAGAAGGATTTTGTTAACAAGTGTCTTTAGGGCACTCTTTAAGGATTTCCATCAACCAATAAGAAGCTCTTAAAATATGTGTTGATTGACTTTTCATTAATTTTAAAAAAATTAATTCCCTCTTCATCAATTAAATAAATTTTAATAAGTGTCTTAAGGTACTTGTTAGATAAACCCATTAAAAAATAGTGAGTTTTTATAGCATTACCTATTTTCTTTCTTCTGACGGTAGATAAAGAGTAGGCTTTCCCAGAACAGCCTTAAATTGCTCCAAATTGCACCATTTTTGTCTCTTTCTTCTCACTCATTCTGTCATTCATGCATTTAATTTGTATCCTAGCTATTAGCTAAGCTTCTCTCCGGTACGGATTTTGGATCACTGTCTCGTCTGATAGGATTCTTTATAATAATTTTCTATAGGTAAAAGTATCTTTTTTACCTTCAACGTTTGAGGGTCCTGTCAATTTCGTCTTTAACGTTTTTTTTGCTGTCAATTGTACCCCTAACGTTTTACGTTTTTGCCAATGTCACCATTTTCACTAACACCGTCAAATATTTAACAGTTTTTGCTGACGTGGCATCCTATGTGACAAAACGTTTTTTTTTCTGTCAATTGTAACCCTAACGTTTTACATTTCTACCAATGTCACCCTTTTCAATAGCACCATCAAATATTTAATAGTTTTTGCTTACGTAGCATCCTATGTGGCAAAAATATCTGACTTGGCATATTTTTTTTCACACCAGATTTTTTACTCATCTTTTTCCCATCAAAACCGTGTCGCTTTAGCCTCACCATATTCCTTTTAAAATATAACTCAAACGTACGTGCCATTTTGCAAACAAAAACATCAGAGACGTTACCCATTCTCTACTTTGTCGGAGACGTTACCCTAAAATAGAGAAATGATAACGTCTCCGATGTTTTTATGAGCAAAATAGCTCGTGCGTTTGAGTTATATTTTAGAAGAAATAGGCCGAGGTCAAAACGACACAACTTTGATGGGGAAAAGATGAGTAGGAAATCTGATGTGGAAAAAAAATATACCAAGTCAGATATTTTTGCCACATAGGATGTCACGTAAGCAAAAACTATTAAATATTTGATGATGCTAGTGAAAAGGGTGACATTGGCAGAAATGTAAAACGTTAGGGGTACAATTGATAGAAAAAAAATGTTTTGCCACGTCAGCAAAAACTGTTAAATATTTGACGGTGTTAGTGAAAAGGGTGACATTGGTAGAAACGTAAAACGTTAGGGGTACAATTGACAGCGAAAAAAACGTTAGGGGCAAAACTGACAGGACCCCCAAACGTTGGGGGTAGGAAAGGTATTTTTGCCTTTTCTATATTTTTTTAGAGTTACGAGGGAGATAGAGAGAAAAAAATTAAGAGAGAAAAAAACAAACATTTTTCTTATCTCTATATCTCTCATAACTCCATACAAAAATATAAAAAATTATTTTAGAGGATTCACTCTTGTTTCAATTATTTGTGTTTCTCTTAGGATTAAGCTACCAAAAATATAGTGGAAAAAAAATTTATTGTTCCACTTTAACTTTTAGGGTGTATTTGGTTAGTGGGGTGGAGGATGTAATAAGATTGCATAAGGGAATGAAAAATGTAATATGAGAGTGATGTGAATGGAATAAAAATAGGTAAAATGACCATTTTACCCTTATATCAAAAGTGAGAATGGAATAAAGTGGGTAAAAAAGTAAGGATAAAAATATAATTTCATCATATTACAAAAAGTAGAGTGTGTTTGGTTGGAAGGATGTAAAGGGATTACGTCGACCAAACGTCAACCCAAACGTATCCTTAGAGTTTTCTAAGGAAATATCTTGAATTTGTTTCTTATTCAACATTTTAACAGATTTAAAATCTTAATGATTAATCTATACCATTTTCACTGTGCAACCCCCAGTTCATCGGTAGCAAAGGAAAGTTGGGAATTTATTTTCTTCAACTCGCCTTTCCTAACGGCAAGTTGGTGGTCAACGAAACCTGAACCCAATTCGTCGTTAGGGAAGGCAAGTTGCATTGTTTAAAAATCAAGCCTACGTGACTTGCTGACAAAGATTTGCTTGGGCACCATAGGCATGTGATGTGACCACACACCACCAACTCGCCACTGCAAGTGGCGAGTTGATTTGAAAATTCACCAATATCATGCAACACACATGCATGGGGAAAATCATTAAAAAATCCTAAAAATTAATTAATTATATTAATTTTGTTATTCAATAAATTAATGATATTAATTTTCTTTAATCAATCAATTAAATGTCTTTGGTCAAATCCCCAAATTAATCCCTTATGTTGTCACCAAGTTTCATATTGGTCCTTTATGTTTCAAAAAGTTTAAATTGGTCTTTTATGTTTGCAAGAAGTTTCAAATTGGTCCTTCCATCCAATTCCATCTAGTTTTGCTGTTAAGTGATGACGTGTTCGGTTGATGTGTCACCCTCTCTCTCTTACGTGTACTGTTTAGCTGACGTGGCCTTAGTTAACCTAAAATCAGGGACTAAAATGAAACAAAATAAATTTTCACAAAACAAAAATATAATTTCTCCACTTTTCCATCTTCTCCATCTTCCTCCACCACCTCCACTGCCGCTTCCGCCGCCGCCTCTTCATTTCTCCAATCCTCTTCCTCTTCACTATCCTCCCACTCCGCCTCTCCTCCTTCCTCTTCTTGCGATTGATTTTCCTTGTCTTGATCTTAAATATCATTCCCAAAACTCATGTCTGTTCAGATCCCAAATCGCTATGGTTAAAGAAAAAGAGGATGGTGGATCGACACGATGATGTCATCTCCACCACTCATCACATGGAAATCGGATGGCCCACGAACGTTCAGCACATCACTCGTGTCACTTTCGACCCCTTCAATGGCTTCCTCAGTCTTCCCGTTGAGTTCGAGGTCGAGATCCCCGGTTGTATTCCCAGTGCGAGCTACTTCGCCTACTTTTGTTTCCTTTTAATTCTTTGATTTTCCAAGATTTTCCTTTGGGTAGCTTTAGTCCCTGGTTTTTTGTTAACTAAGGCCACGTCAGCTAAACAGTACACGTAGGAGAGAGAGAGTGTGACACCTCATCATGACACGTCATCACTTAACGGCAAAACTAGACGGAATTGGACGGAAGGACCAATTTGGAACTTCTTACAAAAATATAAAGGACCAATTTAAACTTTTTGAAACATAAAGGACTAATATGAAACTCGATGACAACATAAGGGACCAATTTGAGATTTTGACCAATGTATTTTTAAATTAATGATATTAATCAATCAATTAAATGTATTTTTAATGTAATGTCATTCAATAAATTAATGATATTAATTTTGTCATTCACTAAATTAACTAATTGTAAATGTATTTTTTAAGCCTTTAAATATATTTTAAAGATTAAATTAACACAAATGAGATTTTTTTTAATAAAAAGTAATACTAGAATGAATAAAAAGTAATACTAAACGTGTCAAATATAATTAAATATTTACAAAGATACAAACATCAGTGGTGTCCGTAGTAATGGCTGCCAGTCCCACATTGCCTCTGCACCCGTTGACGCGACCCTCGTCACAATAGTTGAGGTTGAGCATCCTCATCCTTACGAGGGCAACGGGCACGTGTAGAAGTGCTCGGCCCCAACGATGGTTCCCCTTGCGTCTGCGTATACGATGGAGGAGTAGCTAGGAATTCATCCAGGCCCTCAAAGAAGTCAGGAGGTGGCTCTGGAATGTCTTGCCCGCCACCATCGTCGTCATCATCGCCACCGTCATTGTCATTATTGTTGTGCTAGTCTTGGTCATCGACAGCAGCCTCATCGTCATTGTTGTCATGGTAATCGTCTGGCTGCTCGAGGAGGCGAGGGATGGCTGGATGCACTTCGCTCATGGGTTTTGGCCTCGACCTTGATGAACCAGCATTATTGATCGGACCATAAGGAAAACTGGGCGCCCCTGTAGTGGTATGATTTCTAGCATCCGGATGGTCCGACTGGATGTTGACGGCCCGCATTTGCCTGCACATCTTGGCTATATCGTCCGTAGGCATCGGCTGGTCGTAGACGGCTTGCTTGACGTACACACATGTCTCGGCCTGTTCCAAAAAATAGTAACAAATTATTACATCATAAATGGCACTCGCATAAGAACTGCTAATATAGTGATAAAAAAAACTTACATTCAGGGAACATGTGTTATCGTATCCAAAATCAACCTAACTTTAGGGTGTTAAATAGCATAAATAATAGATAAATATACATGAATTTACATCAAATAGGTTGAATATCTTGACATAAGGAATAAGTTAGAAATATGATAAAATGACCATGAAAAGCATCAATTCTTGATACTCTTGATTATCCGTAAAACCTGTGGAATGTTGGATAGGTGCGTTTGAAGTTTGTTGAGTACTGTAGGCTTAATAGGGATTAATGGGAAGAATATATTCTAAGTATGAGAATCAGAACAAAAGCAAGAACTAGTAGTAGGGCCAAGAAGGAGACCAAGACAAGCAAAGAACGGAGCATTCGCCATGGAAAACAGAAGAACTCGTCACAACTAACAAGAGAAGACTCGCCACAGTGAATGGCAAGCAGGGCCAAGAAGGAGACCAAGACATGCAGGCTTAATGAACAAAAATACAATGGGACCCAGTCATATGAAGAGTTGGAGAAGCATTTAAACTCTTTTCAATTCGAAAATTAAACCGTGCAACAATTACCAATTATCTCCATCTTAATCCCAGTCAAATTGTGACCCTCGTAGCATTATAAAAAGGCTTCATCAAGTTGAGAGAAGATGTTAGATAGATCATAGATTTATAGATTCACTTAGATATTAGAGAGAGAATATGAGCAGCTAAGTTTTTCTTGGGTTTCCAATAAGAACTAGTGTAGGCATGAGCTAATGGCTTTTTATTACGGTTTATTGATTCATTCTTCTTCTTTGTATTCATCTTTTCCAATTCATACGATTGTGTTTGCTTCGTATCACATGTCATTAGTTTATTAGATTCTTCCATGAACGGGCGTGTACTTAGTCTGCTGGATCCTTCATATTGGGTCGATAATAATTGATTATGAGGTAGGGTACTTGGAATTCTAATTTCTTGGAGTTCAATACAATTCTATTTATTGGGTTCTTGATAGCATACATCTCTTATTGCGATAGTATTTGATTAAATTGATTGACCTGGTCGGGCGTTTGTTTGTCAGAGTATATCATAAAATCTCTTGATTCATGTTATTGATGTTTCCGGTCGGGGATAACATTGTCAGTAGATAGGCTTTCGTAATGCATGACTATCTTGAATAGGGTGAATTTAGAATGAACTAGTTGAACCTAAAAACCTTTAGATTGGCTTGGATTGCTGAGTTCTATTCTTCTTGGGACCTATTTAATTACCTATTGAATTTAATATCTTTGACCCTTTTTGCTATAATCATTAGTTGCCCCTTTCATTACACGAATACTTGTTTTGCTTGAATTACTAACCAATTCGGCGCCCTCTATACAATTTGGAACTTTACCAATGGAGTTCGCTTGACTATCGCTCATCGCGCCGGCTCTACCTACAATCATCCAACCTGGACCAACAATGGTCGCTGGACAAGCTGTGCGCCCACCTACTGACTATCTGCAACCCTCATTCCTAGACTATCCGCCAGGCTCCTACCTGCACATGCCATGGGCAGGCGCTTACAATCCATATGCCTCCTATAGGGCATATGCGACCTACCCAGGTCAATATCATTGGTCAAGAATTGATTTCCAAGGGAGAGCGCGACACCCCTTCACCCAACAAGTCATGAATGAGCATGTTTTCATGGGATTTAAGATGTCTTTCCACATAAAACTCTATGGAGGAGAAACTAACTCACGGGACCACCTCAACACCTTCAACTCAGCAATCTCGATACTCGGCATGACTGACAGGCAACAATGCCGAGTCTTCTCATCCACCCTAAAAGAAGCGGCCCTCAGATGGTTCTCACTGCTGCCTATGAATTCGATTCACAATTTTGAGCAGTTGGCTAAAAAATTGCCTACCAGTTTGCCAGCAACTAAGAATACCAGAAAAATGAAGATTCCTTCATAGGGTTTCATCAGGAAGAAGGACAAACATTGCAATACTTTCAAGCGCGATTCACGAAACTCTCGCTCTAAGTCAAAGGCCTCCAAGTTGTAGTTGCCATCTTCGTTATTAAGCAAGGCCTCAGATGTTTGCAGTTCTACGGTGAGCTCAATAGGTGCCTAGTATCCACCTTGCAAGAACTAATGGACAGAGAAGAGTGGTTCATTCAAGTGGAGAATGCCCAAATAGCAAAGGACAAAATGCGAAAATTCCTAGTAAGCAGAACTGACCTTGAGCGATCAGAAAAGAAGAAAGAAAAAAGGAACGATTGACTACCAACGTCAGAAAGAAAAGAATAGCAGGAAGCGATCGCCACCCCGACCTCGTTCACCCCCCAGAGGACTATTCACCAGCTACAAGCCTCTCAAAAAATTCCACATGGAAGTCTTGGAATAAATCTATCACTTTGACATGCTCAGCTTCCCCCCTTAGATTAAGAGACGGAAGACTGAAAAACCAAAAACCTATGGATAAGTCCAAATACTGAAAATTCCACAAGTACTACGGTCATGAGACCAACGATTACATACATCTCAAAGACCAGATCGAGGATCTAATATGAAATGGGCAGCTGGGCAGATGCATCAAGGACACCGAAAAAGCCAATGGGGAGCGACCGAAGGACAAGAACGAGCAATAACCCCTTCATAGAGTCATTAACGTCATCGCGGGAGGACTACTGAAGTTGACTGCCTCACAACCCCAGAAAAAGAAGAGGCTAGAATGTTCCATACTCGCCCTCGACTACATCCCTAAGCAAAGGAAGAAGGACAAAGAGCCTAAAGAAGACCAAATCACATTCGACCTCTCGAACCTTCAAGAGCTAGTCCATGATGAGCCCATGGTCATAACTGTAGTCATAGAAAATTACAAGGTAAAGCGAGTCCTACTAGACCAAGGATCCTTGGCGGACGACCTCTACTTTGATGCATTCAAGAAACTTGGCCTGCGCAAGGCAAGCATGAGGATATTTCCTGGTACACTTGTAGACACCCCATTTTGTTCGAACCTTTTAAAATTAATGAAAGAATAGAGGTGCAAGTAGGATCAATCCAAAATCGCGAGGATTGTGAGGTGGAAAGAAACTAGAGAAGATATGTTTGGTTGAGTGTCAAAACAAAAGATGAAATAAGAGTCATTTGAGATTGAATTTTGGCAGTAGACGAAGATTCAATCACCATAGTTTCATCTGAAGTCTTTTGGCTTTGAAACTTGTTCTGTTGTGTAGAGGAAGAAAAATCTTTGAAAACGGACATAAGATTTGTACGAATCGGGTATCGGACGGAAGAGAAATGAGTCCAGGAAAAAGGTTGGAAGAGGGACAAAGGCCTTTTAAAAATTAAGATCTGGCAGTCATGAAAGATTTGATCACCGAGGTTTTATCTTAATCCGGATGGGCCTTAAACTTCTTTCGTTGCGTAGAGGACGAAAAATACTTGAAAATGGACATAAACTTTGCTCAAATCGGACACCGTGAGGGCAAGATAAAGGCTCCAAAAAGAAGGGGTCGCGACCCCCCCAGGCGTCGCGACCCCCTGGGGTTACCTGTCGCGACGGGTAGTTCTATCCGTCGCGAAGCCCCCTGAAAATCGCAATCTTCGGGGTTTCCTCCTGCATTTATTACCAAATCTAGAGGGGGTAGCGACCCCCTGGGTTACCCGTCGCGACCCCAACCCATTAATGCCCATATTCAAATTTCTTTTTATATGACTCATGAACTCACTATAAATAGTGAGTCCCATCACTTGTCAAGGGGGAGGAGGAGGAAAAGAAGAGAGGACCGAAAAATTGAGAACCAAGAGGCTGCAAGAAGGAAATAAGAAGGTAGAAAACACTACAATTATATTCGACCCTTTTTTTAAAATTATTTCATCTTCACTTGACCACTGGGTGCCCCTCTTTGTTCTTTTGCTTGTATTAACTTCTCTTTTTCGGGTTGCGATCTCTCAGTGTTGGTATTACAATCCAACATCTGATTCACGCACCCCAAAAGACTTTATCTTATCTTTTGCATTTTTATCTGGAAACAAGAAAAGGGGTCGCGACGGGTTGGTACAGCCGTCGCGACCCCCTCCTTGTTAAATGGCTTAGGGGTCGCAACACATATGTTTACCCATCGCGACTCCCTCTGCCATAATGACCAGGGGTCGCGACGCATGACCTTACCCGTCGCGACCCCCTGTCTTTTGGGGGACAAAAATATTTAATTGTTATTTACTTGGCAAATAAACTTTTTCTTATGTAATCTAGTGCCACCAAGAGACTTTTGTCTTTATAGGAGCACTAGCCTTCACCCCATCCGGGCATGACGCCTTATGAGCCTTCACACATGCACTTTTCTCATTCTTTTACTATTGATTTGATATATTGCATGGTAGATAGGTACCAAAAGGCATTGACCTCTTTAGGTACATTGCACTGGGAGGCCATCTGAGTATTCACTTGATGAACCTTCCCTCACTTACACACTTGTATGTCACAGGAACTATGTGGGCTTTGATCCCTCCTTGAGGGTACGTAGGCCCTAGGCTTTTATCCTAGGTCAAGCCCTCCCTCTTTCTTTCCTCATTTTTTCCCATGATTGTATATATTTTCAAGGCCAAACAATTTTAATATCAATTTTTAGGGTAACCGTCTTCGGACGGGGGGAAGAAGGGTGCCTAACACCTTCCATTCATTTCAATCAGACTCCCGAACCCAACATTTTATGAAAATTCATTTTATCCCAGTTTTGAACTTATCTTTCTTTTTCGAAATTTTGATTGAAAATTTGGTGGCGACTCCCGTCGAAGGCTCGGTCTTCACAACACTCATTGGGTTCTCCGGATCCCAAGTCCCTGCAAAAGGAGTCATACCAGCCTGCACATCGGTAGGAACTCTACTTAAGGTAGTAAGCCTAGACGTAGACTTCATCGTCGTCTCGGCACCCTCAGCATACAATGTTACTCTAGGGCGACTGACCCTGAACAAGCTCAGAGCTATTGTGTCCACGACACAACTTACCCTGAAATTCCTGATGCCGCACGGAATCACAGAAATCACAACAGACCAGAAACTAGCGCGAGCATGCTACACAGGTAGCCTAACCAAAACCATCAAGGTCGCTCGCACTGGCCTCAAAGAACCTTGTGATAATTCCAAGGACAAAGAGATAAAAACGACACCTGAGGAGTCTGCTCGCCCGGGTAAAGCCCTCTCTTAATCTCTTTGATGAACTTTGCGTTTCATGCCCTCAACATTTTGGCTAAACATATGTTGTCCATGTCTTTTCGATATTTTATGTTAAGAATTATAATTCTTAGAATAGGCCTTCTAAGGTTCGTAGGTTTGCTTACAATTAATCGAAACTCCTTTTTTTCGGATAACGACATCAGCCATGCCAAAATAAAACTAAGTGTTTAAAGTCAACTTGCAAAAAGCCTTTCTAAGGCAAAGAGGGCCGACCGCCCCGAAGATACTTGTAAAACTACCAAGATCATGTAAAGGTTCTCCATGAGACGGTGCCACTTGTCCAAGTAGCCTCTCAGGGACACGAAAATAGCCTAGCAAAGCCAGTTGCTCCACGTGGAGCCCTAAACGAACGTTCATACACAAACTATGCTAGCTAAATTCCATAATTTATGTAAAACTGTCTTGATCACACGGTGCTTGTATAAAATCTTTTTACCCAAAAGTAAAAGGAGAAATACAGTAAATCAAAATTAAACAGAAATTTCATTTATAAAGTCGGACAACCGTCAACATTAGTTGAGGGCTCGTTGGGCTAGGGATTGCCAACGTTTCTCGACGGCTACCCTAACACATTCTCAATCACTGATTGAGAAGTAGCTCCAATCCTTGGGACAAGCCCCACCGCTACAGAAAGGAGCTGATGACTAAGGGGACAATCAACCAACTCCCGGAGGCAAGCGAAATTCACAGGCGGATTAGTCGCAAGCCGACCTATAAGCTCGCCGTTGAAAAGCTCCAAAGAAGAATAAAGAAAACTCACCCACTCAGTGGGAAACTCCTCACCTCGAAAGCGCAAGAGTTGTTCAATTGCCAAGAGCATCTCATACATCCTCTTGGCTAGCCTCTCCGTCAAGCGGTCAGCCACATCCCCAATCCGGCCCTCAGCCTCCACCCAACCCTCCATGTTCTTATGTGCGCGAGGCTCAGCATTTCTCAACGCCTCACAAAGAGGACTAAGTTCCTACAAATGCTTTTCTGCGTCCTCCTGACGGGCAGCCAGTTCATCACGAGTCCTCTCTAAATCTGACCGCAAGAGGGTGACCTCTGATAACTGGCCACTTTCGGCTTGAAGGCGAGCGACCTCGCGAGTCAAAGAAACCACCTCGCGACCCATCCCCTTGCACTCCTTCTCCCATGCAACCAAGTTCTCGCGTGCCTCCTCAAGTTGTTGTTACATGCGCTCCAAAGTGTTGTCTTTTGTTTTAAGACTAGAGGTTAACCCTTCCCGCTCCAAGTGAAACCCGGCCTACGTAAAAAAAAAACCCAACTTCATGTCAAAATTTAAAAAGCTTAAAAAGCCACGCACCAAAATCCAAAACAAAACTACTTACCAATTGCACCCGCCACATATCAGCGGCCTGGTGAAAGTCGGCCAAAGAGTTAGCAGCAGCTTCAAAAGCTCGTAGAGCAGTGTCCACAGCATTTGTGTCTATTGCCCTAGTAGCCCTCTCGGTTATATTCACAGGAAAATACCTGTCGAGGGCCACTAAGGCAAAAAGGGCCACCTCCCCCAGCGTACCCTGCTCGGGTTCCAAAATTAAAATTTCTAAAGCCACATCTCCAAAGATAGTAGTAAACATTTGACTCACCACTACATTCCCTCCTTCAGCAAGGGTTTCAGTCTTCCTTTTAGTAGGAGCCTCAGCACTCCTCTCAATAGCAACATCGGCCTGGTTAATCGTCCCATCCACTCGCACTCTCTTGCTCGCCGATTCCTCGAAAATCCCGAAAGAAACCGAGACCATAGGTCCGAAGGAAACAGAAGAGAGAGCGCTCGATAGAATCACTCTCTAGGGTGAACGATGATTTGGCTTCGAAGATGAAAAAGTACCTTCCACCGAAGCGACAACTAGGGGTGTACACAGGCCGGGTTTGTGTCCGACCCGAGAACTGCTCCGGTCCATTTTTTGGACCCAGACCCGACCTGATGGAAACAGGGACTCGAACAGTTTCGGGTCAATTCAGGCCAGGCCGGGTCATAGTTCGGGTCGAGTTTTATTTTTGACTTTTTTTTAGATGTTTGCAGCCTTTTGTTTAGCCCAGTTTTGTTTAGCCCATTTCTTTAGCCCACTCCTAACTTTTTTAGAGTAATTTCTTCAACCCTTTATCGACATTCATAATATTAAAGTACACAAACCTGGACCAAATTAAATTAAAACTACAACAAATCAACAAAATAGTTTAAAAATAAAAAATCACCAACACCTGCACATAATAGATAGATAGATAACACCTCTACACCTGCACCAAATTAAATTAAAAATGCATTCAAAAACCATAATAGTGCACATAATTTCACGGATCTACACTTGCTGGTAGTCACAAAAACAAACTAAATGACTTAATTTTGAACAACACAAATCATAAATCAACCAACCATAAACAATCAACCACAGTCCATAGTACCATATTGGCACATTGTCCACACAACATGCATATATATATCCAATACAAAGAGATGAAAAGTCAAGCAATATCCAGAACCAAAAGGTCTTAATTCAAAGTACAAAATCCAGAAAGTAAACATCAAACTTCAAAGTTGAAACAGTCCATCAATCAATGTTCATAGCATCCACAGTTACTGTTGATTCTCCTGAAACATCTGTAAATGTAAATGTAAGAAACAAAAAGAAAATTAGAAGGTGTGAAACATTAAACAAGACAAGACAAGACAACTTTAAAAATACTAATAAATTACAAATAATAAAAATTAATTACCA
Source organism: Senna tora (assembly GCA_014851425.1). Taxonomy (NCBI): domain Eukaryota; kingdom Viridiplantae; phylum Streptophyta; class Magnoliopsida; order Fabales; family Fabaceae; genus Senna; species Senna tora. The sequence goes on from CM026262.1 coordinate 33,124,098, forward strand.
GATGCAATACTATCAGTTTCTTCATATTGATCAAAATCACGATAATTAAAATTGAACTCTGTAGGGGATAGCCAATTTTGGGTGCAAATGAGTGCTTCAGTCATTTTCGGTGATAAAGAACTCCTAAAAACATCTAGCACACGCCCACCAGTGCTAAACGCAGACTCAGAGGCTACGGTTGATACTGGAACAGTCAAGACATCACGAGCAATCAGAGATAGGATCTTATATTTGTTAGTATTCTCTTTCCACCATGCTAAGATGTCAAAATTGTTATCATTATCATGCATTTCATCTGCTAGATACTTCTCTAGATCTGACTTTTGATCTGTAGCATTATTCTTCTTCTTTGACCACCACTTGCCTTTTGGATTTGTATTAACAAAGTCAGGCATAGGTAAACCATCTGCATCAGGAGTAGTGTTGGATTCACCACTTTCTTGAGGATGTTCAACTGATTCATTAACAACCCCAACAGAATATTGTTCATATAGACGATCCAAGGTGTCTCTCACCTTTTTCTTCATGGCCTCACACTCTTGAAGATCATCATAAATATCTTCAAAAGTTGAATTGACATAATCAAGTTTGTACCTCGGATCCAATACCACTCCTATGACAATCAAAGGATTAAAATTCTCTGGCTTCCCCCAATATTTGTCATACTTAATTTTCATATTATTAGCCATACCCCCAATCAAAGCATCACGATGGGCAATACTTGCTTTTAACATAGTCTGAACATGAGAAATATTATGAAATCATGCATTTGACGTCACATACAATGAACCGGACAATCTCACAGTTATGCTATAAAAGACCCTTAAAAATTGAACAAACACTGAAGCATTCCTCCAATCAGAATGTTCCAACATCATAGCATGTTCCAACATCAAGTACGTAGAGTTCCACCTAGTTGAAACATCTAGGCATACAAGACTCTTGGTCTCAATCTCCTCTTTTTCAACAAAACCTTTGAATCTGGCAAGTCTTGCGGGAGAAGACCTAACATATCTAACAACATTTCGAATTGCTCCAATAGAGTAATGCAAATCCCTTAACCCATCATTGACAACCAAGTTCAAAATATGTGCACAACACCTTACATGTAAGAAATCACCATCACATACCAACCCATTCTAATTTCTCAAACGTTTTTTCAAATATGTCACAGCCGTGTCTTTGGAGCTTGCATTATCCACAGTTATAGAAAACACATTCTCAATACCCCACCCTAACAAACACTTTTCAATAGCCTTTCCTATGGTTTCACCCTTATGATTTTCAATGACACAAAATTTAAAGATACGCTTTTGTAATCTCCAATTCTCATCAATGAAATGAGCTGTAAGACACATACAGTTGAAATTTTGAATCGATGTCCAAGTGTCTGTTGTGAGGCAAACACGAACACATGATTTTTTTAAAAAAACTTTCAACTTCTTGGACCCTTCAACAAAAAGTTTATAGCAATCTCTAGCAACCGTCACCCTTGAGGGAACCGTAAACCTTGGTTCTAAATGATTGCTATACTTTCGAAAGCCATGACCTTCCACAACACGAAAAGGCATCTCATTACAAATCACAAATTCAGCTAAGCTCTTACGACATTCTTTTACTTTGTATGTGTGGGGGACTAAGCTTTTCATTGGACCACTCCCTACTGTAGAAGACTGCTGAAGGTATGCTAACATAGATTGCTTTTTCTCCTGGCCCCTATATGGATAACTTTTACACCTCTGTACATGTTTCCTTAGAGAAGTTGTGCCATGTGTGGTTGAGTCACAAGCAAGGGTATTTTTACAATAACTACACTTAGCTCTTGCCTCAGGATTATTTTCATCCACGGGAAGTTTATCGAAATGATCCCAAATAGTGGACTTGTGCGCTGGGGGTTTTCTCTTAGTTCTAACAACAATCGAATTTGTTGCTGGAGCTGAAGCTGAAGCTGATGTTGATGCAGCAGTAGTGGCGGCCTCTGAAGGGGATGCCGGAGTAGGAGGAGCTTGAGTTTGACCTTGCCCTGGGGATTGTTCATTATTTGGGTTCGATATCTTAAATTGAATAAAAAATAAAACAAGTAAACAAGTATTTCAGAATTCAAAATCATAACAACAAATCAAGATGAGGAATCTAATTTAAAGAAAAATTAATAAACCATAAAGAATTGTAAAAAGAATTCTAATTTATAGAAGCAATAGGATAGGATGGTGGCATCATGTATTGAAGGTTGAAGCTTGTTATTAGTTCATATGTCCCAAATATAGAAATGAAGAGTGTGTTTCATGCCTTCAATCCTACCAATCTAATTCAACATATGCAAATCTTCTGGCTTTATTATTATATTATATTATATTAATATCAATTATGAAAGGAATTTTTTCTTAGGTTGACCATTGGAGTGAATACAGAGAAATAGATAGAACACTTATGTGTTGATGTAACTTTTAGGAGAATAGAATCATGGAAAATCGCTAGATTGTTTCTAGTGATGTATTTATGTGATGGGAAAATCGTTTATTTTTTTAAAAAAAGTGAAAAAGAAGTTTGGAGGATCTATCCAGGCTGGCTCATCATGTAATCTAATAATTATAATTACAGTGAATTGATGCATCAATTCTAAATGGCAGGCGGTTAACTAATTAAGTTGGAAAATGGATAAGCAAAAAATCTGTGAATCGATTAAGACTCATAAATAAGCACCATCAAACTCCCTCTACCTACCCCTCTTTAATTCTCTTCATTATTTCACCCTTTCTTTCTCTGCTCTCTAACCCCCCCTTTTAATAAATGCAAATAAATAACAGTAACAAGAGAGGGAAAAAAGTCTCTAGAAGTTTAGTTTATACTTTAATTTGGAGGAGTTGAATATAGTAAGCTTGTTGGATTTTCTCTAATCTCTACTATATATATAGACTATAGTTGTAGTTGTCCTCAGTCCTCACTACTTACTCATTATGGTATATTTTTATGATTTAATCTAATCATTTTTTATAAATTGGCTTTCCTAATTATTATTTTTCCTAAAATTGATAATAAAATGTTGAAAAACCAGATCAAGTTGAATAGATTTCTTTTTAACACTTGGAAACAGAACCTAAAGAAGTAGGAGGCTATGGGTTCTTGAAGACATGAGCTTTCCATTCTTTGGCTTTCCATTCAAAATAATGTGATTGTTTTCCAATTTAAAAAGAGAAAGAGAAAGATCTGTACCTAGTTCTTGAAGGGAAGAGAAGACGTCAACTTGGGGTGAAAGGGAAGAGAAGAAAGTGAGCGGAGACTTCAACCTTCGTGCGCCGTGAGCTGAGCCTCCGTGAGCGAGAGCCGCGAGGTGACGGGCTGGCTGCCTGGCTTAGTGGCTGACGGCGTCGGGGTGAGAGAGAAGAGAAAGGGCTGAAAGAAGAAGATGAGGATTGAGGTAGGTAGGGTTTAATAAAAGCAAGAATAAAAAGAATAAATAAGTCTGAAGCAAGTGCAGCTGTGCAGAAAGTAGGGAATTTTTTTTTTAATTTGCCTCGGGCCAAGTCGGGTCTAAACTCGGGTCCCTTTTAAAGACCCGGTACCCAGATCGACCCGAGGTACATACCCGGCCTGGTCACGATCAGTTTTGGCCCGTGGCCCTTTTTTCTGACCCGACCCGGCCCGAAGTGACCGGGTCGGGTCGGGTTGCTCGGGTTTCCCAGGTCTGTGTACACCCCTAGCGACAACTCTAGCCTCCACTGGAGTAGTCCCCTGTTGTCTCGTCGATGACGGAGGAACCTGGGAAGGAAGTCGAGAATCCGTTTCAACATGCCTCTTGCGCCCCCTTCTTTTTCTTTAGGATTTCCTCTTTCTTTCCCTTGGAGATCCTCTCTCCGATGAAGACGATCTCGTCCAATATTACCGAGAGCAAGAGAAGAACCTTTTCTTCTCTCCACTCTCCTACCTCCATCAGGCACCCCAATACGGACTCCAGAAGCCCTCTCTTAGCTGGGAGAAGAACCTTGCCTCACTCTTTTTCCCTTGCTTTGAGATGTCTTCCGAATCAGTGAAATCGAAGGGATACAATCCTAAAAATCAAAACAGAAAACCTTAAAATCATGGAAAGAAAAAGACGCAGGAGACAAGAAGCAATAAGAAGGAGACAACACTCACTTTCATCTTCATTGGCCATGGCAAAATGCAATCAAACGAACGGCGAAAAGCTTCAAAAGCAATAAACAAAAGACACTCAGAGATGGAGGATTGGATTCAAAGAACTCAAAGGAAAATAGAACTTTCTTTTCAATCTTAGGGGTATTTATAGAAACCTGGAGGTGCGACGATTCAAATCTCAGCCACCCTCGAATCCCGCAACAGAAAGGAAATAATTAACCAATACACTTAGTCGAGGCTGCAACCGTCCAATCCAAGTAGACACACATCAGAGAAAAACGCCCAGATTCGAAGTCCTCGAGTCACATTGAGAAAAGACCCAAATACCTCTAAAAGTCCGAAGGTCTTCCAAAAGACCTAAAGGGCATATGCGGGAAATCCAAAGTCGAGGATAATGATGTTACCCCTTCGAAATACGCGGACAATAAATAAAAGGAAAAAGGCTCCGCAGAAGAGTACAAGACATCCGAAGTGACAACAGCCAACAATATCTTGACATGTGGCATCCATGGCTACCCATTCCTTCGAAGTAACTCCAGAGAAACTCAATGTCCTCTTGGATGCATGCTCGACCGCCTTCACCCCTCTGATTAGCGGTCAACCTCACTCCACGAACAACTCATGACAGACGATCTTACCCCCAATACTCTGTCAAGAACAACTTAAGTCCACAGGCGCACAGCACCCATAGACTTGGGGGACTTATGTAATTCCATAATATTCCCTCCTATGGACACGTGGCATTAGTCTTCTAGAAGCTTAACCAGGCCTCAGATCAATAACACGTGGAACCACTCATGGGCTTTATACGCGGCCTTCACCCACGATTCTCCCACGCTCTCCCATAATAGTGACCTGGGGGAAGTTCAAAGAACATGGGTCGAGCACTATTCATGAGAACGTGGGTCGACCACGTTCATCCCTACACTAAGTATAAAAACCCCTTACTTGGGGCGACTCAATCAAGTCTAATCAACAAATAACAGAGCTCAGTCACTCTCTCACCCAAATTACTATTCAGGGATCCTAATTCTCTTATCTATCACATACAACATACCTCCAATAGGTGGCTCGCCCGCCCGAAGCATCACACACGTCCTAGCCGCACACGGTGACCATAAGTAACATTCCTGCCTAATGGCTCCTATGCATGTTTTTTCTTCGAACTACGTGGACTTTGATCCCTTAATAAGGGTACGTAGGCACCTAGGTCATCACTTAAGGACAATTCTCCCAAGGTTATGACCCCTTGCGGTCCTTATTTTCCATTATGAATTCTCTAAACCAAAAACGACAGTTACAATATTTATTGAGGGGCAAATTAATCTTTTTACCTCATATTCTTTTACAAACTTCCAATTCTATTTTTTCATATAAAACACGCTTTTCAATTCAAATAATTCAATTCCAATTCCAATTCTAAACTTTTCTCAAACCAAACGTAGCCTATAATTGTTAAAAAAAACCTTTTACAATAATTAATAGTAGCCATCGAAATATAGGTTAACAAAAATAATCATTTCTAAATATTATACAGCAACAAATAATATATCCAAATAATATTAAGACAATACTTAAATGCAAACACTTAAGGTGTGTTTGGTTAGTGGGGTGGAAGATGTAACGTTGAATGTAATCCAACATTACATCCAATATTCTTCCTACCAAATATACCAAACTTTTTGCAATGTGATAAAATTATAATTTTGCCCCTAATTTTTTACCCAATTTTATTTCATTCTCACTTTTATTCTATTCACATCAAATCGACATGATATTTTTATTCCCTCTAACTTTTCCATTCCATTCTCTCACTCATTGCACCTACCAAACATACCCTTATTTCTTTACTATGATATTCAATTCAATCAAAATAAATAAAAAAAGTTTAAAAGGTGTAAATAATAACTAATGATTATCATAGAGATGAATTGTATAACTATATATATGTGTGCGTGAGAGAGAGAGTTTCTAGTTAAGGAATTTTACAACTAAGCTTTTTTCTATAATATTAGGGGTTTGCTTGGTTGGTGAATTTATTTTGAGGGAATTAGAATATGAATGAGAATAGAAAAGCGAGAGGGAAAGAGAATGAGAAAGTGAATGAAATGACTACATTTGGTCTGGAATAAAATTGAGAATGGAATGGATTGAGAGTTAGATAAAATAACAATTATATCCTTTATTAAAAAATTATTACCACACTATTTAGTTGGAGCAAACATATCATTTTCCATCCTAATCTCCATGAACAATGTCCAAACATGAAAATAGGAATCGGAGTTAGATTACCACACTATTTTAGTATTTTGCCATTGAAAATGAAAATCTCATTCTTATTTGCCAATCAAACATGGGAATGCAATCCTTTTCCATTTCGTCATCCCAAATAAATGAACCAAACAACCTATAGAAATTTAAAGTAATAACCAATTACATACTTAACAAATAACAAGAGATTCACGTAGTAAACTGTAGGTAAAGGTCCGGATCCACATGACCCGACCCAACCCAGGGATCGAAAAGAAAAACCGAAAATAAATCCAGGTAGAAATTAAATATTGCGCGGAAGCTACTAACCTGGACGCCGTTGCTAAAGCCTAGAATCTTGCCAGTGCCTCTGCTCCACCAGGGCTGACCTCTAAATGACGAACTCCGAAAAGAACCGCACCAAACGGAGGACTTTACCTACGAGAGGTAAAACCACATTTCCACGACTGATGCGCGAAAGATGACTCAAGAGAGCGAAAAGTTATACTGAGTGGGGTTTCTCAAACGGGGCCCCCCTTTCCAACACATGGAATGAGCAACTAGAAAGGTGTGGAGTCACTCCTATTTATAGGAGGATGACAGAGCTCTCATCATAGATTTAACCGATGTGGGACTTAAGAAAAGAATAGAATAATCATTATAAAATCATGATTATCTAGCCCACTTTGGGCCACGAGTACTGGCTCGTGTGACCTTTGATGAGAGTCATTTTCGTTTCATTTTCTTTGTCTCTCTACGAGGTTTCCAACGGATCCTCACTCGACCCGATTAGACTCCCCCATGGGTGGATATTTAGTCCCGAAGACCCCAATATATCCAACATACTCCCACTCGCACATGGTGGGAGACCCATGACCATTCTTATCACAAAGGAATTCTCTTTCTCTCGTCGTCTTCTTTCATACTTCGTGTTAGTCGTGACCGCTTGGCACGATATGTGGGAGCCTTATATTAGAAGCCTATTAGGGCCCAGTTATAAGTGATGCTACAACCCAAATGTCTGATGATGTGACCACATGTCTCACCGAAAATAGTGCCATGGGTTCCCTAGACGTGTTTCATATACATGGCTAGTCCAATTCCTCTAAGTCTATAATAAGACTAGGACTTCAGCCACACTCAGTTGCAATAAGTATCCACATCCACGAGAACCTCAAAGGGATCACATAATGGGTCGACCTCAGGATACTATCACACATGCATATGTCAACACAATCTTCCTTTCGACCTCTTATCAACTCAATTAAAGATAGCTGTTTTCCTGACAGTCTTTCATCGGGCCTATTTTTCCATAGCCTCTTGGAAAGATATCAAAGTAGCATGCACTACCTTATCTCTTTATGACAGAGTCAAAGTGCATAAGGGTACCCTTTGAAAGGATTGGTGCATCCTTTCAGGGACTCACACAACATTGAAGTAAGGATTCATTTACATGCTTCCCTTGCGGTACTTAAAGCACATGTGGTATGAAACGCACGTTGTGGTGTTCTCGAGCGTATGTCGATTTTGATACTCAATCACTTACATCACAAAGACCTTAGTCCAGACTCACTAAGGATCTGACCTGAGTTTGCTACCACACTTCGCTCGCTTCACATAGCGCCAAGTGGAGCAGTCACGTTTGGCTACAGGCATTATCAATAGCGAGAACTCATAATTCGATCATAAGACGTCATCATCTTAGCGGATCTCATCCTAGTACACTTACTAGGGCGACTTATCAATTCTCAATGGTGTTTTCCTGTCCAACACTCGGCGTTTTACAGCTGCCTCTGGATATTCACACTATATCCCATTTTGGTGTTCAAGGAAAAAGCACCCAAGTCTCATATGGGCCCACACCACTTGCGTGTCCAAGGCGGTTGCTTGTGTGAGAGAGCCAACCTCCCAAGCCTATACGACATACTTTATATATTGTGTAATAAGTGCTTCTATTTCTTAATGCACACAAAATAAAGGTAAGTCTAGGCATCACACTTTACTTATGATCAAGAAATAGAGCTCTCACAAAGCTTGTCCTCATGACATAAACTATGGTAAATCACCCTGGTTCTAAGAAATCCTGTGTATCTAAAACACTAGTTTTACGGCTTGTATCTCTATACAGCCAACCCCCCACTGCGGGTCCGTGAGGGTATAGAGTCAATGCTCTATCACATGTCATAATATGAGGACCCTCTCTCCGGTCACTTGATGCTTAGATTGACACAATAGGGTAGTTAACTACTGTGTAACGATGTTTCATACAAAGTTGTGTTGCGTTCTCTTGTGGTACTTAGGCTTTCTTTGGTGTAAACCATAGCTGTTTGACTTTATTAGATAAATGTCACTAGGTCAACAGCTCTGTCTGTGATCTATAAGTAACATTAGATCTTCCAATCCAAATTGCCCTGTACTGCTGATGATCATGCAATGAACTCTATGTCCCTAATGGACAGAGAAATGCATAATCCTTACTTGCCTCTCGGCAAGATGGTTCCAGTGCTTAGCAATAAAGCACACCAAGACGTGGTTGTCCTCTCATCCAAGTCTCTTACCCAATTGACATCAATGTGTGGCCCACTATTTGTGGGTCACTAATATGATGAAAACAACCGATTGTCAGCAGCGCCCTACTAGTACCTCAAAACACTCTAAACAGTGTGTCTGACCTAGGCTTGACTAATAACGGCTCACAAAGCTGACTACAAAAAAGCACGTTGGAGCGAGTACACTCCTCATTGTACTTCAAGCCTCCAACTACATTTATCAAAATACTATCCAATGAATCCATCTCTGACTTTAGTCTAAAGACATGTAGCAAGACTCAAACTCTTGCCTCTTGCTACTAGCAGATCACTCGGGTTCAGGTTCCCTCAAATGGAATCCACCAAGAATCTCTTCTTCATTGGATTTTTGTGACAGAGTCAGTCGATTCTTGGAGCTATCTCCATGAATTTTGACTCCCATTGTCTAACTCACTTCCTTTATCTGAAAGATGAAAGGATAACCATCTTTAAGCGGCTAAAGCAGCCTCTGTGTTGTTTCTAGCTAGCCATATGTCTTCTACATATAGTGTGAGGGTAATGAAATACTGTCAACTTTCTTGAAATGGACTAAGTGGTCAATTACCACGAATCTAGATGAATATTTGAGATCTTGACAAATCCCAGAAGATGACATACTCTGTGCTCCTGGCCTTTTGCCATGAGACCTATGTGCTTTTGCACATAGATCCCTTCACCTAGTTTGCCATACAAAAAAGCGGTCTTGACATCCTAATCAATGTACCCCAGACTTCAACTTGTGACCAAAGCTAGAATCATACTTTGATCACACAACAGATAAGAAGGCTTCATCACAGTCGATACCTAGTTGCTGTATGAACATCTTCACTACTTAATGTGCCTAGTAGTGGTCAATTGACCCATCTGCCTCCCTTAAATTTTGAGAGCACACTTGTTCTCAAAAAATGACTTGTGGCGCGGGGCAGATTCACCAAGTCTTATAATTGGTCTGTCCTTATAGACTTCGTCTTTAAGTGTTCAAGAAGGACATTGAGTCGCCATGGGCATGAACTCGAACTCGAACTTTTACTTGATTAAAACACTTACAATCAATTAAATAGTCACTTACTATTTAAGTTACCACGTGGATAAGCGTTTACATCGATTTATAGGTTTGCCACATGCTGCCCCTAGCTCCCACTCGAGCAAAATGCTTAAGGTAATTTAAACGATCACAAACCGCTTAAATCTTCTCTCTCGTTGTGCATGTGAATGAGTCAAGTGACAGTCATATCTGCTCTTTAGACTCCAATTCACCCTAATTTCTCCCTATATTTGGATTCGTCTCACTAAAACAAGAAAAACAATTCAAAAATCATCGAAATTAGAGCTAAATTGGAGAAATCATGAGCGACAGAAGACTGTGCGATGCGGGTCAATGGTCAGTGTTGACCAATCAACGATCAACCGTTAACCTCTAGTGGTCGTCGGCAGTCAACGACGGCACCGGGTGCCGGACCACTGCCGTCGACCACCGTCTCTAACGACCCTGCAGTAGCGCTGGTTGCCGAAATACCACTGGTTGGTCGCTGCCTCGAGCGGCACGCAACGGTGCCAGTTGCCGGAGCATCACCGATCGATCGCCGGAGTACTACCGGTCGACCGTCGTGCCTCCGGCCACCGCTGGAGGCAGTCTATGGACCATTGGACCCCTGCTGACCGGGCACTATCGGCGGCGGTCCATGGCGGCGTCGACCGCTGGACCTTCACCGACCGGCCACCGCCGGCATCGGTCCATGGCGACATCGACCGCCGGACGTCAGCCAGCCGGGCACCACCGGCGGCTTCGTCAACCGCGGCCGGTCAACGTTAGCCAGTTGGCAAAGCTCCCCATTTCCTTCCCAAAATAGCAGCATACATACAAGGGTATATATCTGAATTGTAGGGTACACATACCTTAAATAAAAGGTCAAAACCCTAAATTGTTCCTTTATGTTTGCACGAAGTTTTATATTGGTCCTTTATGTTTCAAAAAGTCTAAATTGGTCCTTTATGCTTGCAAGAAGTTTCAAATTGGTCATTCCGTCCACTTCCGTCAATTTTTTAAGTTAAGTGCTGACGTGTCATGCCATGTCATCGCCACATCAGCACCATGTCATCACATATGATATTAGATGATGACGTGGCATGACACGTCAGCTTAAATGGACACGTAGGAGAGATGAAATGTCCACGTCAGCACTTAATGGAAAAAATAAACGGACTTGGACGGAAGGACCAATTTGGAACTTTTTACAAACATAAAGGACCAATTTAGACTTTTTGAAACATAAAGGACCAATATAAAACTTCGTGCAAACATAAAGGACCAATTTGGGATTTTGACCTAAATAATATATATATATATATATATATATATATATATATATATATATTTATATATATATATATATATATGCAAATAAGGGTCTTTAATAATGAATGGGGAACTTAAACATGTTTCTAGGTTTTAGGGTATGGGTTACCAATCAATATTGAATTAAAAATTAATACATAATTTAAATTAAAAAACGGCCAAATGACTCTTTTGGTCCTCAACGTTTGCACCAAGTTTAATATTGGTCCTCAACGTTTCAAAAAGTTATTTTTGGTCCTCAACGTTTTTATTTTGGTCAAAATTGGTCCTCAAGCATAACTACGTCTGGTTTTTTTTGTTAAATGCTGACGTGGAAGGCTTATGTGGCACACCCTCTCTCCTACGTGTCATATTTGGATGATATGACACCATCTCTCACTCCAATTCAGCAAAATGACGCCGTTTTGCATCACTTCTCTCTCACTCCAACTCAGTAAAACGGCGTCGTTTTGCTGAGTTGGAGTGAGAGAGGGTGTTATATCATCCAAATATGACACATAGGAGAGAGGGTGTGCCACATAAGCCTTCCACGTTAGCATTTAACAAAAAAAATCAGACGGAGTTATGCTGGAGGACCAATTTTGACCAAAATAAAAACGTTGAGGACCAAAAATAACTTTTTGAAACGTTGAGGACCAATATTAAACTTGGTGCAAACGTTGAGGACCAAAAGAGTCATTTATCACATGTTAAACTATAGGACCCTACCCTACAATGTATAATTTATCACATGTTTTAAACAAAAATTAAAACATAAATAAAACTTGGAACCTATTCATGTTCTTAAGTTTTAAATAAAATAAAATCATACAAACCCTAAACATGTTCCTAACCCTTTTCGGTTCATCAATCCCTGAAGAACAGAGCCCTTGCATAACCAGGCTTTGATACCAATGTAGGGAAAGGTCCAAATTCACATGACCCGACCCGACCCAGGGACAGAAAAGAAAAATCGAAAATAAATCAAGAAAAAAATTAAATATTGCGGAAGCTAGTAACCTGTACGCCATTGCTAAAGTCTCGGATCTTGCCAGTGCCTCTGCTCCACCAGGGCTGACCTCCAAACGACGAACTCCGAAAAGAGCCACACCAAACGGAGAACTTTACCTACGAGAGGTAAAGCCATGTGTCCACGACTGATGCGCAGAAGATGACTCAAGAGAGAGAGAAAAATTATACTGAGTGGGATTTCCCAAACTGGACCTCCCTTTTCAACACATAGAATGAGCAACTAGAAAGGTGTGGAGTCACTCCTATTTAATGGAGAATGAGAGAGCTCTCATCATAGATTTTAACCGATGTGGGACTTAAGAAAAGAATAAAATAATCATTATAAAATCATGATTATCTAGCCCACTTTGGGCCACGAATACGGGCTCGTGTGACCTCCGATGAGAGTCATTTTCGTTTCGTTTTCTTCGTTTTTCTGCGAGCTTTCCAACGGATCCTCACTCGAGCCGATCGGACTCCCCCATGGGCAAATATTTAGTCCCGAAGACCCAAATATATCCAACATAAACATAGAGAATAATTTTTTTGTAGAGCATATTTTTAGAGCATGAAAATGAAGATTTTGATATTTTGAGAATTAAACTCGGATAAATTATAATTCTTATGGGTTAAACAATAATTTACTTATAAAATAATAGTAGAAAACGACATGAGATTTGAAATTACATACTGCTTACATGATACGTGGTTAAAAGAAATTTTATTTAGAGACTTTTAATGAAAACCAAATTATTATATTGAAACATAATTCATTAGATTGGAATATTGATGGATTTCAAGATTGAGAATAAGTAATTTCTACGGTTTTCATTTCTTAAACAAATGGTAGCTTTCAGTTTCTTTTTGTTGTATTTTGGTCCATACCATGTGTCCCACATTGGAGCTTGATCTTTATGGCCATGTATTCGAGATTTGTTTTCTTTGAGACTTGGTCCGTTCCTGTGAGTTCTTTTCTATATACATTAATTTTAAATTTTTTTTAAAAAAAAGATACAAAATATCAGAGAATGAACATGATGAAGTAAAGCAATGAAATTATAGGGTTTGTTTGGATTTTGAGAAGGGGAGGGAGGGGAGGGGATTGAAGGAGAGGGGAGGGGGAGGGGAGAGGAGGTTAATCTTCCATTAATCCCTCTCTTGTTTGGATAATTAAAAATATAAGAAAAAAGATATTGGAGAATTAAAGAATCATTTTATTTTAACTTTACTATTTTACCCGTTTATTTCAATTTTAAAAGAAAATGAAAGATGTTTGATTTCTTTTTAGAAAAGTTTGAGTTAGATTAATTCAACATATAATTGACATAAATAAAGCAATAAAAATAAATTATTTTTCCAAAAATATTATCAAATGAATTTTTGAAAAAAAATGTTTCGCAAGACATTTCTAAAATATTTATTTCCATGATAACAAAAATAATACTTTGCTATAGAAAAGAAGAAAAAAATAATTTTTTTCAAATAATCATACATTTATTAAAAATTTATTTTTATAATAATTTTAATTTTTTTTTTGAATAAATTACACTTTTTTTAATCGGATGAAATTATGGGTATGTTTGGTTAGTAGAATGTTTGCGAGAATGAGAATGGTAATGAGAATGAGATTGCAATGTGAAAATGTTGGAGGGAATGAAAATGTCATGTCAATATGATGTGAATGGAATAAAAGTGGATAAAATGACTATTTTACCCTTACATTAAAAGTTAGAATGGAATAAAGTGGGTAAAAAAGTAAAGAAAAAATATAATTTCATCACATTACAAAAAGTGGATTTTTTTTTGTTGAAAAAATACAGTGTGAGAGCAAAAATATAATTTCATCACATTACGTGTATGATTACATCGACAAAACAGTGAATCAAACATGCCCTACAATTCCTACTCTTCTCATTTAAAAAATTATATTTACATTCCCTCTAATTTATAATTATAACTAAATTTATAATAAATTTCAACCTGAAAATTTTAATATATTACAGTTTTAAAACTTTGTTATTTTTCAATAAATACATATTATATAAATATTGATTTTTTTTACAGAAAAATTAAATGTATATTTATATAACATGGTGCAACTGTTTACAAAGAGTGGTGGGAAAGGTTTGTTCCAAATTTTATGTTTTCAGGGAAAGAGGCACCGGCTACTATAGTCTACAAGGATAGTTTAATAAATGCATATTCAATATCCCTCATAATACCCCAAATTGGGGTATTATGAAATTGTGAAGTGAAAGACAATGGAGGATTAAAAGTTAATTCTCCATTGTCTCTCTCTTAATTTTTGAGTTTACCAAACATGAGAAGGAGATTAGATTTATTTCCCCCTCCCTTCCCTTCTCCTCCTTAATCCCCAATCCAAACATACTCATAATATTCTCCATCAAATTTTCAAGCTCCTGCTTAGGAAGATGATAAGGTTGAGGCTTGTTATCTCCGGGCTCTTTAATGGCATCTAATATGCTTATTTTCAATATCAATGGAGGATCAGGTCTAATAGGAAAGATAAATTTCTCATAAGGTGACAAATTAAAATTAATTTTTTTTTACCAGAAGTGCTTATATTTAATTATTGATAGTATCTCTCTTCTCTAGTATTTTTTTTTCTGCATCCGTTCTTCAACTAGTTTTCTCTTGCAGATCTAACAAGAGGAGTTTAGGGTTTAAAGGCAGATATTCAATCCATAAACCCTAAACCTTAAACCCTCTCTATTTTCTTCTTTTTTTGTTATAGTCGCTTCATAAATAGATGGATATTCAATCCCCCAATTTTGGTGGTGATTTTCTTTCATATCTACTTTTGGTTTTTAGTCCTCCCTTGTGAAAGTGTAGTCCATTATTAGATCGATTCAGATCTAGTAAGTGCAGATTATTTTATTTTATTTTATTTTGTGTATTTGTTTTCTTTTGTGAATTTTCTTTTGACAATCTGGTGATTTTGATTCAAGGAGTTATCACTCGGTCATCATGTTGTTGAAAGAGCCCAAACAATTTCAACTTTGAAGATTACTTCAAATCTGATATGCAAGAGGTATAAGAGTAACAACCCTATTGACAACACTAAGAACGGTGAGATTTTTCATCCTGAAGAAATATGATCAGCTAAACTTATACTTTGTTTACTTATTTTAACAATTGTTATTGTTTTGTCTTCAATATTATTAAATTAGAGTTTTTTAAATTATTGTAACTACCCTTTAACTTTTTTCTACAATATAATATAAGTTTAATACTTTTTATAAAGAAAAGAATTACTGATAGTACTTCCCGCAAGATTATTTTGAAAAGAAAAGTGTGAGAAACTGTTTAAACTAAAATATAATACCATTCAATATACAAGTTTTGTAGTGGGAATCATATTGTATTGATAGTGGCGTCAAAAGCATAAATATCAATAACTCAAGGCATCTTATCTTAGTATCTCACACATTGAGGCATAAAAATATTGCAATACCTAACTGTCCCTACATATTTCATTTGTTAAACGATGAATATCTAACATTCTCCATGTGCAATTTCAAAAGTTTGGCTTTGACATTTTTCTATACAAATTCATGAATCGTGATAACATAAAATATATAATATATCACATCTACAATAATGTGTTTTTCGTGTGTTTGATAGTTACGACCAATTTTCTTTTGTAAAAATGCATATCTTTGAGTAGGGAATAAAAACGGGCTGATAGGCTTCAAAATAATAGGCCCAACTTCTTTTGGGCACGTAACTGTAAGGCCTGGAACTGAACACTAGTTCATGGCCACGAATCGCCCAAGGCCCAAAACTCAATCATGATTAATTTTAGAGCCAATTAAAGTCCATGTTATGAGTCTATATCTACAAGCTAGTGAATTGAATATTTCAATAATGGCAAAAGCACATTTTCTAAGTGCTTTTAATTTCGCTCCTAATGTTTTTTTTTACTGTCAATTGTACTTCTAACATTTTATGTTTCTACTAATGTCACATTTTTTACTAACACCATAAAAAATTTAACAATTTTTGTAACATCTGCCTTTTTCAGTTAATGGAATAATTGTTTGCTAACTAAATCTAACTCGATGCTTGTGCTTGACATTGATTGTTGCATTTAGAAAGCATATAGAAATGCATTATTTTAAGAAAAGAGGGTGAGAAGGACTAAAAAGAAAGAGGCTTAAGTGCATAGAAAAGTTAGTGTGTGCGGAAGAGAAATGTGATTTTCTCCCTAAGGCTTGGTGGGCACCTCTTGTACGTTGGAGAAGCCAGCACAACACACACACTTAGTATTCTCACTACACTTAGAGAGAGAAGCACCTAGAGAGAAGGGAGAGCACTCAAGAGGAGAATTCAAGCTTGGAATTCGATTCGGGCAAAAATCAAACCGTAGAATCGAAGCTGAACACCAACTAAACAAGAATCTAGCGCTAGATTAAGGTAATCAAACTACCATCCTCTCTAATTTTAAGGTTGGGTTTTCAAGAAATTGCCCAAAACTAAGTTTCGGATTTCTAAGCCATTTGAGAGGTTTAAAAATGCTTCCTTATGATTTCCGAACTTAGAATGGATGTAGATGATGAATTCAAGCTTGGATTTTAGCTGGAAATTAGATAATTTAGATGGGTTTGAAAATGGTTATGGGTTTGAGCTTGAAATTCAGATTTAAGCTTGTTTAACCATGTTTCGGGGCTAGTTTTTCATGGGTTTTAACGTGTTAATGATAGAAAACAAGTTTATAAAACTTCCATGACTTGAATGGTAGGATTCTTTGTTGAATTCTTGAGTAAAGATACTTTAAAAACCCAGAAATTAACGTAGCAATCGACTTGTAGGTCAAACCAGTCGACTTCCATGTTCTTTTCTACCCAGAATTCATGCCAAGAACATAGCAGTCGATTGCCAGCTCAAACTAGTCGACTTTCGTGTCCAGAAATGAAACAGAGACGAACCAATCGACTGGTATGTTATAACAGTCGACTTGCATGAAGAAAAATGTGAACAAACATACTAAATGAACTCCAAAAATTGTGAAATTTGGCAGGCTAAAACTAGACACAACAGAGTTTATTATTGCCCAATTTCATTAAATGTGAATCCTTTTTGGTACACTTGTTGCGCATCTGAAGTTCAAAAACTTATGCAGAACATATTTACTGGCTTTCCTACTTTCATTTACTTGTTGAGGTATCAGATGAAAGCTTTAAAGGTTCAACTTTTATATGTAGATTCCTAAGATCCTTAATATGGGATCGGTAAATTCTCACGTCATTTTGAACTCATTTGGTATTGTTTTAGCAAGAATTTACAAAAGTCTGGTCTGCTGCCCTGCCGCATCAGACCATTACTGTTAAACTAGATTTTGAGGGGGCAAACATGTGAGTTTTGAGCTAAGATTTTGCTGACAACATTTTATATTCAGAAACATGTCATAATTATTTCAGAATTTTTATAGTTTTATAGAACAAGTTATGAGTTTACAAAGTTGGCAAATTTATGAAATGAACTTGAAACACTTTGTTTAGCAAAAGTTCCTTCTTTAACACTTCAAAAAGGATTTCAAATGCCCCATGACATGCTTAAACATTATGTTCTAAGTTTAGAAAGTAATATGAGCTAAGGGTAGAGAGAAATAACATAGAAAAGAGAAGAGTAAGTATCTTACATATATGTGTTGCAAATAGATAGGTCCATAGTCGATTGACCAATTGTCGGCATGGGACGGCCGTTGGGATTTCCACGGTTGAGCCATAATTTGGGATGGTAAAACATCCAATCGATTGATGAAGAAAGCTTATGAAAACATCGTGTTGGTTGTTTAATTTTAAGCTAGTAGGCTCTGTATGGCCAAATCAAGAGTGACATGCTTAAAATTAGATTAACCATGATTGAGACCTAGATATTTCATCTCATATTTGTATAGATAGCATACAAAAAGGAAAGATCTACATAAACGAATATGAGAAGAACCGTTAAAAAGAGACGGGGATCTCTAAGTTTAAGTGGAAAAGAACCGTTAAAAAGAGACGGGGATCTCCAAATTTTAAGTAGAAGTGACTCCCTTGGCTAAGTAAAACCAACCAGAAATGGATACGACCTACCGAGAAAAGGGGGTGATCCATAGCAGAAGTTGAGATACGACCTACCGAGAAGTAGGGGTGATCTCATAGTACTTGGATCCACTGGGGGACGCTCCAGATAGTACACAGAACAGAAATAGTTTAATTGCTATAGGTTCTTACTTATTAATAGCCACTAGAAGTGTATGTGCGAGTATCCACTGGGTGGTGCTCCCTATGCTCATATGTTTTTCATAAAATGGGGCAAAGGCCCATATGTTTTATAATGTTGTTATTTCTCTACCATTCAAACATGTAAGATCATGTTTAAGAAGTATGTGCTCATATTAAATGTTTTATGACATGTAAGCATGTCATTCCATTTCATATGCCCTAACATGTAAGAATTTCCATGCTAAATTTTTATGAAGAGTATGAGATGCATAAGTTTTAAGTTAAACATTACATCCATGTTTTATATATATGATGAGAAAGGAATGCAGAGATTTTTGTGCAAGGCACAGTGGTACACAACAATGAGTTTGAAAACAGGTAGTTTTGATTACTGGGCTTTATCCTCATTACGTTGGTGTGTATCAGCTGACTAGGTACCCAAATGTCTATGGGACGAGACTGGAGTGTTGGGATAGCAGGATTTTGTGAAGAAAAGAAAGAATCAGATAGTATAGAAGCATATAGTTTACTTTTGAATCTATGTATTCTCATTCCTTCTAGCCAATAACTTTTGAAGAAGTTGATTGGCATTTTGTACTAGATATAGATAAGGGATGAGAATAGATAATTTGTTATGCACGTGTATATAATAGATTGAGCCTATCTCCTGTAAGTGGATTAAAGATTATGATCTATAAATGTCAGTAGTTTGTAGATTATTCTCTTTCACGAGGCTCTTATATCCTTTGATGATGTATGTAATATAATACTTATGTTTTTTTTATTATATTCTATAAGTAAATACAAAGCTAAAGTTTTAGTATGTATGTTTGTATGATGCATGCTTCCGCAGTAGTTTTGGTATGCGCGAGAGATACCCGAGAGATAGAACGCAAACATATGTTGCTTAACTAATTAACGAGTAAAAAGTTTAAATAAATTCGGGTAGAAGTAGAAGTAACACACCGGTTCTCGATCAAAGATATATTCTATATTACAAAATTCTAATTTCTAAAGGGTCTGGAACTGGGGTGTTACAATTTTTGCTGACGTGGCATCTTAAGTGGCAAAAATATATTACTGGGCAAATATTTTTACCCCTAATCTACTACTCATCATTTTCTCCAATGCTATGTTGCTTTGCCTCACCCTTCACCTTCATCATTCTCCTTCTCCTCCATCTCCATTTTCTTCATCTCTCTCCTCCCCAAACTCACCCTTTGTTAATTCCTAAACCCAAAGTTCCAATCTTGCGAAGCCAAATCCTGCAGCAAAGTCCAAAAATATTATACATAAATATCAGAGCCAATTGCATTCGCTCTTTTGATAAATTTCTAAAATTATACTTTATTCTCTTCTTTTCTAATAATCTACAGTTCTACACTATAAATTCTTCTATTATCTTGTGTGTGGGTATATATATGTTTGCAGGAAGTAAATAATGAGTGGAAGAGGTGGAAGGCCAAAGTCAGAGATATGGGAACATGTCAAGAAGTTGGAGGAAGGAAAATCAGTTTGATGCAAATATTGTGGATTTGAATTTGCTAAGAGTGCCAATAGGATTAAATCACATCTCTTTCACACTAAGCACAACGGTATTCGACCATGTCCTCGCTTTCATGTTCCATCATCTTTGTCTTCACCATCCCTCCCTCACACTTCTCCACCACACCCCTCACTTCCTCCTCCTTCCTCATCCCCAAAATGACCTGCGCTTCATTCCCTCCATAACACCCAATCCTATTCCCCTAAAAAACCCTCTCTGTTAAAGACTCTGTTTTGAACCCAAACACCAAGAACTCATCATTCCTCACCATCTACCAAACAAACTCTAAGTTAGAGTCTCACTATCTATTAGTCGATACTATAGTCTTGTCAATGGTAGTGTGGTCTCCATCTATGATATCAGAATCTTCCTAAGAAGAGGGAGGAGGACAATTTGGTAGAGCTTGTTGTCCTTATTAAATCTGTGTTGGCAACATCTTTGTCTTAGAAAATGGAATTGTTGGAATTAATTAGATTAATATTAATCAAATAATACTATGAATGATTTCATTTAAAATGAATATTCTTATAATATTATATATTTTATGGAAATTTAAGATGAGTCACTAATTTTGGACTTGAAATATCAAGAATATCCTTAGGGTGTATTTGAATGAGAGAAATTTTGGGGGAAAGTATTGTTTTAAGATATTTTTTTTGGTAGAAGGGAAAAAATACGAAGAAAGGCACACAAGCCTACAAAGCAACAAGCCTCCTAGTTCCTACTCCAGCTCTATCCTTCTGAAGGATCTCAGTAATAGCTTGGGAAGGTTCCGTGTACAGCATTAGATTTCTGTTTTAAGGTATTTTAATTACCTTATAAAGAATTTAAGTGTTTGGATTAATATTACTAGAATTTTTAAAATACCTAGTATTTTGAATTGTTACTGTAACTTCGGAATATTCCACCTTGGGACACGTGGCACTGACGTTCTAGAAGCACGGCCCCAGCACCTGCTGGAGACACGTGGCACCACCCATCCATCAGTTACGTGGCCTTTGCCCACGTCACCACATGGAGCTTCCCTTCAAACCGGACGTGGGATCTCCACAAAGCCTCGTGGGACGACCCACGTCCCATGAGGTCGTGGGTCGAGCACGATCTCCCCACACAAGTATAAATAGGCCCTCACTCGAGGGACTCAGATAGACATTCAACCCTGGACAGAATTACATACAACCTGAAGGATTATCACCCATCGCTCTCAGATGCACCTCACAAGTACTTTCACCTCCTTGAGCCCCACCGTTGGCCCTCCGTTTAGGCCAACCTCCGACTGGCTCACCTCCTCCTTGGAGCACACCGCTTACAGGGCTTTCAACAGCCCTCAGAGACCATAGCTCTCTCCCACTAAGGCAACCTCTCACAGAGCGGCTCGCTTGCCCGGAGTACCTTAGACACGTCTTAGCCGCACACGGCACAATACAGGTAACAACCTTGCCTAACGGCTCCGATAGACGTCACCATGACGAACTACGTGGACTTTGATCCCTCCAGAAGGGTACGTAGGCACCTAGGTGCATCACCTAAGGACAAGTCCCTCAAGGTTAAGACCCCTTGCGGTCCTAAATTCATATTACAATTGTATGAGCAAAAAATGACAGTTACAGTGGCGCCCACTACGGTCTTATTCAGACCACAATGCCTTGCGCACTCTGTCACTAAACGGCATTTCTTTTTTCGGGGAGTAGGAGTATACACCTAACACTCAGAAACCCGTACTTGTTTTTGTTTTGATCTCCAATACAGATACAAAACACGATACGTCATGACCGACTCGAACGTCCCCACCACCAGGACTGACGCCAGCGCCCTGAGGCACAACGCAAGGAATCGTCAGGGAACGGCCGAACCGGTCACAACTGAGGCAGGCAGATCAGGCGCAACTCAGCCTCAAAGCTCCCCAATAACACAAGTAGCTGTCACGGAGACCGTGGTCCAGAACCCAGCGTCTAGAGAGGAAACTTGCCCTCAGCACCCGTACGGCATACCACACGTCCCTTGCCCCACAACCGGTGGTCAAGAAGTGATAGAGTTAACGAGGAACCCGCTAGACGCTGAGATCGCCTGCCTCGAGGCAGAAGTAGCGGCTCTACGCCAACAACGATGGGAAGAGGACAGGAGCCTCGCCCCAGCAAATGTGAGCACTCAGCTACCCTTAGTGCAACACGGTGCGACGGCAGGGACCTCTAGCGACCCTACCGGCTTGCCCACAATTCAATTTGGGACCTTACCCATGGAGTTTGCACGGTTGTCGCTGACGGCGGCACCACCCCCAACGGTGATCCCACCTGGACCTACCATGGTCGCCGGACAAGCAGCACGACCCGTTATGAACTTTCCATGACCACCAGTCCCAAACTACCCTTCGGGGTCCTACCTCCACATGCCATGGGCCGCGGCCTACAACCCGTACGCAGCCGCCGGTGCAAATGCCTACCAGTGGCCTACGATCGACTTCCAAGGAAAAGGGAGACACCCTGTCACCTAGCAAGTCATGAACAAGCACGTGCCCATGGGTTTCAAGATGCCCTTCCACATAGAGCCTTATGGAGGAGAAACCGATCCACGAGATCACCTGAATACCTTCAACTCGGCCATATCGATACTGGGTATGATGGACGGCCAACAATGTCGGGTCTTCTCATCAACTCTAAAGGAAGCTGCCTTGAGATGGTTCTCCTTACTGCCAACCAATTCCATCCATAGCTTCGAACAACTGGCTCAGAACTTTCTTACACAGTTCGCCAACAGCAAGGAGTATCAGAAAAATGAAGACTCCTTCATCGGTTTCCACCAGGAGGAGGGAGAAACCCTGCAAGCCTTCTTGGCCCGCTTCACCAAACTCTCGCTCCAAGTTTGAGGCCTCCAGGACGCTGTCGCCATCTTTTTCATAAAGCAGGGTCTTCGATGCTCACAGTTCTACGGGGAACTAAACAGGTGCCCCGTCTCCACCTTATAGGAACTCATGGACCGTGCGGAATGGTTCATTCAAGAGTAGAATGCTCAGATCGCTAAGGACAAGATGAGGAAGTTCCTGATAAGCAGGGCTGATATGGAACGAGCATAAAAGAAGAAAGAGAAAACGGGGACCGAGAACCAAGCCCTTAAGGAAAAGAGCGGTAGGAAAAGGTCGCCTCCTCGACCACGAACACCTCCCCAAGGACGGTTCACGAGCTACACTACCCTCAACATATCTCACGTTGGGGTGTTGGAAGAAATTTATCATTCCGACATGCTCACATTCCCCCCGCAAGTCAAAAGGTGGAAAACGGGAAGACCGGTGGACAAGTCCAAATACTGTCAGTTCCACAAGGATCACGGACATGAACCCAACGACTGCATCCACCTGAAGGATTAGATCGAGGACCTAATCCGGAAAGGGCAACTCGGCAGGTTCATCAAGGAGGAAAGCAGGGCCAATTCCGAGCACCCCTGGGAAGCTGACGGCTAAGCGCCTACTCGCGGGGTCATCAGTGTCATAGCGGGCAGATTACAGTGCGGTACCTCCTCCCTGCCACAGAACAAGAAGAGGATGAAACGCTCCATACTCGCTCTAGACTACGTTCCGAAACACAAGAAGAAGAGCGAGGCCAAGGGAGACCCCATCACCTTCGACCTCACTAACCTAGAGGGACTAGTCCACGACGACCCCATGGTAGTGACCGCGATCATCGCCAACTACGAAGTTAAGAGAGTCTTGATCGACCAAGAATCCTCAGCAGACGTTATCTACTTCGATACCTTCAGAAAGCTCGGGTTGAACGAGGCCAGCCTAAGGCCCTTCCCCGGCACGCTCATTGGGTTCTCAGGAGCCCAGGTTCCAGCAGAAGGAATCATCACTGCCCGAACAACAATGGGCACTCTGCCAAAGGTTACGAGCCTTGATGTAGACTTCATCATTGTCTCAGCACCATCAGCATACAATGCGATCCTAGGGCAACCGTCCCTAAACAAGCTCAGAGCTGTAGTATCTACCGCACAGCTCACAATGAAGTTCCCAACACTCCACGGGTTTGGAGAAATCATGGCGGACCAGAAATTGGCGCGAGCATACTACGCAGCTAGCCTAACCAAGACCGTCAAGGTCGCCCGCCTGGGTCCCAAAGAAACACACGAGGAACCCCTCGAGGCTAAAGAGTCAGGAGGAAAGAAGCCAGAGTCCGCTCGCCCTGACCTTACCTCCGCCTAAGAATCCGAACGCACTTTGCATTTCTTCTTTAAGTCAAGTCATATACGTCTCTACTTTGAATTTAGGATTTCCAGCCTGGCCAAGGCTTGCCTGACTTAGGCAATCCGAATGTAAACATTTTGCTTACCTTCAGCCTGCCCAAGGCTAGCCCGACTGAGGCTGCACGAATGTACTCATTTTGTTTGTTATTGAAAGCACTCCTTTTTCAATTAGGGACAATGCTTCAACTTTGCAAAGTACTCGCGTAAGTCCTACCACGGACGACGGGCTCAATCGGCCAAGAAACGCTAAGCAACCCTAGGGCCAAGCTAAAATTTCCCCAAAAGTGCGGTAAACAAACCCCTTTGGTACGAAAACCACAAAACGTACGTTCGACGAACCACGCTAGCAACACGCATACAAACCGTCCTGATCACACGGTGCTCATGCAAAAAAAAAATCTTTTTACCCAGACGTAAAGAGATAACCACGAAAAGAGAAACTGCAAATATGTACAACTTTTTACCCCAAAGTAAAAAGGAAAGCACGAAAAGCTTTTCACAAAAATCATTCTCATTAATACAAAAATGAGAGGACGTCCGCCCATTTACACAGGGTAAACACCCCAAAAAATTACATAAACCTAATCTTGGGCATCCCCAAGATCTACCTAAGTCTCGACCCTAGCCGACTCCACGTGGTCAACACCTCCCGACGACCCCCGCCTGGTCGCCTCAGCCAGCTGCTGAGAAGTAGGTCCAATCCTTGGAGTTCGCCCACCAATTCGAGACAACACTTGGTGATCCACCAACACTACAACAAAAATTAGATTTACCCACGGACAAAACGGAACAAGTCCGTGGTAAAATTGGCGTGGTTAAAATTTTCCCCACAAAATTTAGATTCCGTGGGGAATTACCCACGGATTTCCCATGGACACTTCCGTGGGGAAAAATAGCCACGGAAATATCTAATGGGAGATCCGTGGGGAATTGCCCACGGAAATGTTCCGTGGCTAAATTCAACATGGACCGAACCCGTCGCCGGCAGCCTCCACCGCCGGCCGGCCACCGGCACCCGTCGCCGGCGACCTCCCCTCCACCGGCCGGTCCCCGGTGACTTTCTCCTCCGCCGTTCGACCACCGACACCAGTCGTCGGCAACCTCCTACACCGCCGGCCAGCCACCGGCACCGGTCGCCGGCAACCTCTGGCCGGCCATCAGCAACCTCCTCCTTATATTTTTTTAAAATGGTCATGGGAGGATTCGAACCTGGGAGATGATGCATGGTTGTGATTGCCTTAACCACTAAATCATAATAAATTAAGATTCCAATAAATTATAATCTTTGAACAATAGTAATATTATGTATTATTTTAAAAGAGAGAAGTATATGTTTTTTCAATTGAAAATTAAAATTAATATTATAAACCATTTACCCACGGATTAGCCATGGATTATTACCCACGGATTGTAAGTCCGTGGCTAATTCTAAGACGTTACCCACGGAATAAATTCCATGGCTAATTTCATAAAATTACCCACGGACTTACAATCCGTGGGTAAATTGACCATTTACCCACAGATTAGCCACGGATTGTAAACCCGTGGCTAAATCCGTGGGTAATGTCTTATTCCGTCCGACCGCGAAGCTTACCCTAAAAAAACTCCAAGGAAGGATGCAAGGAAGCCACACACTCCGTTGGGAATCTCTCCCCACGGAGACACTCGAGCTGCTCAACCGCCAAGAGCATGCCATACATCCTCTGTGCGGATAGCTCATCCTGACGATCTGCGACATCGGCAACCTTACCCTCAGCCGCCACCCAACCATAAAGATTCTCAGCAGCACGAGCCTTCGCATCCCGCAGAGCCTCACGGAGCGAATGCAACTCCTGCTGACGACTCTTAGCGTCATCACGACGAACAGCCAGCTCCCTGCGAGTCCTCTCCAACTCCGAGCGGAGAAACGCAACCTCGGAAGGGTGACCAGCTTCAGCCATGAGACGGGCGACCTCCTCAGTCAAGGACTTAACTTCCCGTCCTTGACCCTCACACTCCAGCTCCTTGGCAGACAGCTGCTCCCGCACGTTCGCCAACCGCTTCTGGGAGACCTCCAGGGCCCGACTCCTAGAGGCCGCAACAACGAAAAACTGATCCCGGTCGCGGCGAATCTCTTCCTGCAAGAAGCGCACACATATACATCGGAGTCAGGAATACAAACCTATCACGAAACGAGAGAAACACCAAGATAAGGGAACTTAGCACACGCTTCTCCCACTCAAGCCCAGCTTGATGGAAGTCGGCCAACGCCTCAGCAACCCGGCTGAAGCCTCAAACGGCTATATTCAGGGGCAAAGTGTTCAGCCCCCTGGCCTCCCTCTCCCGCATCTCCACGGGGAAGCGTGTGCCCAATGCCACCAGTTCAAAAGCCAATCCCCCCTCCGGTGGCCCAAGGGGTTCAGAAGGACCGGCAGTCGACCCAAGAACAACATCTCTCGTGGCAGCTACCTAACTCGCCACTACATTCCCTCCGTTTGAGGGAACTCTGGCCTCCACGGCCGCATCTCTAGACCCAACGACCTCCACAGCTGCAGGATCACCCGCCGCAGTCTAAGGTACGGAAGAATCTCGGACAGGCTCCTCAACGACCACCCTGGCCCTCTTAGCAGGAGGCTGATTCACCCTCTCAACAAGGCTGAGGACGGGTAGAAAGGATCACCCTCATGGGTGATTGAAGTACAAAAGCGAAAGCAGTACTAGAGGTAGGAACAAGAGCAGAAATAGGAAACAGCATCCCCCGCCGGAGCCTCCGCCTGGGCATCCTCCCGTTAGGACTCTGCTGTACGACCTGCCGAGACGGTCGCAAGTCACCCCCAACAGGACGCCTCTTGGGACCACCTTCCCTGCTTTCGGCTGGCTCCGCCGGAGACGTTCCCCTCCTTCCACCTTCCCGAGGTCCGCTCGCGCCGACATTCTCATCCTTCTTCCTCTTCTCCCTCGGAAGAACCTCTTGACGATGCTCCCCTTTGGAGGATGGAGGCACAGGAAGCCGTCTTTCCCTCTCACCATCAGTAGGCACCGTGGCAGGTACCACAACTGAAGCATTAGCAGCAACCCCCGGTGACAGGCCCTGCTGACCATTCTTCCTCCCCTCGCTCCGGCCAGTATCGCGAGTCACCTCCTCCGGCCATCACGAAAACACAATTCAAGAGAAGCGGGGATCAAAAGTGCAAGGAACAGAGGCAATGGAGAAAGGTGAAGGCAAGCGTAAAGTCACGAACTTTCAAACGTTGGGCATTTATAGGGCACCCAGAGGCGCGACGATTCAAAAACGTCGACCCCTCGAATCCCGCAACGGATAAACCCCTTATCCTCTGCAGTCAAACCCAGTTGCAACTGCCTGTCTCAACCGCACACGTGAAAAGAAGCAACGGACGGGATACATAGCTAGGGCAAAGGAGACGCAAAGACTGAAAAGCCCCCGCGAACCCAAGAGTTTCTTCAAAACATTCGAGGGTCTTTTCGCGAAACTCTCCACCCGGGCTAATGATGGCTACCCTCGACAACAAAGCCCGCTCCCTCAACAAACAGCCCTCTGCAAGGAAGCCATCGTCAGCTGCCAACCACTGGCCAGAGGAGAGCTCTTTGGAAAATGACCAAAGCAGCCCCTGGCCTTTGGATTCCCTTTGCTGACCCTCAAAGGGTATTTTGGGAAAGATCCCTCTGAGCAATGATGACTCCACCTCGGTAAGCCGCGTACTTCCTGCAGAGATGACCCAGAAACTTACTGGGAAAGCCAAGAGGCCAGCCACCCAAGACGCGACGCGTGTACTCTCCAAGAGACCTCCTTTCCTACGGAGCAATGTGAGAATGCCAACTTCATAAGTCGGACGACTAGCTCCCATACTCCAAAGTAGTCGAGCTATCCCGCAAGTAAAGGCAGCGAAATTCCCAAGTATCCTACAAGCAAAAGGAACTTAAGTCCATGGGCGCCCGACCCCTGTAGACTTGGGGGACTTATGTAACTTCGGAATATTCCACCTTGGGACACGTGGCACTGATGTTCTAGAAGCACGGCCCAGCACCCGCTGGAGATACGTGGCACCACCCATCCATAAGTTACGTGGCCTTTGTCCACGTCACCACACGGAGCTTCCCCTCAAATCGGACGTGGGATCTCCACAAAGCCTCGTGGGACGACCCACATCCCACGAGGTCGTGGGTCGAGCACGATCTCTAAATAGGCCCTCACTCGAGGGACTCAGATAGACATTCAACCGTGGACAGAATTACATACAATTTGAAGGATTATCACCCATCGCTCTCAGATACACCTCACAAGTACTTTCACCTCCTTGAGCCCCACCGTTGGCCCTTCGTTCAGGCCAACCTCCGACCGGCTCACCTCCTCCTTGGAGCACACCGCTTACAGGGCTTCCAGCAGCCCTCAGAGACCATAGCTCTCTCCCACTAAGGCAACCTCCCACAGAGTGGCTCGCCCGCCCGGAGTACCTTAGACACGTCTTAGCCGCACATGGTCCAATACAGGTAACAACCTTGCCTAATGGCTCCGATAGACGTCACCATGACGAACTACGTGGACTTTGATCCCTCCAAAAGGGTACGTAGGCACCTAGGTGCATCACCTAAGGACAAGTCCCCCAAGGTTAAGACCCCTTGCGGTCATAAATTCATATTACAATTGTCTGAGCCAAAAATGACAGTTACAGTTACCATTGTTCAATATTTGAAAACCCACCTTATGAGGTGGGTTTTTAAATATTCTTTTTCATGCTCAAAGGAGTTGCTCACCACACGAAAGCTACTCAGAGATGATTAAAATTTTCAAACCCAACAAGTATCTGCAAATTTTATTCGTTCAGTTCGAGTCCGGGGATTGAATAAATGGGATTGGGTCTGGGTATGAAAAATTTTTATGGGTAAACTTAAGGGTTCGGGTTCGGGGACACCTTGACCACAGCCCTAGTATTAAAATTATATATATATATATATATATATATATATATATATATATATATATATTATTAAATATATTAGTTTTATCTTTCATTCTTAAAAAAGCCTTAGTTGTCACTCACAATCCACCAATTTATAAATCCCTAGTTGCCGCTCACAATCACAGTTCACGCAATCAAGCCATAACAAAATTTTGCTCACTCAAGCCATAACATTATTTGAAAGATGAATTTAGTTTTTATTTTAATATTTCTTTTTAAATCATGTTTAGATCAATTTGGCATTGTTCCTGGAGAAGTGAAGGACAAAAGGTTTAGAGCTTTTGAATATGATTCTGATGTAGATAATGAGGTAATTTTATTTAGCTATTAATTAACTTTTATTATAAATTTATAATGATTAATTAATTTATATCATTTATTTTTATTATGTTTTAGAGAATGAGAGCACAATATGCACATTATCTACTTAACAACCATAACTTGTTGGACTTCAAATAATTAAATTTTTTTAAGTTTACATTGTTAAATTTTTGCGAGACTTGTATTTTCTATTTGAAGTTTGCTTTTTTAAATATTTATAAGACTTAATTGTATTTTAGAATTTGGATAATAATATTATGATCTTGCACTTGTGATGAACGTAAAAAGTTTTTGGGTTTGGGGCCGGGTCTGGAGATTTAAGTATTCGAAGGGTTTGGCGATGAGTACTAAATGTCATACCCAGCTAGGGCTGGGGCCGGGGACAAGAAAAACATTTATCATTGGGAACGGAGACAAATATTATAGTATCCTCCCCAGATCCTCCCCATAATCATTTCTAACGTTGCTTGCTCCAGCACCTGCGCTAGTAGTATTAATCTTCAATCATTTTTTTTTTTGGTTTTTTTGTTACGCATTTTAAAATTGTAATTACTACCGTCGTTATAAATTTTATAATTATATATATTAAAAGGCTTTATAATTTTTAAATTTCTTAAAAATAATAATATTTTAAAATAATGAACAAATTAAATATTTAGTAATTTTTGGTTTTAGAATAAATATTTAGTAATTTTTTAAATTTTGAGGCAAAGTACTTTTTAGCCCTTAAATTTTTGGTCAAAACTACTATTTAGTCCTTAAATTTTGAAAACAAATATTATTTAGTTCCCAAAATTGCAACTCTGTTAACTATTTAGTCCCATGTACGTTAGCTATTAGATAACCAAGTGACATGACTGTTAATTACTGATGTGGTTCCATTAACGATGACGATGACGATGCATATGTCGCCGTCAATGTTGAAGAAGGTTTTGTCGTGAGGACGAGGCATGATGTGGCCGTCATAGCTGCACATCAAGTGAAATTTGGCTCTGAGAATAAGGGAAAGGGTCATCGACCCAATTTTCAACAACGCGAGAGGAGGAACAGGGAGAGGAGTCCGGCTACGTCAGCATTTAACGGTCACGCCACTCATTTATCTAACAGGTATCGTCTACGGGACTAAATAGTTGAAAGAGTTGCAAATTCGAGGACTAAGTAATATTTTTCCATAATTTAGGGACTAAATAGTGGTTTGACCAACAATTCGAGGACTAAAAAGTATTTTGCCTCTTTAACTTTTAGCTATTATTGTAACTTTTAACTCACTATCTTTAATTATTGAAGATTAAATTTAAACTTTTGTAAATTAATGAAGTAAGAATTTTAAATTACTTAATCTACCCCAAACAAAATATTTTAAATACTAGGAATTTAAATTCTAGTAATTCAAATCCCTTGCATTTTAAATTACACGAAATTTAAAATAGTAGTATCCAAACACGCTCTTAGGGATTTCTGATAGTAATTTCATTTTACACTCTCTTATCGCACAAGGCGGCCAAACATGGGTTCCATGTAGGTTGTAGCCTCTTACCTTCACGAGGTGATTAACTTTTTTTCTTCTTCCTAAATGAGGTAAGCTTAATGCGACATTCTCTTATATACATATAGATGTGTGTTTTGTGTATGTATGTTCTATGATGGAATTTGGTCATATGTTGTTCAAGTGCATTGTCTCTCGTTTGTGTTGATTGTGTAAGATTCTTGGATCGATTGTAATGCTAAATCATTGAAAGTAATTATAGATAAGACGTACCTAATTTGGCCATCGCAAAAATCCCTAGACGCCGGTGGCTAGATCTTCCTCTCTATACCCTAGTAGTGCAGTGGCTTAGATGGGTAGCTCACTAGGATTAGGGTTAGAGAGGGGACCTAGCCTGTGTTTATATGTTTCATTAGACCCTCCCATTACGGGCTCTAACAAAACCCTAAAGGCCTACGCCTGACCACTTACCAAACTTTTAATTCAATGTGTGCTATGGCCCAATAATATTATTGGGCCTACTTTAATGAACCATGTATCAACCCTTTATTTAATTAAAACAAATAAATAAATAATGTGAGCCTATTATTTCTAACATTTTCTCCCACTTGGGCCACATTTATTTAAAACTTTGTAAAATAATTTAAAATAAAGAAAGAAAAAGACTCTAGGGTTGATAATACAAGAAAAGACTCTTTTGTGTGCACATTTTTAAAAAAATGGTCCAATTTCAGCACAACGTACCAATCCGGTCCAATATAATCACTAATATGGGATCATGGCAATCAATATGTCTTTTGTCAACATATGACCAATCCATAGTCACACATATCATCAATTACATTGACATCGATCATTTTAGAGGTGTAGTAAGAAATAACTCTTAAGTTTAACAACGCATTATTTCTCATCAGTCCACCGTGAGATTTCTCAATAATTTATGCTATTACCGTAGGAGAAATCACCACATTGAACACAACTGTCACTCTTAAGACAAACAATGTCCTAAGGCACATGTCATGACCAACTTATAATACTACTGTCACTCTTAAGACGAACATTGTCCTAAGGCACATGTCATATCCACCTTATACAACTTTCACTCTTAAGACGAACACTGACCTAAGGCACATGTCATATCCTCAACACAACTGTCACTCTCAAGACAAACACATGGTCTTAAGGCACATGTTGCACACACTTTTCTTTGCACAAGCAAAGTATTAATTCACAGATGATCATCATTTAATAATATTTAGCCACATGCATGTATATACACAGAAATGAGGTGAATATGCCATTAATTACATAAAACTGAATAACATCCATAAGGTGTTTACAAAAAAGAAAATCAAGAAAAACATCAAAACTCCCACTAACCCAAGATATCAAAAGACCCTATCACACCCATGTTCTGAGCATGTTCCTTAAACTGTACGGGCCTTAATCCCTTGGTCAGTGGATCTGCAAGCATCATCTCTGTGCTGATTTTCTCAACGGCAACATCACCTTTATTGACCAAGTCTCTAACAGTCAAGTACTTGATCTCCATGTGCTTTGAAGCACTACTAATCCTGTTGTTCTTAGAGAAGAACACAGCTGCATTGTTGTCACAGTAAATGACTATCAGCTTAGATATTGAGTCAACAACTCGGAGTTCTGAAACAAGGTTTCTAAGCCAAACTGCCTGCAATGCTGCTCCATAACATGCGATAAATTCAGCATACATAGTCGAAGACACTGTCAATGTCTGCTTTACACTTTTCCAGGATATGGCACCTCCAGCCAACGTGAAAACGTAACCAGACGTGGATTTCATGCCATCCTGGCATCCAGCAAAATCTGAATCTGAATAGCCAATAATCTGAAGATCATCCGACCTTCTCTATACGAGCATGAAATCCCTTGTCCTCTGCAGATATCTCATGACCTTCTTAGCAGCAACCCAATGTTCTTGTCCAAGATTAGATAAATATCTACGAAGAACATTCACTGCATAAGCTATGTCAGGTCTAGTACAAACCTGCAAGTACATGAGACTATCAAATTAGATAAATGTCTACTAAGAACATTTACTACAATAGTTATGTCGGGTCCAATACACACCTGTAAGTACATAAGACTACCAACAACGCTGAAATATGGAACTGATCTCATAGCTTCTCTCTCAAGCTCATTTCTCGGGCACTGATTCTTGTTGAGTTTATCACCTTTTACAACAGGAGTGTCACCAGGTCTACAGCTGTGCATATTGTATCGTCTGAGCACACGATCAACATATGCCCTCTGAGACAAACCTAGACACCCACTAGTCCTGTCACGTCGGATCTCAATCCCCAAAACATAGGAGGCTTCCCCAAGATCTTTCATCTCAAACGCAGCTGATAGGAAGGTCTTAGTCTCTTGAGGAGATCTAGATCACTACTCGTAAGAAGAATGTCATCGACATAGAGCACGAGAAAAATGAACTTGCTCCCATTGGTCCTCTTATAAATGCACTGATCAAATTTGTTTTCAACAAAGCCAACCGAAGTGACCATTTCATCAAACTTGAGATACCACTGTCGAGAAGCCTGTTTCAGCGCATATATAGACTTCTTTAATCTACACACCAAATTCTCTTTCCTAATTTCCACAAAACCTTCAGGTTGTATCATGTAAACCTCTTCTACAAGGTCTCCTTTTAACATCCATCTGGTGTAGTTCCAAGTCAAAATGAGCCACCAAGGCCATGATGACTCTCAAAGAATCCTTTGACGATACTGGTGAGAAGGTCTCATTAAAATGAATGCTTTCTCTTTGAGTATACCCCTTAGCCACCAATCGGGCTTTAAACTTTTCCACCTGTCCCTTTGAATCTTTCTTGGTTTTGAAAATCCATCTACAACCAATTGCTTTGAAACCTTCAGGCAAATCCGTAAGTTCCCAAACAGCATTGGTCAACATAGAGAGCATCTCATCATCCATGGCACTCTTCCACAAATCAGATTGTGGGCTATGCAATGCTTCTTTGAATGTTGCGGGGTCCACAACATGACCAATGTCATAGTCAGCCTCTCCCAAATAAACATGATAATCAACACTGATCACAGGTCTCCTTTCTCTCTGAGATCTCCTCAAGGGAATCTCTTGAGCAAGTTCATGGACTTGAGGAATTTCTGGGACCGGATCATGACCTTGAGGAATGTCAGGAACGAGATCATGATGTTGAGGGATTTCAGGCACCGGCATCCCAGGATCTCCGTCCAGGGCTGGTAATGTCACAGTTTCCTCCCTAACAGTTACAGGCGGAAAAGCCTCAGTCATTGATGGCAAAGGGATGGAAACACTTTTGCTAGATTCAGGCATTTCAGGAGGTTGATGACAACTACTTTCAGCCACGTCTAACTCCAGAAACTGTGCAGTCAATGCTTCCACAATCCTAGTGCCACGAGTAGGAGAGTAGAATCTAAAACCCTTTGAATGCTCTGGATAACCAGTAAAGAAACAACTTGTAGTTTTAGGGTCTAATTTTCTCTGAAGAGGGTTATAAATCTTTACTTCTGCAGGACAACCCCAAACACAAAGATGATTCAAACTGGGCTTTCTCCTAGTTCACAGTTCAAAGGGAGTTTTAGATACTGATTTACTAGGGACACAGTTAAGAATATAGACAGTAGTCTTGATTGCTTCACCCCATAAAAACTCAGGCAGATTTAACCTACTCATCATACTCCTCACCATATCCATAAGTGTACGATTTCGCCTTTTTGCCACACCATTTTGTTCCGGACTTCCAGGCATTGTATATTGAGCAACAATACCACAATCTTGTAAGAATTTAGCAAAAAGACCTTTCTGTTGTGCACCTTCATCATACTTCCCATAATACTCACCACCTCAATCAGATCTCACTATCTTAATAACTTTCCCCAATTGGCATAGTAGTCTCGGTTTGCAGTGCTACTAGCTGGTTCATCCACCCTCAGTGCCAAGTCAAGATCAACTATCCCCAAGGCAAATTCAATCCTCCTTCCATTTTTTGTAATTGGAGCCAGTCAGCATTTCAATAGTGGCGTTATTGTTGTTCACACTGAAGGTAACTGATTTGCAAAAAATTATTATGGTAAGTTAGTGCGGCAATTATAAAAAATAGTTTAACATTTAAACATCCTTGAAAAAAAAACCCTTTTGCATCATTATAGGCTCCCCTTTGGGCAGAGAAAATAACATGCCATTTGTTTCCTTCCTTTCTTGAAGCAAAATAAAGACTATAAAAATTTAAAGAATTAAATCACCTTTAGGCAGAAGAAATTCTTTAAAATTTATATCCCAAGGCAATAAGAATATACAATTTAGAAAATTTAATCACCTTTAGGTAGAATAATTTTTCAATTTCTTGAAGATTTTCGTCTATTGGACAATTTATAACCTATATATGCCATCAATTTCTAGAAATTGTGATTCCAAAACACCGTGCTTTGAACCAAAACACCTAGGTTCTATGTTACGTTGCCGTCGGCCATGGCTAGAGTTTTAAACCAGTTTTTGCCGTTTTGAAGCCAATTTCTTGGAGGGAAAAGGTAGAAAACATGTTTCTAAATACTCTTATGCCTTCAATTGCTAAGAATGTTGGTTCCAATTCTCGAATTTTGCATCGAAACATCTAGGGTTCATTAAAATTGATTCTTACGAAAATTATGAAAGTTTCTATCCTAATTGGGTATTTTAATCCAATTAAAGTACATACACAGAACGAAAATCATGATTTAAAACATATCCACCAATCAATTTGATCAAAACAACTCAAATCGGCTCAAATCGAAAACATCGACATTCAAATTCGAAAATATAGCATGTTCATGGGCTCAACTTTAGCATGCAATTTCTCTCAGTATACAGCACGAAATTAAGCATACTATATCTCAAATTAAAGCTTGCACAGAGACGATTAAAACGATATAAATTTTTTCGTACAAACAAGCCAGATCAGATGCGAAAATTTGGACGCAATCTTCTGAAAAATCATGCGTAAAAATTCCAGAAAAATAAAAATTTCAAGATTTAGCACCACAATTAACCAGGCTCTGATGCCAAATGTAAGATTCTTGTATCAATTGTAATGCTAAATCATTGTAAGTAATCATAGATAAGACGTACCTGATTTGGCCATCGCAGAAATCCTTAAACGCCGGTGGCTAGATCTTCCTCTCTATACCCTAGTAGTGCAGTGGCTTAGATGGGTAGCTCAATAGGATTAGGGTTAGAGAGGGGACCTAGCCTGTGTTTATATGTTTCATTATACCCTCCCATTACGGGCTCTATCAAAACCCTAAAGGCCTACACCTGGCCACTTACCAAACTTTTAATTCAATGTGTGCTATGGCCCAATAATATTATTGGGTCTACTTTAATGAACCATGTATCAACCCTTTATTTAATTAAAACAAATAAATAAATAATGTGAGCCCATTATTTCTAACAGATTGAACTTACAAATGGCATTAGAGCCATGGTTTAATCCTTCGAAAGTCATGTTTGTTGTTGTTTTACTTGTTCTAAGGCTGCCATCTTTGAAAAATTTTATTTCAAATTTGGGTTGTCAATATTGTGAAGTGTTTTTCCAATTTTGTAATCATGGGATTGTTTCTCTTGGAGAGACAAACGAGAACGACAGTGAAACTATGGTCATTGGTGCTGGAAAATGGCGTTATAATCTATATTTTCTTTGTATTGTTTAATCTGTGATTCCTTCTTTCAAATTTTAATCGGTGGATTATTGGGAATTTCCTTGTGTTGTTGTTCTTGATCACTAGCTATGTTCTGTTCTCTTGCAATTTGGTTGGGTTTTGTGGAGTGTTTTTTGCTGGAGTAAGGGCACGTTTTTTACGTAGAAATGGAAAGGGAAAGGGAAAGAAAATAGGAATGCATTTGCTGTATTTGGTAGTAAAAATTGAGAATGGAAATGGAATGAGAATGTATTAAAATTACTACTTTGCCCCTTATATTAAAATAATAATAAAAAAGAAAGTTATGATTGTGTCGAATCAAAGGGTATAATAGATATTTTGTACTTTGTATTTTTTTCTTTTTTTTTTAAAGTTGATGGAAATGAAAAAGTAAAAAAAATAGGTGAGACTTCCTTCCTCAATTCTTTGTAAAGAACATGACCTAGTGTGGATGGGTGTAGAGAGTGGAGAAGATGAAGAGAAAGTGGAGATGGAGGCTGAGAATGGAGAGGAAACGTGAGAGAGGATGAGAGTAGTGCTCCGATCTAGGGTTCCAGCGGCTTATTAGTCTAATTTCTTGCGCATATCTTCATTCCTTTCCCTCATCTCTGTTTAATCGTAACAACAGCCAAAGTGAGAGGAAGCTGAAGTCTTCTGGATCCTTCTTTATTGTTGTGCTCTATTCTTCGATTTTGGCGGTCTTCTTGGAGTATCCGTCGATTCCGTGGTGACGTTTCGAGCTAGTTTTCAGCTGTGGTTATTTCTTCTCTTAGCTGGGGCTTCTCAAGGTTTTGTTCTTTGTTTAGAGGCTCACAGTCCGCTTTTGGTAACATCACACCTTCGCATTATTACTATATTTTACTCTTCTTGCCTATTTTTGTGCTAAAAGGAGAATTTTGCCATTTATTTCACTGAATTATTCAATGTTGCACTGGGTTTTCATTGTTTGTTCTTATTATTGATTGATAATGGCTGAATTTAGAGATTCAAAGCCTAATTGGCAAAATTTTCACTAAGAAACCAATTCATAGAGTAGCTTTGGAGATGGCCTTAAAGAACATATGGGAAAGACCTAGAGGTTTTAGGATAAAGGAAGTTGGTCCTTATTTGTTCCAATTCTTCTTTGATTCAAAGGGTGATGTTGATCACAATCTTAAAAGAGGACCATGGTTATTTCAAAATAGTTGGATTGTTTTCAAATATGGCAAATGGACTCTGTGCACCTAGAGGAAGGATTTAATAGAGTCCTTATATGGATTCAAATGAGGGGATTACCTCCACATTGTATAACCCATTCAATGGCAAGGAAAGTAGGATAAAAAATTGGGGAAGTTAAAGAAACCGGGGTATTTCATGAGTCTAACTGTGATGACCGTTTCTTGGAGGCTCTTATTGAAGTA
This sequence comes from Senna tora, assembly GCA_014851425.1. Classification (NCBI taxonomy): domain Eukaryota; kingdom Viridiplantae; phylum Streptophyta; class Magnoliopsida; order Fabales; family Fabaceae; genus Senna; species Senna tora. The sequence continues at coordinate 33,162,277 of CM026262.1, forward strand.
GACATCAATTTCATGGTTCTTGATGGTATTATTGTAAAGAACTCTCATGATGGGTTCTTTTTGGTTGAACTGAAATATGAAATTATGTCACTTTTGTTTCTAATGTCGACGACTTGGGCATAGTGTAAATGAGTGCAACGGAATGAAGCAACTAGGAAGAAACAACCTTCTTCGGCTAGGACCGTGGTTAAAGGAATGTCATCTTGGTAAGAGAGTAACTGATAAGAGAAATTGCAAGACCTCAATGAGCATATCAAGGCAAGCAAATATAGGGATACAAATACCAATAACCTCAAGAGGTAATGCTTGACAGGGGTATTCTGCAAAAAAGAGGAAATCTAACTCAATAGTCGATATCCAATTGGAAGTGGCCAAAAGATCTAAAAAAGTCATAGTAATGGACAATATATCTGAGTTGCCAAGGAAGAGAAAGATGGAAGATAAGGAAATAATTGAGAATGATTGAATGACTTTAGATAATGAAGGAGGTAGAGAAAGTAAAAGAATTAAACAAGGTCAAAGAGGAGAAATGACAAAGGCTTCTGGAAAAGGAAATCACGATCAACAACTATCCTCTCAACATAACCCATGGAAGATGGAACTAATAAGAAAGCGTGAAGTAGAAGAACGTCTGTCTACAAAAAAGAGCAGATGGTATGAATTTGGGGTCAACCTGGTAAAGGAGAATGTGATATTTGATTTTGAAGGAGGGTTAGAAGTGAGGGAGGAGGAAAGGCAGGGACAACGTAAGAGAAGATGTGAGATAAGGCTTGTTTCCTTAGGTTTTTATATTATCGGTGAAGGAATTACTGTTCCGTTGAGTAAGAGGCGTAAGAAAGATTGCTTGGTCATGGAGAAGCATCGGGATCACACAGGTGTATATGAGCAAATTGAGGCTGGTTAGTGGAGATGAAGGGCGTGTGGGAGGCTAGCCCAGTAAGGCTTCCCATAGAAAGATGAGGATCCCCGCCGGGAATTGTTGTGGTTATGGCTGCATTGCGACAATTCACAGGCGCAAGCAGCTGGTGTGTGTTTTCTATATTTTCTCCTTCCTTTTGTTTGAGTCAGAGCAACGAACTTCTCATTTTAACTATTTAGCCAATAGTATGGGGTCTGTAGTAGGTAAGTGGGTTCAAGAAGCTTGGGTTCAAAGTCCTTCAGTTGTTTTGGGCTACTTCAAATATTCTGGTACAGACCCAAATGGCAGGAGTGGATGGAATTTTATGTGTTTGTAGGAATTAGCAGCTTGTGACACGATGGATACTAAAGTGTGTTTAGAATACACCCCATCATGCTAGTGGAAAAGATTTCAAAAGGCAGAAGAATTTGTGTTTAGTCATTTGTATTGCGAGGGATGGTAAGTCCATAAAAACAAACCACCTTTTAACGTAGCAGATGCTTCGAGGTCGACACCTATCTCATACCGCTAAAGACCTCATACAGCATATTTTGACTTTTGAAATGCGCATTTGTGCTCAGTTGATTGATATCACCCAAGCTTTTGTCGGGATGTAAACATACTTTTTACAAAAATGCAAAAAAAAAAATCTTTTTACAAAAAGAAAAGAAAAAACTCTTAAACAAAATCCTAATGTAAATCTATCTAACCCCACAAATGTCGGTCGAAAAAATAAAAAATCCTTCAACTCACTCTTTCTGCGCAAATGCCGTCGTCTTCCGCTCTCCATTTGCATCTTTCTCAGTCTTTATTCCCTCATTAAGATCCCCAAGACCCCAATCGCTTTGTTTCCAGCCACCGTCCGATTCCGTTGACTCTTCTCCGGCCGCCGACGTCTGTCTCTTCTACGCTGCGTTTCTCCGTTCATTCTTCCTCTGGCCTCTCTGTAATCAATCTCATATTCTCTTACCTTGATTTTTCTTCTTTTCCTCTCTGTAATAAAATTCGCCCCTCCTTTTTCTCATCAAATTGCGCACACGCAGTCGCTAGATTCTGTATCCCATTGACGACAACAAAATAATTTTCGTTTCCAAGCCCACGTCTCGCGTCTTTTCGAGGTTAGACTGTAGTTTCTAGTTCATAAAATTCTGCTTGGTTCTTTGTATGGGTTCGTTGAAATCTTCGGCATGTTTTGGTTACTTCAATTTACATTGGTAACTGTTCACCAAAAAAAAAAAATTTACATTGGCAACTGATGTTTATCCATTTATTAGTTGTGTAAAGCGGCCATAAGCTGATCTCATGTTTACATAAGGTCGACCTTGGAATCCCAGGAAGTGATTTCATTTTGAAGATTCTTCTCCTGTCTGCAGTGCTTTTGCTGTGGGTTTAGTTAACATGGAGGTCCGTATTAAATTCAGCCATACTTGCTGCACTTTTTTGCCTTATTGGTGCCATCGCAATTTAATGGTATTACTGACCATGAATTAGTACTTGCATATCGTTTATTGTTACTTTTTCGTCTTGTTTACGAGTAGAAAGGAGATGGTGCTGGAGTCATTGACTTGGACAAGACAATGGTGACGTTGGAACCAGAGAAGTCCAGTGGTGGCGGTCTCTATGTTCCTGGGAAGGAAAAAGTGGTGTACATACCTCAAGAAAGAAAGTCTCGTTTAGGTATACTTATTTTAATTTTTTTTCTTGCACAGGAGCATTGAGTATTTATATTGGATGGGGTTAATTTACTTTTATAATATTATAAGTTGTGATGTAGTTGATGAATAATGTGACAGGACTTGATGTCCTTGCCAATGCAAAACGGGAAGGGTCTCAACTTGATGCGGGGTTCAAGGTCCCAAAAGAAAGGATCACCTCTATTGCAGCATCTGCAGAAGAAGAAGATAGGTCCGAGTCTTCTGCTGTTGATGAAAGTGAGCATGGAGGATCCATTAGTACAAGCAAACATGCTAATAGGAGATACCGTACAGCAGATGCAGGTATTTTGTTATTTATTTATTATAAATCTGCTTCTGATAAACGGACTTGTCTAGATATTTTTAAAACTCAGGTTTTATTGGTGGGCATGCGATATTTGTTTTCATTTGGAATGTTATCTCTTTTTCTGCGAATTAGTAATTTGTTTGATTATGCTTCTTTTTCAAACATATACCTATGTATAATACCTTTTCATTGTCCTAAACATAAGGCGGTTACTTTCTAAGAATTAAGTGATCATGTTGGAATTATTCAGAATGGATTTGCCTTTTAGAAACAGCAAGTTGGCTCATAGATTACTGTGTAGGATGTTTGTATGGAGTTACAAATGCCTTAAATGTGAATCCATCACTAGCATTACAGTTTAATCCTATCATCCGTATTCATGACAAAAGAAAAGCTTTTGTTAGTAACCAGATTGACTTTTTAGTAATGGGAACATGAGGAATTATCCAGGTGTGGCATATCTGCCCTCCAATTAGGTATCTTGCGTTTATTATATACTTAGGCTGCAGGTACAATCAAAGCATATGCTTGTGTATAAACTGTTTCATTGTCTGTTAAGTCTAAAGTGCTATTGAACTAAAAACATAGGCCAACTGTTAAATATGAACTATGAAGGCCTTTTGGCATGGCAATGTAAGTTAGCAGACTTTGTTATGAAATCAACCTTGTTTCTTGTTCTGTACTATGCATTTGCTTTGTTTAGTTTTCTGTTGCTTTCTGCATTTGGGTGAATGTGCCTGGGTTGGGGTAGGTAGGTTTCAAATCGTTTCTCCTTAAAAGTGAATAATCATCTCAAAAGGTTCTATGATTTTGTCTGCAGAAAGTACTGTGACTGAAGATCATCATGGTGATACTTATAGGAGTCTTTCGAGTAATCATATGGATTCAAGTGTAAGATATTTTATCCTATTTCTTGTTCTCGTTTTTATCTTTAACAATGTTTATTATTGTTATTTTGTGGTTTAGGACAGTGCTTAAATTGTTAATTTTAAATATTTTATTTGAGGGACTACTTGGGCAAGATATGATAGTTCAATGATTTTGCATTTCTTCCAGTTTAAAGGAACAATATTCAATTAATAATATAGACTTGCTCATAGTTAAACTTTAACATTTATAGTATTCTTGTTCTTGTTGCTTTGTCTTTGTTTTTAAACTCCATAGCGCCAATTTTGGGATTTGCTTATCCTACACCATTTATAAACTATCCATTAACTCATTTGTCTTTGAGATGTCATCCCTGCTTAGGTTATTCTGGGAATTTACCGAGGAAATCCAAATTGGCTTAAGCTTCTTTACTAAGTGCACAGAAGTTGTTGGAATCTGTGTACCTAGAAGTGAGTCCTACTCATGATCATTGTTAAAGATAAGGAAATTGAGAAAAAGATTATTGAGAAGAACCTCTACTGTGGATTTTGGTGTTTCTTATAATTGTCTGTTTTTCTTTCTACAAAGATATGTTAGGAAGAACCTGAGAAATATTTTGAGAATTCGATTATTGTTATGGGAAATTCTTAAAACATTCTTTTGTCAATATGTCTAATATATAATGGCTCAACTATTCATTGCCTAATAATGGTATTTCATTTTGTCAATTGCCATTTTTGGTTCAAAAGGGTACTTGTTTTGAATGTTTTGGTGTTAACTTTAATATGTCAACTGTGTAGGCTGCTGCTTCACCTCCTAAATATGATAGGGAGGATCACAAACGTGAGAGAAGACGTTTAAGGCATGATGCAAGAAGTGATAGCAGAAGCATACAGCATAGAAAAAGCAGTGAAAGTAGGGAATGGTATTCGGAAAGGGATTCACGTGGTAGATACGACCATGAATATGGTAGAAAGAGAAACAGATATGAGGGTTCCAGGAGAACACCAGGTGTGTAATGACAAAGCTCTTTTTCTTGGGCAAAGTTTTGAATTAGCCCAAATTTTGAAGCCACGGAAGATGTATGGCTTTTACCCTTTGATAGGAATGTTCTAAACATATTGCTATATTTTTTCCACTGTATTAAACTGGAATGCTAGATAGCTTCTTTTTCAAAAGTTCTATTTTGCAAGTTAGTCCCACTGTATTGGGAAATGTAGTTATTTGTTGATGACCCTAATATCATGAATACACATTACTCATTCTAGTGTTGAATCGTTAAAATCTTACAGGCAGGTCTGACTGGGATGATGGCCGATGGGAATGGGAAGAGACTCCACGAAGGGACAGCGTCTCTTATTCTTCCAAGCGTAACCAACCTTCACCATCCCCAATGTTTGTTGGTGCCTCACCTGATGCACGATTAGTTTCTCCATGGTTGGGGGGTCATACTCCACATTCTTCCTGTATGTTATTTCAAATAAGAAATCCTTCTAGTGAATATGAAGATTTATTTATTTATTAATTCATATAATTGACTTAGATAATTTAAGCTTATGAATAGTAATATTAATTCATTACTGAATACAATGCAGCTAATTCATCATCTCCTTGGGACCATGTATCCCCATCTCCTGTGCCAATACGTGCTTCTGGATCTTCTGTCAAATCTTCTGGTTCTAGGCCTAGTGGAAGGTCCCATCACCTAACTTTTTCTTCAGAAAGTTCCAAGTCATATGAGGTAATTTTTGCTTCTTTCTTCTGACACAAATGATATAAACAATTTTCTCCAGCTTGCTATAATGACTATGGCTTACTTTGCTTGGTATGCATGCTATAATTATATACTACAATTTATTCAATTTCTATATTTATCTTTGAAGGATGAAGTGGTGGGCAACGCTGATTTGGGTGAAGAAGGCCAGTATGAGATATCTGAAAGCATGCGTCTAGAGATGGAATACAATGCTGACCGAGCATGGTAACCAATATTAGATGGGGAAAAGTTTTTTTTTTCTGTGATATAATTTTAGATCTCTACATTTGAAAGATGTATTGCTGTAGTAGATGAGTCTTGTGAGAAAACAGAACCTGAGTGCTTAATATTTTTAAATTATGTGTTGGTTCCTTTTTTGGCTTTTCCTATTATAATTACTCATTTAAGCTTTTGGAATATTTAGTTAGCAAAATTTCATTCTTTCTTGGCTAGTTCTAGAAGTTGACTTGTGAGTCACCTTATCTTAGTGGACATGAAGCTTAAGTTGGAGACAATTGAATCAAACTTTATATTATGCAGCATACTCACCAAACTTCTTGTTTCCTGTTCTCCTTTTTTCATTTCTTACATTTAATCTGATTCAGATGATGCTATTTACATAGGTATGATAGAGAGGAGGGCAGTACAATGTTTGATGCTGATAACTCATCAGTCTTCCTAGGAGACGAGGCTTCATTTAAGAAAAAAGAAGCTGAGTTGGCCAAACGACTGGTATTTTCTTAGAAAAAGTTTATTATAATATAAAACTATGGTTCCAGAATTAGTCTACAAGTGTGATGCTTCCTACTGCTATTCAATTGTTTATTGGTCATTGTTATAGACCATAAGGGCAAATAGAACTTGGAAAGCATATGAAAGAGGTTTACATGCTATAATTTGTGTCTCATAGTATTGTTACTGTGATTATTTTTATTTAGATATGTTCAGATTTTAAAAATTTAGCAATTCATTTACTGTGATTAGTTTTAGATCGGTGATTTTGATTGTATCCAATGTATTAGTTGTTGTGGTGTGCTAATCATGATAAACTTAGCTCAGCTTATTTTCTAACCTAGGATTTTGAATGATTTATATCTACATTGCAGTGTGTAATTTGATAGATAAACCACACACACACACACACACACACACACACACACACACATATATATATATATATATATTATGGTTGTAGATGCTGCTGTTTATGCTGTATGCAATGCCTAGCGCACAGTTTGACGGCGCGGTTAATGAACTATGATGTCTTATTTACCATTATTTTTTCATGTGCTTGTATTATATGTCCAGAATTGTTCTCATTCTTTTGTGTGGCTGATATCTAAGTTGATTCACTTTAGATATCTGCATATCATATATTGCCAAGTTTTGTTGAAATGGCTAAGGATGCTATTGTTCACATGGGTTGTTCTGTAAATGTAATGTTGTCTTGCAGGATTTGCAAGCTAGATATGTTTGTAGGTAGGAAATGCTACATATTTGTGCATAGATGGAGCAAATTTATTTACTTTGATATATGAAAATAAATAAATAATTGAAGTAGTTTCTGCTAAATGACTAATGTCTGGTTATTTTGACGAATAATTTGTAATGACGTCCTTGTGTTGATTGGTGGCTATTATGGGCACTGTGTGCATGCTATATTTATGTTTTAGATGTGGACTATTATTTTTAAGTTCGAAGTATTTAATATATGCTGCGAATTATTTCAGAGCAAGATGGTAGTTTGTTGTCTGAAAATTAATCAAGGAGTTGTTATCCATAACACAGATCCGAAGAGATGGGACTAAGATGTCCCTTTCTCAGAGCAAGAAGTTGTCTCAGCTCACAGCTGATAATGCTCAGTGGGAGGACCGGCAGCTGCTGAGATCAGGAGCTGTTAGAGGTACAGAGGTTCAGACTGAATTTGATGATGAGGAAGAGCGCAAGGTTATTCTTCTTGTACACGGTAAATATACTTTGACAATTCTTATTTTAAACAACTATGAAAATGTACCACTGTTTGTCTGCATGATTGTCTTCCCTCTTAACTGATTATTCTTCTCTTGGACACAGATACAAAGCCTCCTTTCCTGGATGGAAGAGTTGTTTTTACAAAGCAGGCAGAACCTATTATGCCAATAAAAGATCCTACATCTGATATGGCTATAATTTCTCGTAAAGGGTCTGCCCTAGTCAGAGAAATCCACGAAAAGCAAAGCATGAATAAGTCTCGCCAACGCTTTTGGGAGCTTGCTGGCTCAAAACTTGGTGATATCCTAGGTGTTGAGAAAACAGCAGAGCAGGTTCTTCTCTAAACTTATTTTTTCTCTTTCTTTGTGGTTTAGAGATGTCGTCTTATTTAAATGTACTTCCAATGCCAGATAGATGCAGATACTGCTGTGGTGGGTGAAGAGGGTGAAATTGATTTTAAGGAGGATGCCAAGTTTGCGCAGCATTTGAAGAAGGGAGAAGCTGTGAGTGACTTTGCAAAGTCAAAAAGCCTTACTGAGCAAAGGCAATATCTACCCATATTTTCAGTGCGTGAAGAGTTATTACAGGTTAGCTTTTCTTTGGTATACTAGATAACTATAAACCTGATTACTTTTAAAAAGATGTAATCATTTGGGAAGTGACAGTTTTTGATGTTGAAGTTGTTAACTTGAAAGAGAGAAGAATGGAGAAGAATTTTCTCTGTATTATTCACATACTAATCACATGTATATGTACAAGAAAGAATTCACCAAATAGGAAACTAGATCCCTTGAGATCAGCTAATCTGATTCCTATGATTATGCTTATCTAATCCCTAAGATTAGGCTAAAGTCAACTATACAAAATATACAGCACATAACACTCCCCCTCAAGTTGGAGCATAGATATTGATCATGCCCAACTTGTTACAAATATAATCAACCCTCACTCCATTCAAAGCTTTAGTGAAGATGTCTTCTAATTGTTCTCCGGTCTTCACATAACAACAACAACAACAAACGAAGCCTTTTCCCACTAGGTGGGGTCGGCTATATGGATCAAGCGACGCCAACATGTTCTGTCTTTGCACATTTCTATGGTTAAATTATTTATGGCTAGATCCCTCTTAATCGTTTCTCCTATTGTTTTCTTTGGTCTTCCTCTACTTCTAGTTATTAGGTTATCTTCCATTTGGTCAACTCTACGTACCGGAGCCTCTTCCGGCCGCCTTTGTACATGACCAAACCACCTAAGGCGTGTTTCGACTAATTTCTCAATAATAGGTGCTACCCCCACTTTCTCTCTAATATACTCATTCCTAATCCTATCCATTCTAGTGTGACCACTCATCCAGCGCAACATTCTCATTTCTGCCACGTTGAATTTGTGCTCATACTGGCTTTTTATTGCCCAGCATTCAGTACCATACAGTAAAGCTGGTCTTATCGCGGTGCGATAAAATTTCCCCTTAAGCTTAAGCGGTACTTTCTTATCACAAATAACACCTGATGCCTTCCTCCATTTCATCCATCCTGCTTGGATCCTATGGTTTACATCTTCCTCTATTTCTCCATTATTTTGTATTATCGTTCCCAAATAATTAAAACTTGTGACTTCCCGCATGGGGTGATCTCCAAGCTTCACCTCACTTCTCGAATCAGCGTCCCTACCACTAAATTTACATTTCATATACGCCGTTTTGCTTCGACTTATGCGAAATCCATATGTCTCCAAAGCTTGTCTCCATCTCTCTAATTTTTCATTTACTTGTTCTTTGGAATCTCCAACCAAGACTATATCGTCAGCAAAAAGCATACACCTTGGTACTGCCTCTTGTATATGTTCAATGAGCACATCCAATACCAAATTGAAGAGGTAAGGGCTCAAAGCTGAACCTTGATGTAGTCCTATGGTTATAGGAAAATCCTTCTTAACACTACCTTGTGTTCTCACACAAGTCGTGACTCCATCGTACATGTCTTTGATTGCTCGGATATAGGCCACTCGTACTCCTTTCTTTTCCAAAGCCTTCCATAATACTTCTCTCGGTATTCTATCATAGGCCTTTTCCAAATCAATAAAAATCATATATAGATCCTTATGCGACCTTTGGTATCTCTCCATCAATCTTCTTAATAGATATATTGCCTCTATGGTTGTGCTCCCTGGCATGAACCCAAATTGATTCTCTGTAATTCGCGTCTCCACCCTCAGCCTCCGCTCGATAACCTTCTCCTACAGCTTCATAGTATGGCTTATGAGTTTGATCCCCTTATAATTTGCACAATTTTGTATATCCCCCTTGTTCTTATACACTGGGATCAAAGTACTTTTCCTCCATTCATCCGGCATTTTCTTGGATCTCAATATCACATTAAAAAGCTTTGTTAACCAACTTACGCTTTTGCTTCCTAGGCTCTTCCACACCTCAATGGGTATATTATCCGGTCCTACTGCTTTGCTATTATCCATTCTCTTCAATGCTTGTGCCACCTCGTGCTCTTGTATTCTCCGATAGAAATTATAATTGAGATCCTCTTCATTAGTACTTAGCCCATCAGTGTGACTAGCAGCCGTTTGTCCTTCATTAAAAAGTTTGTCAAAATAATCCTTCCATCGTTCTTGAATATCTTGGTCCTTTCCCAAGATATTACCTTCTTCATCCTTAATACATTTCACTTGATCTATGTCTCTTGTCTTTCTCTCCTTACTCTTAGCAAGTTTGAATATTTTTCTCTCCCCATCTTTGGTTCCTAAAGATTGGTAAAACCCTTCGTAGGCTCTATTTCTTGTCTCTGACACTATCCTCTTAACATCTTTCTTAGCTACCTTATAGTTCTCTCAGCTTACATTATCTCTACATGACTGCCATGTTTTATAACACTCTCTTTTAACCTTAATCTTATTTTGTACGCTTTCATCCCACCACCAAGATTCTTTCCCCTTCGGTCCAAAACCTCTAGATATACCTAGTGTTTTAGTTGCCACGTTCCTAATTCCTTGTGCCATTGTATTCCACATGTGGTTTGCATCTCCTTGTGTTTCCCAAGCCCTTTCTTCCGACATCTTTCTTTTGAAACTCTCTTGTTTTTCACCTTTCAAATGCCACCACCTTATTCTAGGGCTTTGTTTATGATTGTTTCGTTTTCCACTACCCTTAATCTTTTTTTTTTTTGATAAAAAAAGAAGTATTATTAAGAGAGAAAGAGAGTACAAAAGGGGAGGACAAGAAGTCATCTAATCAACATGGCAAGAAAACAAAGAGAAAACCAACAAAAGGAAAAACAAAACTTAGCTTAGCAGAGCATAACTTCTCCTCAATCTTCTCACGAAACAGCCAATCTCAATGTGTTTGGTTTGTTCATGAAAGACCGGATTAGAGGCAATATGAAGTGCAGCCTTATTATCACACCATAGCTTAGCTGGCAATGAAACCCTCAACCCAATTCCTCCCAAAAATTGTATTATCTGTACAATCTAATTGGTTGTTTGAGCCATAGTCTTGTATTTAGATTCTGCACTTGAACGGGAAACAACATTCTGCTTCTTACTCTTCCTGAGATTAAGGTCCCGTTAGGGAGAAACGGTGAAGGAATGGAAAAAGGCCCCACCTACTTTTACTTTTTTTTTTCCTTGTCAGATTTAAAAAAAATACAAAAATGTCTATTATACCATTTGATTTGACACAATCTTAACTTTCTTTTCTTATTATTATTTTAATTCGTACAATCTAATTGGTTGTTTGAGCCATAGTCTTGTATTTAGATTCTGCACTTGAACGGGAAACAACATTCTGCTTCTTACTCTTCCTGAGATTAAGGTCCCGTTAGGGAGAAACGGTGAAGGAATGGAAAAAGGCCCCACCTACTTTTACTTTTTTTTTCCTTGTCAGATTTAAAAAAAAATACAAAAATGTCTATTATACCATTTGATTTGACACAATCTTAACTTTCTTTTCTTTTTATTATTTTAATATAACGGGTAACGTGGTAATTTTAATACATTCCCATTCCATTTTCTTTTCAAATTTTTACTACCAAACATATTAAACCCATTCCCATTCCCTTTCCCTTTTTGCGTCGTGCCCTAAGTTTCTCCCCACAAATACACAATATCCTGTTGTCGACCTCCGATTTGCCTTAGATCCCGCTCAATCTGCATCAGAGAAGCACTCAATACTAGTGTGCCCATTATTTCCATACAATAATCCTCGTCCCGGGGCACCCTTCAAATAACACAAGATTTGTTCCAAGGCTTCCCAATGCTTGACTGTTGGTAATGCCATAAACTGGCTAACGATACTCAGAGTAGGCAATATCAGGACGTGTAATTGTGAGATAATTCAATTTCCCAACCAATCTCCTATTTCTTTCAGGATCATCAAATGGTTCACTATCATCTTTTAAGAGTTGCAGGCCTGGAGTCGTTGGTGCATTACAAGGCTTAGCACCCAATTTCCCAGTTTCTGCTAGTAAGTCAAGAACGTACTTTCTTTGAGACAAGAAAATACCTTTCTTGTGATTTCAACTCCCAAAAATACTTCAATGGCCCCAAGTCCTTCGTCTAAAACTGAGACTGAAGAAAAGACTTGAGTAAAGAAATGCCAGACTCATCATTTCCTGTGATTATAATATCATCCACATATTTCACTAAGAGAATGATGTCTGAGTCAGTCTTCTTATAAAACACAGAATAATCAAATTTGCAATTAAGCAACACGTACTACTTCGCTGAACCTTCCAAACCAAGCACGAGGGCTTTGCTTCAATCCATACAAGGACTTATGAAGATGACACACCTTCCCACACTCCCCCTGAGCAACAAACCCAGGTGGTTGCTCCATATAAACTTCCTCTTGAAGGTCACCATGGAGAAAAGCATTCTTGATATCCAGCTGATGCAAGGACCAGTCATAAGTAACAGCCATAGGGATAAAGATACGGATAGAAGTAAGCTTGGCCACAGGAGAAAAAGTGTCAGAATAATCAATACCATAGGTTTGTGCATACCCTTTAGCAACCAACCGTGCTTTAAGATGAGCAACGGAGCCATGAGGGTTTACCTTGATTGCAAAGACCCACTTACATCCAATTGCTTTCTTCCCCACTCGTAAATCCACTAATGACTATGTACCATTGTGATCAAGGGCCATCATCTCCTCAACCATTGCTGCACGCCAACCAAAATGAGATAGAGCCTCGTGAACAGCACGAGGAAGAGAAACTGTGTCTAGGGAAGCAATGAAAGAACGAGAAGGAGAAGACAAATGGTCATAGGAAACAAAAGAGGAAATAGGATAGGTACATTGACATTTACCTTTATGAAGAGCAATAGGAAGATCAAGTGTAGGGTTACGTTCCGACACGACTGGATCCGACGACGAAGGAGAAGGCGGATGGCATGGGCCTGAAGTTGTATTAGTCGGTGTATCAATAGTCTATTGTGGCCACCTGGAGTATACCTGTGTAATTGGGGGGCGTGTCTATTGAAAGTTGAGGTGACTCATAAACCAATAAATCATTCTCCCCCTGTTCAAGATCCTCCAAAGAATAAGGAAAGAAAAGTACATTTTCATGAAATGTAACATCTATAGACACAAGGTATTTGTTTAGAACAGGAGAAAAACACCGATACTCTTTCTGAACTCGAGAATAGCCAAGAAAGACACACTTGATAGACTTTGGATCAAGCTTAGTATGGTGGGGTTGAACATCGCGAACAAAACATCTGCTATCGAATATCCTAGGCTCAATAGGAAACAATGATTTAGACGGAAAAAGCACACTACGGAATCCCACCATTAAGAATCGAAGAAGGCATACGGTTAATTAGAAAACAAGCTGTGGAAACAGCATCAGCCCAAAAAGATTTTGGGATCTTCATATGAAAAAGTAGGGCCCTAGCAACTTCAAGAAAACGTCTATTCTTTCGTTCAGCAACACCGTTTTGAGACGGTGTATCAACACAAGAAGATTGATGAAGTATGCCATTTTGTATCATATAAGACTGAAATGATGCAGAAAAATATTCTTTGGCATTATCACTACGTAAAGTATGCACAGAAACATTGAATTGAGTTTTAACTTCAGCACAAAAGTGAGAAAATAACTTAGAACGATATTTCATCAAATATAACCAAGTAACACGAGAATAATCATCAACAAATGTCGCAAAGTATTTTAAACCCGATTTTGACAAAATAGGACAAGGTCCCCAAACATTAGAATGAACTAACTCAAAAGGGGATGCAGCCCGCTTATTGACTCGAGACACTTAAGGAAGACGATGGTGTTTAGCAAATTGACATGAGTCACAATCTAAAACAGACAAATGATTAAACTAAGGATAAAGTTTCCTAAGAGAGGATGATGAAGGGTGACCCAAATGACAATGTACTTCAAACAGAGAGAGAATACTTAACACGCCACAGGTCTTGACACTCACGACTCCAGAATATACAAACCCCCAGACTCATGCCCTCTACCAATAATCCACTTCGTCGTAAGATCCTGAAACAAGCAATGGTCAGGGAAAAATGAGATAACACAATTCAAAGAGCGAGTAAGTTTACTGACGGAAAGCAAGTTATAGGAGAAATTAGGATGAAAGAGATGGAATAGGATTGACAGTTCCAAAACCAAGCACACGAGACTAAGAGCCATCAGCTAAGGTAACATTAGAGACAGAGATATAAGGTTTGAAAGACGAGAAGACTTGTGGATTACTTGTCATGTGGTCTGTGGCTCCAGAATCAATGACCCATTTGGAAGCGGAGAGCATGTAGTGGATTTACTCGACTTAGCAATGGGTGATTAAGTAGATGGAGCTGAGGACTTCAGGAATTCTTGATATCGAGTAAATTGAGCATATTCATAAGCTGAGACAACAACCGTGTTGTCAGATGAAAACTGAGTGGAGGCAACATTTGCTGACTAGGGCCGTGAAAGCAAGCATGTAGTGGATTCTTAAAATTACGCTTGGTATGTCCTGGTTCATGACAATAGAAGCATACAATCCCTCCATTATTTGGTGCACCAAATGACTTGTCGCTATTACGACGATTCAAATCACTGTGTCCTATGAGTGCACTGACATTATTAGTAGGCTGTGAGTGAGCACCTTTAGATTGTCGCACTCGAGTATAAACCTCCTCCAGAAATTTAACATCAGTGCTAGCAAGGACTTGTGTGTTGACAATCATATTTAAAGGGAGACTAGAGATCCAACTCATAACTGCCATTTGTTCTCTCTGCTTCATCTGAACTTTGATATCATTGGCAAATGGCAATAGGGTATTAAGTTCTTAATACGCCTTTTTAAATTCCATAAAGTGTCATGAGAGACTTATCCTTCTTCTCAGGATAATAAAAGACCTTGCACACATCTTAAGTACGCGAAAGATTCCCTTTACCAAAATAGACAAACTCCAAATAATCCATTAGTTCTTTAACCAAATCACAATGATTAACAAAAGGGAGTACCTCGGGAGTAATGGTGTTTCGAATCAGTAAGAAGAGCTTGTAATCATCTCTCAGCCAAGCCGCCTTCTTATCAACCTCGGGAGGGTCCTTAAGATGATCATCTTTCTCAATACTTTGGAGGTACATTCGAATTGTTTTAGCCCATTCCAAGTAATTTAATGGGGTAAGTTTGTGCTCCGTGATCCTAAAACTCACAGGAATCCCGTCACTAACAGCGACAACCTTCTCTGCCATTGATGGATGATCAATACAAAACCAACAGCAAATCACCAAAGTAAATCAAACCAGCCTCTGCCCATAGCAAACATAAGCTTCCAGAACAAAACTCCGTGAACCACTACCAAATGTCGAGATGTGGAAATCGAAGAAAAACAGCAGAAACAGCCAATGGCCACCACTGAACAGCAACAAAACAGTAGCCAAACAATAATAAAACGAAGAAAATTGAGTGGTAGAACACTAGGTCACCACTGAAACAGTATGAACACCGGCGAGAGACACCACCAATGGCCTAGACGGTTGCCGGCAATCACGAAACAGCCACGGCGAACGGAATCCGGCCACTAGAAAACGGCGCGTGGCCTTCACGCGCCACTTAGAGCAGAAGAGGTCACCGGCGCGTGTGGCTCACGCGCGGGTCCGTTGGACGTCGGACCACCAGGAAATAGCCGGAAAGTGCCGTCTGCTCCTTCCCTTGTTGGCAGTGATGCAAGGCGTCAATGTTTCTGGTAGCCCTCTTAATAATGCATGCTACTACACTCAAACGGACACAAAGTCCTTCACGAACAGAGACACCAGAAACCGACAAAGAAAATTCTAAGAACCCTCTAATACCATGTTAACTTGAAAGAGAGAAGAATGGATAAGAATTTTCTATGTATTATTCACATACTGAGCACATGTATAAGAAAGAATTCACCATAGTTCATTAAATTTACCTATCTCTCTTTCATATGTTGGTCAGCTATTTTGAGCAAGCCCACATAATAGAACCTTTTCTTGTTACATTGTTATTTTAATTGCATGTGTGACAAATCTTATTATTTTAGGATAGGTCAGATATGCATAAAGGTATTTGGTGACTATAATACAAAATAATGAGGAAATAGAGGAGAACATAAACCATAAGTTCCAAGTAAGGTGGATGAAATGGATGAAGGCTTCAGGTGTTATTTGTACCACTTGAACTTAAGGGAAAATCTTATCTCACAGTTATAAGACATGCATTATTGTTTGGTTCGAATGTGACGATAAAAAGTCAACATGAGCAAAAATTCTACAACAACAATCAAAGCTTTTTTCCCACTTATTCGAGATAAACATTAAGTCCCACATCTGAAGGATAAAATACTCAATTGAGTACTTAAGGAAGCTTGGTTCTTCTTCCTTATGAGCTAGCTTTTGAGGGTGGGTTCCCTAAGTTACCTAAATTTCAACATGGTATCAGAGTTCAATGGCCTAACGGCCCATGATGACCCAAAGTCTAAGATGTGGGAAAAAAAACTCTAGATAGAAAAAAAAAAAGTGTGGCCTCTGAGGTTCAGAAAAAAGAGTACGAGCTCGAAAGACAAAAGAAGAGGCCTCTGAGACTCAGAAGAACACAAGTCCAGGATAATGAAAAAAAAAAAAGACAAGTCCCAACTGAGAAAAAAATAGTTGGACTTGAGGGGGAGTATTAGAGATAAACATTAAGTCCCACATCTGATAGGATAAGATACTCAATGGAGTACTTAGGTCACGTTTGGTATCCGGTGAGTATTTTAGTGGGAAGTGGAAGTGGAAATGGAAGTGGAAGTGGAAGGGGAAGTAAGTGATAAAAAGTATGTTTGGTATGCAGGGAAATGGAAGTGGAATATAAAAGTAATTTTGTTTGGTATGGTGGAAAGAAGATAGAGAAATAGAAGATAAAAGTATGAAATACCTTTTTTGCCCTTACTTTTTTAAAAGCCACAAAATTTTGAAGGGCATTTTGGTCTTTAAACCTAACCTCACCTCATCTCACCACAACTTCCCTCTCCTCACCCATGGCACCTACCTCTCCTCCTATGATGGAACTTGGCTCACCATGGAAGAAGCCTCACCATGTAACAAACAAACTCATAAGTGGTGAGAACACTCACCTATCCTAACTTCCATCCTACCAAACAAGGCCTTAAGGAAGCTTGGTTTTTCCTCCTTACGAGCTAGCTTTTGAGGGTGGGTTCCCCAAGTTTACCTTGAGTTTCAACACCACAAAGTGGGGTCAGTTATATGGATCAAGTGACACCAACATGTTCTGTCTTTACTAATTTCTATAACATGTTCACGTTCTTGATCCATATTCATAAAGATTCAACAAAGTTTTACGCTGGCTGTCGACTACCTAACACAACCCTTCTCTTTTATCCGGGCATGGGCAGAGTTATGAGCTGAAATTCAACGTTGCAAAAATAAGAATGTTGCTTTGGATGAGTGGTCACACTAGAAAAGATGGGATTAGGAATGATTGTATTAGAGAGAAAGTCGGGGTAGCCACCATAAGAAAATTAGTTGAAACAAGCTTTAGGTGGTTTGGTCATGTACAAAAAAGACCGTTAGAGGTAGGTATATAGAGTTGACCAGATGGAATATAGCCAATAACTAGAGGTAGGGGAAGGCCAAGGAAAACAATATGAGAAACTATTTGGATAGGTTTATCTATTAATTTTTTTTTATAGAAAAAAGTAATTGTATTGAAGAAAAAAGAAGATTACAAACACGAGGACAAGCAGTCCTCAGGAATAGAAAATAAAAGACAAGTAAACGAAAACTAAAACATTATCTCAGTAGGGCCTTCCAATCCCTTTGAATATCCATAATGGACATTCCTCTAAACAGACCATTCGACGAAGCCCATAAAGAAGACAAAAAAGTAATTCTATCCCACAATAGATGAGGTGAGAGGAATCTATTATTAAAGACCCTAGCATTCCTTTCCGGCCAAAGACACCATAGCGTCGCCAAAACTGCACATTGCCAAAGAGCTTTATGTTCCTTATTCCTTCCAAAGCCCTCAAATTTAATACCCAAAAAGATACCCAGATTCGCCGGACATACCCAATTCTCTTCAAATAAACCAAACAACCTATTCCACATAGACCTTGCCACTTCACAATGTAAAAAAAGATGGCTATTCGTCTCAGACCTTCTAAAACACATAACACACACATCCGGTGACAACGCCTTATTGGGACGACGAGTCTGAATCATATCATTAGTGTTAATTCTATTAAGTGCCGCTATCCATACAAAAGCCTTTACCTTATAAGGAGCCTTTATTTTCCAGAAAGATTTAGGAAGATTAGGATTAGAGTTTGGGGTTTTAGTCAAGTATTTAAAAAACGAAGAGCAAGTATATGAGCCCGAAGAATCTAAACTCCAAATCCTGCTATCAGGAACCGAAGAGGCTCAAAAAGGAGCAAGAATATTTAATAACAAAATAACATCTGTAAGCAAGGTAATCAAGATCGAGACTTTAAGTAGGATCGGGAGAGGTATAAGATAGATCGAATCGTAAGATCGGATTGAGGATCGTAAAATCCTATCAATTTTAAAATAATAATTAATCTATATATTTAGTAATATATATTTTAAATAAATATATAAAATGATCACAATTTCATGATATTTCCATAAATTAGTTCGTAAGTTACCAAAGTGACAATATCCATACATCAATTCAACAAATAAAATATCAAAATTTATAGTCCTAAATATCTAGAACCAAAGCTACGTTTTGGGCTTTTTTTTAAAAAAGAAAATAACTTATACGATCTTACGATCAAGATCACGATCTTGAAATTTTTCGATCCTAAACACGATCCAAATCGAAAATACGTCACAAGATCATGATCTTGATTACCATGTCTGTAAGTCTATCATTAAGATTTCTAGAGAAGTGAAAGTTCCAAGAAATGTGTTCATCTTGATTTATGAAGAAATCAACAATTGGTGCATTGTGTAGAGAAGATAAACCATATAAACGAGGAAAGAGTTCGATAAAAGTAGATTCACCAATCCAATGGTCTTCCCAAAAACGAAAACGAGTACCATCGCCCACACGAAAGAAAAGCAAAGTCGAGAAAGAATGATATACCTGAGATATAAATTTCCAGGGACTTGCATGAGTAGTTTATCTATTAATAACCTTACTACAGAAATGAGCAAGGACAAAACGTTGGCCTCGATCCATATAGCCCACCCCACCTAGTGAGAAAAGCCTTTATTGTTGTTCTTTTGTCAGATATATATATAAAGCCAAATTTCCTTTCCCTCTTTCATCCTATATTCCTATTGGCTATAAATTTGTGATATGTGATTGTGCATTTTATATGGTTGATGATTATACTGAACTTTAAAGAAAATATAATTAAAACTATGTCCATATTCAAATTGATGCATTAAAAGTTAAAACAACTCATTGAAAGATCCAATGCTTTCTGATTTCTTGATTGGTTTAATTTAACATTTGTTGAAACTTGAATTAAATTTAAATGTGGTATCTACTTCCCTTTCATTATAATGTTTCCGCTTGGTTTTGTTGATTAAAGTTGTAAGTCTTGTCTTGTGTATTTTCTTACAGTATGTTCTGGGTATACTATGTGTAGGTGGTTCGTGAAAATCAGGTTGTGGTGGTTGTAGGAGAAACGGGTTCAGGAAAGACAACTCAGTTGACACAGGTTTCCCGCCTATTCTTTGTTTTATTCCAACCACCCCCCCCCCCCCCCCTCTTCAACATAAAAATCTCCCCCGAAGAAGCAAAGAAAAAAAGAATTAAACAACACCTAGAAAAAGGAGAGAGAGGAAAGGAAGTGAAAAGTTTGTTGGACTTGGACATAGGTAGAATTTGACATTTTGGTTTCGTGAACAGTATCTGCATGAAGATGGCTATACTTACCATGGTATAGTAGGCTGCACCCAACCAAGGCGTGTGGCAGCTATGAGTGTTGCAAAGAGAGTTAGCGAGGAGATGGAGACAGAGTTGGGTGATAAAGTTGGCTATGCTATACGTTTTGAAGATGTAACAGGGCCAAATACTGTTATTAAGGTTGGTACCCACTTATTACAAGGATGATTATCAACTCTCTCCTTTTAGTATGCTCTAAAGACTGACTTTTATGTTTACTGTTTCAGTACATGACAGATGGTGTACTTCTACGTGAAACACTCAAAGACTCTGATTTGGACAAGTATCGGTATGGACATATTGAAAGATTACCCTTCTAGTTTTGCAACTTACATTTTATGCAATAAAAACAATGTTACTGATCATCAGGTTGAAAATATTGCAGGGTTGTGGTCATGGATGAAGCTCATGAAAGATCACTTAGCACAGATGTTCTTTTTGGAATATTGAAGAAAGTGGTTGCCCAACGTCGTGATTTCAAGCTAATAGTCACATCCGCAACTCTAAATGCACAAAAATTTTCAAATTTCTTTGGAAGGTATATTTTTAGATCTGTATTTTTGCATCTTTTCTCTGTATCAGCTTGCTCAAATCAACTAAATTACGGTATCCTTGCAGTGTCCCAATATTCCACATTCCTGGGAGAACATTTCCTGTTAATATATTATGGAGTAAAACCCCATGTGAAGATTATGTTGAAGCTGCAGTCAAGCAAGCCATGACTATACACATAACCAGTCCACCGGGTGACATCCTTATCTTCATGACTGGCCAAGATGAGATTGAGGCCGCCTGTTATGCCCTTGCGGAGAGAATAGAACAGATGATATCATCTTCAAAGAAAGAGGTTCCTAAACTCTTGATTCTTCCCATATACTCTCAACTGCCTGCAGACTTGCAAGCAAAAATATTCCAGAAAGCTGAAGATGGAGCTCGTAAATGTATTGTGGCCACTAATATTGCCGAGACATCCTTGACCGTTGACGGTATTTTCTATGTCATTGACACAGGCTATGGTAAAATGAAGGTGTATAACCCTAGGATGGGTATGGATGCTCTTCAAGTATTCCCTGTCAGCCGTGCTGCTGCAGATCAGCGTGCTGGACGAGCTGGGAGAACCGGGCCTGGTACGTGTTATCGGTTGTATACTGAGAGTGCATATTTAAATGAGATGTTACCCAGCCCTGTTCCAGAGATCCAGAGGACTAATCTTGGCAATGTAGTATTACTGCTAAAATCTCTGAAAGTAGATAATCTACTTGACTTTGATTTCATGGATCCACCACCTCAGGATAATATTCTCAACTCCATGTATCAGTTGTGGGTGTTGGGTGCACTAAATAATGTTGGGGCTTTAACTGATCTGGGATGGAAAATGGTTGAATTTCCATTAGACCCTCCCCTCGCTAAGATGCTTTTGATGGGTGAACAGCTGGGGTGTGTAGAGGAGGTTTTGACAATTGTTTCAATGCTTTCAGTACCATCTGTCTTCTTTAGACCCAAGGACCGAGTAGAGGAGAGTGATGCAGCTCGTGAAAGGTTTTTTGTGCCAGAATCTGATCATTTAACCTTATATAATGTTTATCAGCAATGGAAGCAACACGATTACAGGGGTGATTGGTGCAATGATAATTTCTTGCATGTTAAAGGTCTAAGAAAGGCAAGAGAGGTGAGATCCCAGTTGCTTGATATTCTCAAGACTCTAAAGATTCCCCTTACGTCGAGTTGGCCCGATACCGACATTGTGAGAAAAGCAATTTGTTCAGCATACTTCCACAATGCAGCGAGATTAAAGGGGGTAGGGGAGTATGTTAACTGCCGGAATGGAATGCCATGTCATTTACACCCCAGCAGTGCTCTTTTTGGTATGGGTTGTACTCCGGAGTACGTGGTTTATCATGAGTTGATCCTGACCACCAAAGAGTACATGCAGTGTGCCACAGCGGTGGAGCCCCAGTGGTTGGCAGAGCTGGGGCCAATGTTTTTCTCTGTTAAAGAGTCTGATACATCATTACTGGAGCATAAAAAGAGACAAAAAGAAGAGAAAACGGCCATGGAAGAGGAGATGGAGAATTTGAAGAAGGCGCAGGTTGAGGCTGAGAGAGAAAGGAAGGAGAAGGAGAAGCAAAAGAAGGCTAAGGAACAGCAGCAAGTCTCTATGCCGGGGTTACGGAAGGGTTCATCCACATTTTTGAGACCAAAGAAATTTGGTTTGTAAAATATGTTAACATAGGTGAAATATTTGTTTGTAAGCATACATGAGAATTGACATTAGTGTAGGTGAGAAAGAAAACCTTGATGGTAACCCAAAGTCAGGTATAAATTGTATTACAGGAAAAGGGGGATTTATAACTGGCTATTATAATTTGTAATTGAATATTTCAGCTTCAGAATATGGCCCTCCGTATATACAGTTTTGGGGGTCTTCTAGACAATTTGAACATATTCATTGTATAACTGTATCACCTTAGGTCATACATGATGATGTGACTTGTTTTTTTAATCCCTGTGATTTCATGTTGGGTCGTGATTCCCCCAGGAAGAGTCGCGATCGCCTATTGCAAATTGTTTGTTATTTTCCACACTTCAATTATTATTTAATGTCATATTATATTTGTCATGCATGCTATTATGTCATTTGCTTGGTAGATTGGTGCTTAGAGAGACCTCCCTCCTGAGGTGTACCTGTGCATGGGTACTACAAGGGAATACATTTTCTCCTTGTTACTGTCACGCGCGCGCGCACACACATGATTGCACTGAATTACGTATACTTTGATTTCACTTTGAGGAGGCCCTAGGGTTTCATCGGAATTTGTTTGATAAGTGGAAATATCTAATATTTAAGTCAAAATAAAATGTATTCTTATTCTTATCTATGAGACAGAAGATTGAAGGCTGCTTAACAACTTTTCCTTATCTCAAATAGATTTCGGAATTCAATTTTTGGTTAGCTTGATTAGGTTCCTTAAAATTGCCTTTTTTTTCATTTTATTTTCAAAACTTGTTTTTTAAACCCTTTTTCCAAGTTTTGTATAAAGCTTGGTGGCGGGTCTTGATTTTTTGTTTCTACCCCACTTGGTCTACGGAGCGGTTATGTCAATTGGTGACTCTCCTAGAGATTTTGAGAGTCACGCCCTTTATTTGAATAAAAATATAAATTATTTTGGCTTCCCAATATTGTACTTTGATCCCTCTTTGAGGATATATAGGCTCTAGGGTTTCATCCTAGATCAAGTCACTCTTTGCTTAAATAATAATGTTTGAATGATTTGTTTGATAAGTAGAAATTTTTAATCTTTAAGTCAAAGTAAAATGTTTTCTTATTCTTAGGGTGAACTGTCTTTGAGATGGGAAAGCAAGGGGTACCTAATTACTTCTCCTTATGTCAAATAGACTCCCAAATTCGATTTTTAAAAGGTCGACTACTTTCCTAAAATTGCCTTATCTTTTCGTTTTATTTTCAAAACTTGTTTCTGAAAACCTGTTTCTAAGTCTTTTATAAAATTTGGTAGCGGCTTCTGATTTTTCGTCCATAATCGCTTGGTCTTCAAAGTGGTTATCTCAGTTAGTGACTCTCTTGGGAACTTTGAGAGTTAAGTCCTTTATTAAAATAATAATAAAAATTATTTTGGCATCCTAAAATTTCTACTTTCCTATTTGCTTCACATGATCTTTAATTTTATTCACTATAACATGTCATAATGTGATACTTGTTACATTTGTTGTAGTGAAGCCACCTTGGAAAATAAGGGAAGGGTATACCCCTAGCGTTGCTCCGAATTACCTAATGCACATAGAAACTCAAACACATATACCCTAATAGAGTCTGCCTAGTAAATAGTTGTAGATACTCTATTTTGTCCGAGTTAATTAGAGACTCCTTGGGATAAGTTTGATACTCAAATTTAGCATATTTTATGATTAGAAGCATAGGAATATATTTAAGAATGGTCTAGGGTTGAAAACAAGACGAAACACTGAGAAACGTAGCCCCTGTAATTTTCTCGGTCGGTACCATTTTTTATTACAGTATTGACTGTGGTAGGAACTGCAGTTCAAAGGCAGTACCTATCACCAACATCTCAATGTAGCACTGTTAAAACGAGCCGGGCCAGCTTGTTAATTAGACGGGCTTGGGAAGTGATGCCTAAGCCCATCCGCATTTGTCCGCAGGCCACTTTTTTATTTTTTTAAAAATATTTTTACAAAAATTAAATTAAAATTTAAAATTAATAATATTATAATTTTTATTTTTATTAATTTAATAAATAAAAGTTTATAAAATGTATTATGACAAAAATATTTATCTAAATTCATGTATTTATTTTAAAAATTAGTATTATTTTCACTTTAAATTAATATTTTATTAAACTTTAATCATTATTTAAATTATTTATACACGTTGTTAGAATTAAATTATTATTTAACACATAAAATTATTTAAAACATATAAATTAATACATATTTTAAACAAATATATATTAATTTTTTATTTTTTGTTTAAATTTTTTGCGAGCTGGCCCACAAGCTAAACAAACAAACTCGTTTAGGCCCATGTTTAAATGGACTTATTTTTCTGTCCCCAAATTTGCTATTTAGCAGGTGGACCGGACTAGCCTATGGACCAAAGTTATTTTGATAGTACTATGTCAATGTGATGGCCAAGTGTCCAAATCTCCAAAATTTTTGAAATTTTTTACTTTCTAAAGCATCCCTAGCCTATCTTATAAATTAAATAGAACGTTTATTTCCAAAGCGGTCCCCCAATGACACGCAGGCCAGTACGCTATACAAGAACACAGCTATTCAATCAAAAAAGAAAGTAACTATTAGCTATATATCTGGAAAAGTGGAGGGGGTGTATCCTCTAGTGGAGTACAGAAAAGCACCCTCGGTTTCCTCATAATGGTGAAGCTACAGATGAAGGGAATGTGGACGACAATCAACTCAAACTCCAGCAGCATCATGTGGTACCTGGTCATCTAAATGTAATGAGATATAAACTCCCTGTAATGATGCTTATTAGTTTTACTTTTAAAATTGTTAGTGGTCTAGCTGCATTACTGAGTATACAGAAAACACTTCCGACTTACACTGATAATCAATCAAAAATATAGTTTAAGGTAATGCACATCCAGGCAATTACCCATATAGTGATGAAAACACTGAAAGCAGTTATAATACAAATACTCATATTGAACAAGGTAATACATATTGGACTAAATCATTACCAGATATGATTTTCTAAATCAATACCATCTCATGAAACAAGACAAAATTGCTGTATGGAAACATATTTATGTCATCAGGCATTACCTAACCTCTAGGGCGTCTCCCGTGTACGCACAGTGTTAGAACTATTGGATCACCAGCACTCGGTACGAGGATTATTTTCTACTATCTATTAGACACTGCATCCCGTATTTATTCCTAAGAAACATAGTGTCTCATTTTCATCCTTACAATACTTTAAATTTAATCATGGTAATATTTATCCAATCACGTAAATCCTATGCGGTTCACCATCTCCAATTAAAGAATAACATCCACAGTCAATTCAGATTTATCAAGTACGCATCATAGCAAATATCAACATCCCAAATGTCATGCATTTCAAGTCTTTATCATGAAGTGTCCTCTCACACTTATAAATGCACATCCTTATAAAGATTAGGCATAGTATCACAACATACATGATGCACGTATACTCAATCCAGATAAAATACCACAAATTACATTCTGGATGACTTTGCACTTGAATTAACTCAAGGTAACTTCACAATGTAGTCAATCACCTTCAATCTTGCCATAACATTCCACAAGTTTATAGGCAACTTATTCCCTAAGTAACTTTATGATCTTTGATTAGCCTTGAAAAAAAATAAAAATTTATTTGTTCTTAGACAACCTTTCTATTTAGCAAACAAAATTCACTACCCAAAATCTGCCCCTTCACGATTTGTGCCCAGAAAACAGAACCCTTTTCCAAAATAGTCCCATATTTCATGAAAATACCATTTTCATTACTAAATTAATGTGGATTCAACTCCTAAGACTTCAAAACAGAAAATACACACTTCAGACAAAAAAATACACCAGCAAAAAGGATTCAGGACTGTTTAAAACAAAACCATAGAAAAATAGAACCTTTTCAGTTCAGTCCCTGCACTTTCTCTTTAGCTTTTAACATTTTGTGGTCCATTCTTTCATGCAATTAAATTCAATTGGCCTAAACTAAACATGCCACAATCACAAAACATCAAGAATCAACTCTACTAGTACTAGTCAGAAATATACCCAAAGCAGTAGAATAAGCATTTATTGTTAAACATCCTTAAGTGTGTTAAACATACCGAACAAGTTATTTACAGCACCTTCAACCATTCTTTCAAGGGTTTCAGCTTTTATTTATTGTTAAAAACTTAAGGGAACATCATTTCAGAATTTTAAACAATCTAAGGTCCCCTTTCTTAAGCAACCCGAAGCCAAATATTAAGCATAAGACAGAAAATGAGGATTTGACTCCCTAATGCTTTAATCATGTCAAACTTCTAATTTGAAGGGCTCTAGATGCATGGTTTCCACTGATATCGAACATACATCAGCAAGCAAATAAACCTTAGCAAGAGGGTACGGTGGAGCAAAATTTTTACTTATTCGACTTGGGAGGAGTAGACATGATTCTGGGGATTGAATGGCTGGAGTCATTGGGGGAAGTTAAAGTCAACTGGCGACTACTTACCATGAAGTACAGGGAAGGAGAACAACAGATTTGCTTAAGGGTTGACGCTTCCTTATCTAAATCAGAAGTATCGCTTAGCACCATGTTCAAAACGGTAAGGAAGGGGGGTCAAGGATTTTTTATTGAACTGGGCAGAGTGGAGATGAATTCAACGGGTTCTAAACAGAACACTACCCCTGTTTCCCCAAACATACAGCGGATTCTAGACGGGTACACCACAGTTTACGAGCCGCTACAGGGGTTACCACCTCGGCGGACACGGGATCACGCAATCGTGATTAAAGAAGGGGCTGCTCCACCTAACGTTAGGCCTTACCGTTACCCACATTCTCAGAAGGCGGAGATTGAAAAGTTGGTGAAAGAGATGCTAGAAGGGGGTCTAATTCGCCCAAGCAGCAGTCCTTTCGCTAGTCCGGTCTTATTAGTGAAGAAGATGGATAATAGTTGGCGCTTCTGCGTGGATTATCGGGCGTTGAATAAGGTCACCATTCCGGATAAATTCCCAATTCCCGCCATAGATGAGTTGCTAGATGAGTTGGGGGCCGCCACCGTGTTTTCAAAGCTAGATTTGAAGTCCGGATATCACCAAATCCGGATTAAGGCGGGGGATGAAGAGAAAACAGCTTTTAGAACCCATGAAGGGCATTACGAATTCATGGTAATGCCGTTTGGCTTGACCAACGCCCCCTCAACATTCCAAATCTTGATGAACGACATATTCAAGGAGCATTTGAGGAAATTTGTACTCGTTTTCTTTGATGATATCCTCATCTACAGCCCCGATATGGATGCCCACTTGCAGCACCTAAAAGTGGTGTTTGACATTCTAAGAGATAACCGGTTGGTCATTAACGTGAAGAAGTGTGAGTTTGGCAAGAACAAGCTGGAATATTTGGGCCATATCATTTCAGCAAAGGGGGTTCAAGCTGACCCGAGCAAAATAGACAGCATGCTGCGATGGCCGGTACCCAAAGACTTGAAGGCTTTGAGAGGTTTTTTGGGGCTTACCGGGTATTATAGGAGGTTTGTGAAGAACTACAGTAAAATTGCAGTCCCACTCACAAACTTGCTGAAGAAAGATGCCTTCAAATGGAGTACCGAAGCTCAAAAGGCATTTGAGGAATTGAAGAATGCATGACGACAGTCCCGGTACTTGCTATGCCTGATTTTTCTCAACACTTTGAGATAGAAACAGATGCTTCGGGTACAGGTTTAGGAGCAGTTTTGATGCAGGAAAAACGCCCTATTGCTTATTTTAGCCAGCTGTTGTCTAACAGAGCCAGGAAATGCTCTGTGTATGAAAGAGAATTGATGGCTATTGTTTTTGCTGTTAAGAAGTGGCGGCACTATCTTTTGGGGCACAAGTTCATTATCTGGACAGACCAGAAAGCTCTCAAGTACCTGTTAGCACAGCGTATTATTGATCCCGACCAACAAAAATGGGCCTCAAAACTCATGGGGTACAATTTTGAAATTCATTACAAGCCGGGTGTGAAGAACAAGGCAGCAGATGCACTTTCAAGAAAAGGAGAGGATATGGAGTTGAAAGCTTTCTTGGTGTGGAGGTTTGATGAATGGGAAAAAGAAGTAAAGGAAGATGCTCAATTAAACGCTATCAAACAGCAAGTTATCTCGGGACAGAAGCCTCCTGCAGGGTATTCTCTCCATAATGGCTTTCTAGTTTACCAAGGGCGACTAGCCATACCCAAGGGTTTGCGGAGAGCAGTGAAACTGATTGAAGAGTATCATACTTCCCCGTTGGGAGGGCATTCGGGGTACTTACGCACTTACAAACGTCTAATGGAGAATGTACATTGGGAAGGAATGAAACGAGACGTTCAAGAATTTGTGGCCTAGTGTGAAATATGTCAGAAAAATAAGTACTAAGCAATGAGTCCGGTGGGTCTGATTCAACCCCTACCAATTCCTCAACAGGTTTGGGAGGACATCAGTATGGATTTCATCACTAAGTTGCCCAAATCCCAGACTTGTGACACTATCATGGTGGTAGTTGATCGGCTGACTAAATATGCCCACTTTATACCTCTTGCTCACCCTTTTACTGCCAAAGAAGTGGCTGAGAAGTTTACCAAGGAAGTCATCAGGCTGCATGGGTTTCCAAAATCTATAGTGTCGGATCGGGATCGGGTATTTGTGAGTCACTTTTGGAAGGAGCTTTTCAAAATGGCAGGCACTACATTGAAATTCAGTTCCAGTTACCACCCGGAGACCAATGGGCAGACTGAAGTGGTCAATAGAACCTTAGAGACTTATCTAAGGTGTTTTGCTGGAGACAAACCTAAACAGTGGGGTAAATGGATCAATTGGGAAGAGTTTTGGTTCAATACTATTTATAATGTTTCGGCTGGCATGTCACCTTTCAAGGCATTGTATGGGCGGGATCCACCTACTTTATTCAGGTTGGAGGACTGTTTGTCACCGGTGGAGCAAGTGAATGAACAAATTAGGGACCAAAATTTGGTACTTATTAAGTTGAAAGAACACCTACAGGTTGCTCAAGAAAGGATGAGGAATTACGCCAACCAACACCAACGTGAAGTGCAGTATGAGGTGGGAGACATGGTGTATTTGAAGCTCAAGCCATATAACTTCGATCCTTAGCAAATAAGGCTTGTAAGAAATTGAGTCCCAGATTTTATGGGCCGTATAAGATCAAGGCCAAGTATGGAGCAGTGCGTATAGGCTAGAGTTACCTCCCTCGGCTAAAATCCATCTTGTTTTCCATGTTTTGCAGCTGAAGCGAGTAATAAAGTCTGCAACTCCAGCCCAAGATATTCCTCCTTTTCTTTCTGAAGAAATGGAATTGCAAGTGCAACCCAAGGAAGTTAAGAAAACAAGGAAGCTTACTAATGGAGAAGTGGACGTGCTGTTAAAATGGGAAGGCTTACCTGACTTTGACTGCACTTGGGAAAACTATGATACGATTAAGGAGCAATTTCCACACTTTCACCTTGAGGACAAGGTGATGCTTGTTGGGGAGGGTAATGATGGGCCTGCCATAAAAGCAAACTACACTAGAAAAAAGAAGACTCATGGGCTAGAGGTGGGGAAGCCCACTACAAGGGCAGAATAGTCTTTCTGTTGCAGGAGGTAACCAACTCTGATACCTTTTAGGTGGCAGAGGTTTCGTTTTGAAGGTAGCTTGATTGTGAGTGGAATTTTGGGAGAGGCTCTACCTCTCGAAAGATAAGGAATATTTTACTGTTTTCAGCCATTGTTGTTATTTCTTTTACTGGTTTATGCTGTCATTTCTGTATTGAGAGACATTTCCTTGTGTCCTCTATTACATATCAATATATAACAACCATACTATTAAGATATTTGGATTCGTTTCTTTTCTTTTGTTGTGTTTCTGCTACTGTTTATCTGTTTTTGGAGCTAGCTGGTACATGTCCTATCATTTTTGGTATCAGAGCAGTTCTTTTCGGGGCATGGTCAACACGAGAATGGAAGGAAGAGTGGAATCGACAGAGCGAGATATGGGGGCGATGAAAGGTGAGCTCACTGCGGTGAAGGGTGATATGGACGCGATAAAAGAATGGCTCCTGGAGATTAAAGATTCGATGGCGAGGCTGGAAAAGAAGGTGGATGGTAAGGACGATCAAATGGTTATCACGGAAGGCTCGGGTTCCCACAATAACAGAGACAAAGAGAAAGAAGGAGAAAAAGGCCTATAGAAGGAGCACCGCGACGATGGTAACGAAGAGAAACAGAACGAGAAAGATATTGAAAGTGAGGTAGGCAA
Organism: Senna tora; assembly: GCA_014851425.1. Taxonomy (NCBI): domain Eukaryota; kingdom Viridiplantae; phylum Streptophyta; class Magnoliopsida; order Fabales; family Fabaceae; genus Senna; species Senna tora. Next base: position 33,192,686 of record CM026262.1, read on the forward strand.
GCTTCAGAAGTTGGAGTTACCTATCTTTGATGGGGAAGAAGCGGTGGGGTGGCTTTTCAAGGTCGAACGATATTTCAATATTAATCGTATGAGAGAGGAGGAGAAACTAGAAGTTGTGACAGTTTGTATGGATGGGAAGGCATTGAACTGGCTGCAATGCGGCTCGAGACGCGGATGATCATTCATTCGTGGGCTGATTTTAAACGAGAATTGGTGAGGAGGTTCCACTAAACCCAGTAAGGCAACAGCTACGAGATGCTCATGGCTCTGATACCAAAATTGATAAGACCTGTCCCAGTTAGCTTCAGAAACAGATAAACAGTAGCAGAAACAAAGCAAAAGAAAAGAAACGAATCCAAATATCTGAATAGTATGGTTGTTATATATTGATACGTAATAGAGGACACAATGAAATAAGAATAATGGTTGAAAACAGTAAAATATTCCCTATCTTTCGAGAGGTAGGGCCTCTCCCAAAATTTCACTCACAATCAAGCTACCCTCACAACGAAACCTCCGCCACCTAAAAGGTGCCAGAGTTGGTTACCTCCTGCAGCAGAAAGACTATTTTGCCCTTGTAGTGGGCTTCCCCACTTCTAGCCCATGAGTCTTCTTCTTTCTAGTGTAGGTTGCTTTTATGGCAGGCCCATCAGTATTCTATCTTTTTTAGGTTTTAAAATTAGTTCATAGCAAGAAAACACAACTTTAAACCTTAAAATGCAGAATCTAAGACATACTCAAAACCAGCAAGTAATCATCAACCAACAGTGACCAAACCAACGATTCATTAACTTATGGAACTTAAAAGATGTGGTTGCTAACAGGATTGAAAAGTTCATCATGTAAGGATTTCCAACAGAGAAGCAAAATTTGTGAAAACACACAAATTTCAGAACAAATGCAAAAAGAAAAAAAAGAATAGCCTTATTTCGAAGCAATTTATAGAAGATCTAACAGTTGGATTGCACATGAAAAAGTCAAGTTAGAAACCTTAGGATGTTCGCTTTCTTTTGGCTATTGAATTGTTGCAATCCAGTAAGAATCGAGTTCAAAAAAACACATTTGAAAAGAGCACAGTCGGATAAAAAACTCAGAACAGAACAGCTAACAAGTTCTACAATCTTCTCAAGATTTATACCATAAAAATGGATGCTTTCAAACATGTGTAGAGCTTCAAAAGCTTAGGGAAGGGTACGCAACATTATCTTGCTCTTTTCAGCTCAGAAACTTGAAGGGATTTGAAGAAATTTCTAGCTTCTTCTAGGTTTGCACAAGTTCGAACTCAGCAAGGTCGAGTTCCTTTGTTCTTCAGTTTCTCTCCTTCCTAACAGCTCCAACCCTTCGATTTCTCCTTCATCCTCAGCTCTCTCAAGTTTCTGGTCTCTCTATTCTCTCTTAGCTTCTGTTTTTACTTACTAACTTAGTGTCTCTTAGGGGAAATTCTAGGTGTTGAAGTGCTTTTCTCAAAACTTTTCACTTTAGTCCCTATAGCCTTGTTTTCGAGTTTCGACTACCTTAGGAAAATTTGGTTTCCTTCTTAATCCAACTCCTAATTAGGTCTTAATTAGGGCATCCCTTAAATTATGTTTTCTTCCCCCCTAACTTATTTAATTACAATTTTCCTAATTTAATTTACTTAATTTACTATTTAATTCATTTTTTCTCATTTCTTTTATTAATTTAGGTTGATATTACAATTTTCACTTGTTCCATCGACATATCTACATGTCTTCATGTAAACCTTGATATCGTCGAACCAAGGAAGACTATCTATGTCCTCTTATACCATTAAAGATTGTGTTGCGGCATCCTAGGATTTCACCTAGGTCTATAAATGAACCCCAAAATCCAAGTCAACAATTACAGCTAAGGTGGCTAGTGGGTCCGCAAATAAATTCTTGTCCCTTGTTAAGTGAGTAAAGGAAATCTCTTCAAATTTCTCACAAGGTTGACTGAGGAACTTTTGGTAAGGAATTAACTTGGGATCCTTAGTATCCCCCTTTCACTTGGTATAGTCTCCATATACATCATAGCCGCCTGTAGTTCATGTATGCATGCTTCGTACTCTGCCATGTTATTGGTGCAGTCAAAATTGAGCTTGACTATCATAGAAAATAGTTTTTCATTTGAAGATACGAGTACAACACCAACTCCATTCGTCGAATTACATCTTCCATCGACCAAACTCCTCTAAATCACCCATTTTCTCCTTCCTTGCTGACGCCACAAAGATCCTCATATGGAAAATTGAAATCGAGGGGTTGATCCCCTCCGAAAGGATTGTTTGCCAAATAATCTGCGATGACACTTCTCTAACTCTAAAAAAATTAGATAGGAACCCCAGTCCAACTTATTAATTGAAAATGCATGTTTGAGGGATTAAATTGAGTAGTTTCATCTTTTAAAAAATAAACTAAGATGAACGTTATCTTTCAGGGATCAAACCATTAATTTACTTTTAAAATAAAGCATATAATTTATCCTATAAAAATTTGGGTTTAAGTTTTAATATTTACAATGGAAACAAAAGCTGAAAAAGAGCAAATTTGTCATTGGATAGCTGAGTAAGGCTAGCTTGTCATCCTAGTGGAGGTATTAAAGTGGTAGAACATGATTATCTTAGTGGGTTGTACTTTGAGGTTGATGCTGGACAAGCTGCTCCTTCTGAAAGGCCAGTGACCCCAAAAAAATGAATCTTTTATATATATAAAAAAAGAGGCAAAATACTATTTAGTCCCTGAATTGTTGGTCAAACTACTATTTAGTCCCCGAACTTATCAAAAATATTATTTAGTCCCTGAAATTTTTAACTATTTCAACTATTTAGTGCCTGAATTTGACTAAATACTATTTAGTCCCCAAACCTGGCAAAAACACTATTTAATCATCAAATTTGCAACTCTGTCAACGATTTAGTCTCCTGACTGTTACCCGTTATAGTTGACAGAGTTACAAATTCGGTGATTAAATAGTATTTTTGCCAAGTTTGGGGATTAAATAGTTGACATAGTTACAAATTCAAAGATTAAATAATATTTTATCAAATTCGGGGATTAAATAGTTGACATAGTTAAACATTTCGGGGACTAAATAGTATTTTTGATAAATTCGGGAACTAAATAGTAATTTGATCAACAATTCAGGGACTAAATAATTTTTTGCCTCTAAAAAATATTTTTTTTTTTCATAAAAAAAATATATGAGTATTTGACAGGTCTGCTAGGCGACAAACTAGGACATCAACAACTGTCAGCCGGTAAGCCGGAGAGAAAAAAGCGGCAAACATTTTAACTTCCTCTTTAAAATTCTTCTTTTTATTTTTTCTGTTTTGTGATAAGAACAATTATTCATATTACCAAAAATAAAATTTAAAAAATACACTACATCATTATCATCCGCCAGTTATTTTAATACAAATTTAAATCAAGCTCATGTTTTGGAACGACAACTCTATAATCTTTCTTCATACAACAATCCTTCTATTTATATCCATCTCATTTTTTCTTCCTCTTTCTGTTCCACCTGCGTGTAATTGGTCACTTTGAGTCTGAGAGAGAAATTTTGCTTTCTAATTTGAATGTAAATGAAGTTACGGATTTTCCAGTTATAACCTCTGAGATTTTACAACTCTCATTTTTATGAAGCGTCCTTTGGTTGATTGCTTTTCTTTGCTGGTACGCTTTTGCTTCCTTCTTTCTTAACCCTAATATTGTTTGTGCTTCTGCTGTTAGCGTTCTTATCGTTAGAAGTTTTCTGCATTTTTTATTTGTTCCTTGTTTGAGACTTTTTGTTTTGATGTTGGCGATTAATCGTTTTATGGCTCGTTTTTGTGACGAAGAATCCTCTATTCTTTTCTTGCATTTTGGAACTTCTATTGCCGAAATCTTTTGGGATACAGTTTTAGTGGAGGATTACATTTTTGAAGTCTTTTTTGTTTGTGTTTTGACTGGATTGTTATTAAATAAAATATATTGATCATACTTCACCAAAATATATCTGGATCAAATTGTTGCTTTTATTCTTATTAATCAATCTTTGGCGAAGTAATTGATGAAATATCTAAATTGATTTGTAAACCTTTCTCTTGTATTATTTTTGACCTTCCTTATGGATTTACGTCCTAAATGAAACAACAGGTGAATACAGAGCCTAACGAATTGACGTTATCGGTTCTTTGTTTTTGTTCACTGCATAAGTGGAGTTAATGAAATGAAATATCACACCGTGATGTACAAGTTTTTTAAAAAAAAAAACTAAATTATAGCAAATATATTTAAAGTCATGTGGCTGCAGTTGTATGCCTCAACTGCTTTTGTTTACAGTGATATGTTGTAATATCTTTTTGCCCCCTTGGTTAACTTTAATAATGATACCAGCAAAAATAGTTGAAATCATTTCCACCTAGACGTGAATGATGGATGCTGCTGAGGTTGAAGAAAATCTGTTCGCAGCAAGTGATGCCAAGGTTTGATGATAAATTCTTCATCTTATTATGGGTTTTTGAGCCATTGTTTAACATTTTGTTTCTAGTTTATTTTCTCTACATTTCTAACTAGTCTAAACAATAATTATATGGTTTATCATACAGCTACACGGGGAAATGTGCAAGATTCTTTCAACAATTTATTGCAAAATTTTGTCAATTTTTCCTTCTTTGGAAGCAGCTAGGCCTAGGAGCAAATCTGGTATTCAGGCATTATGTTCATTACATGTAGCCCTTGAGAAGGCCAAGAATGTTCTTCAGCACTGCTCAGAGTGTAGTAAACTTTACTTGGTATGATTTCTTTCTTTTATTGTTGTACTTATTAATTATGTTTATAAATAGTGGATTTAACTAATCTTTGTCTATGATTTCATATAATAGGTTATTTACTGTTGCTTTATAAGGTTATTCTGTCGAAAAGGCATTTATTTATGCAGGCTATAACTGGGGATTCTGTTCTTCTAAAATTTGAGAAGGCTAAATTTGCTCTTGAAGATAGCCTTAAGCAGGTGGACGATATTGTTCCTCAATCTATTGGGTGTCAGGTACTTGAACAATAAGACTTAATGTTTGCTTTTCTTGTTTGGACGTTACATGCTCATAGGATTGCATCTGGGCGACAAGTAGATATTTTAATGATGTTTTTACATTTTAATGTTCTTCTAACTTGTTTTTAAACCATGGTCATGAAACGTGGAGGTTCTTAATGAGCCTCTTGTATTGCCTTTTTGTGTATGTGAATGAGTAGATGTGCTTTTATTCTTCCAAAGTAATGGAATGACATCTGAGTCTTAAAGACATAGAACTAGCCTGTGAAGTTGGAGATCATCCTTTCTTGCTTGTAGTATTCTGGTTTTAGTTTTATCAACTCTAATTCTTGTATTCATATATGCTCATGAACGGATGTTGCCCTTTTCTGTTGTAACTTATAATAACTTTGAATGTTATTTGACCCCTCTCCATGAATGGTCTTTATTCAGATTCAGAAGATTGTGAATGAACTTCAGAGTGTGTCTTTTGCACTTGACCCTTCAGAGAAGCAAATTGGTGTTGATCTAATTGCATTACTTCAGCAGGAGGGGAGAAAATTAAGTAACTCTAATGATGGTAGTGAGCTAGAATGTTTCCACCAGGCTGCTACTAAACTTGGAATTACATCTTCAAGAGCAGCTCTTACTGAAAGAAGAGCTCTCAAGAAGCTCATAGAAAAAGCTAGAGCTGAGGAAGACAAGAGGAAGGAAGCAATTGTTGCATATCTTTTACATCTTATGAGAAAATATTCCAAGTTATTTAGAAATGATCTATTAGATGATAATGATTCACAGAGTTCTGCTCCTTGTTCTCCCACTGTTCAAGGATCTATTGAGTGTGCTTTTCTTGGTGGTCAATGTGAGACCATTGACAGACAGTCTTCACATAGTTCTTCCTTTAATTTTAATCCATATAATAGAAAATCAGGGCAGATGCCCCTTCCGCCTGAAGAATTAAGGTGCCCAATTTCTCTGCAGCTTATGTATGATCCTGTCATCATTGCTTCCGGGCAAACATATGAAAGAGTTTGCATTGAGAAATGGTTTAGTGATGGGCATAACACCTGTCCGAAGACTCAACAGAAACTTGTGCATCTTTCTTTGACGCCTAATTACTGTGTTAAGGGTCTTGTTGCTAGTTGGTGCGAACAGAATGGAGTTCCTGCTCCTCATGGCCCTCCTGAATCTCTTGATCTTAACTATTGGAGATTGGCATTATCAGATTCTGACTCAACAAATTCAAGATCTGCAAACAGTTTTAGCTCAAGCAAGTTGAAGGGTGTCAAGGTGGTTCCCCTAGAAGAGAGCAGAATCTCAGAAGAAGCTAGAGTAGATAAAACTGAAACTGAAAATGTGTCTAAACAGGAAAAAGATCCTGAACAATATATTGGGTTTCTGAAAGTCTTGACTGAAGAAAACAATTGGACAAGTAAGTGTAAAGTGGTGGAACATTTAAGGATGTTATTGAGGAATGATGAGGAAGCCAGGACTTATATGGGGGCTAATGGGTTTGTTGAGGCACTTTTGCAGTTTTTGCAATCTGCTGTATCTGAAGGGAATCTGACAGCTCAGGAAAGTGGAGCAATGGCTCTCTTCAACCTTGCTGTAAATAACAACAGGTGTGTATTATATTTGGTTCTTCACAGTTCCTTAACATTAAGTGAGATTGCTTTTGCATTATTATAAATCAGACCATCAACATATCTTCGTACATGAAATATCTGACCTTGGATTTAGTAATGACTACTATATCTTCAATTATTGCAATATTGAACCCTTATATCAGTGATATGGTTATCCTAGTATGGCGCATCAAAATATTTCTTACTGCTTTCTGGGTCTCTTTTTGTCATATTTGTTCACTGCCTGCATTTCCGAAAAAAAAAAAGACATGAGAAATTGAATGAATTCATGACTGGTATGATGATTTTATAAACATAATTTACAGGGTAAATTCCACTACCCTCTAATATGCTAAAATTACACTCTCTTTTCCTTGAGAGAGATAAAAAATCTACAATTTCATTTATTTTTACAAAAATATTCTTATATCTATTATTTATATAGTTAAATATGCAATTTACCCTAATTTGTACTTTTTTTATTGAACCATCTCATTTCTTTAGTTTTTAGGCTTGTGTTCGTATTCAGTATATTTGACTTACAATTTCATTTATTTTTACAAAAATATTCTTATATCTATTATTTATATAGTTAAATATGCAATTTACCCTAATTTGTACTTTTTTTATTGAACCATCTCATTTCTTTAGTTTTTAGGCTTGTGTTCGTATTCAGTATATTTGACTAAGTAAAACTTATTAACCATGATAACTTCTTTTTTAAATCCTTAGGAGCATAGTTAACATATATTTTTTCATTTTTTTCCTTTTCAACAGACATAAGGCAGTTATGTTATCAACAGGAGTATTTTCCTTGTTTGAGGAAATCATATTAAAAAATTTACAATTTCATTTATTTTGACAAAAGTACTCTTATATGTATTATTTGTATAGTTAAATATGCAATTTACCCTAATTATTTTTTTTATTAAACCATCTGATTACTTTAGTTTTTAGGCTCCTGTTCCTAGTCAGCAAATTTGATTATGTAAAACTTATTAAATGGCTGTAATGATAACTTCTTTTTAAAAACCTTTAGGAGCATCGTTAACATAGACTTTTTCATTTTTTTCTCTTTTCAACAGAAATAAGGCCGTTATGTTATCAGCAGGAGTATTATCCTTGTTAGAGGGAATGATTTCTAAGTCCAGTTCTTACGGCTGTGCAACGGCCCTCTATCTGAATCTTTCTTGCCTCGAAGAAGCCAAGACTATGATTGGAACTAGTCAGGCTGTCAAGTTCCTAGTAAATCTCCTTCAAGCTAACACTGAGATTCAATGCAAGCAAGATTCCCTCCATGCACTCTATAATCTCTCCACTGTCCCCTCCAACATTCCAAACCTTCTCTCATCTGGCATCATAAGTAGCCTTACATCCCTTCTTGCAGGAAACGGTGATTGCATTTGGACAGAAAAATGCATAGCTGTTTTGACCAATTTGGCTGCTTCTCATATGGGAAAGGAGGAAATGATCTCAACTTCAGGACTCATCGGTGCATTGGCCGAGAAATTGGACTCCGATTTGCTCCTAGAGCAGGAGCAAGCAGTGTCTTGTCTATTCATTTTGTGTAATGAGAATGAGAAATGTAGCCACATGGTCCTGCGAGAAGGTGTAATACCTGCATTGGTGTCAATTTCAGTAAATGGGACTTCAAGAGGAAAACAGAAAGCTAGAAAACTCTTGATGCTCTTTAGACAGCAGCGACAACAAGACCCTTCACCTGTTAAGACACAATTGCTTCCCCTTCCCCCTGTAACAACTAGTGATTCGGCTAAGACTCCTCCTCAAGAAGCGAGACCACTTTATAAGTCAATGTCCATAAGAATGATTGGGAAGCCTCTTAAATTTTTCTGGAAAAGCAAGAGCTATTCTATTTCCCAGATTTAAGCTCCATGGGATGTAAATCTGTTTATTTCTACTCTTCTGATTTTATCTATCAACCCTTCCTTCCAATTCCCAAGAACGGATCCTTTGAAGGGAAGATTTTGTAAAGTACTGAGCAATTGAAATGTGTTTTCTACATTACCTCGAATACAGGATAACGTGTAAAGATAGCAAACTTAGTGCACTTCGCAGAAAAATGCAATTCAGAGATATGTTCTCCCAGTTCCCACACAGGTAAGAATGCACCTTTTCCTTTGTGGTTAGGGAAGCCACAAGATGTACATGCCTATGTAATTTATGCAGATTTTGTTTTCTTCTGTCTCTCATTGATCTCTCCCAAGCGTTGGATTCACCTCAGTTCCTTCGGTGAAAACAAGTTGTATATATATGTTTATTATGTGGGCTCATGTTTGTACATAATATACATCAAGGTTGTTGAAACTTGGAAGCTTGTACAAGTCATTTTCCATTGGTGATTGTTGGATTCAACTTTCAACAAATGTCATCATTGGCCTGTGTTACTCGGCTGGCAGTGCTCCAGGCCTGCCCATTGTTGATCTTGATTTTACGAGTTCGTCTTGCACCTATTAATATAATGACTGATGAACCAGTTAAACTATAGAGGAATCTAAGCAGGTAGAGAAATATGTGTCATTATGAAGATGGAGGATAATATATTAAAAAAATCAATAAAAAAATGTGCTCTCTTTGAGATGAAAACCCATCTTGGTTAGATTTTGCCTTGTTTGTTTGAAAAGCAGTGCACACATTCTGACAATTAATTACCTCTTAAATCGTGGGAAAGAACTAAACAAATAAACCAATATGCAACTAGAACGTTATGTGGCACAGATGGTAAGGGTTTGTATTTCTTCAACTATCGTCTTTCGAGTTTAATCTTTAAAAGGATAGGAATAGAGCATCATTTGTTGGAGGGTCACTCTCAGTAATGAACCTTGCAATATCTGAGAGATTAGTCATCAGACATACTCTGGTGGATACCCTGGTCATAAACTAAAAGAAACAAATATGTAAGTATAAATAAGGTGTAAATATAATCATCTGGTAATTGTATACTATGATGCTATCAAAATGTGCATCATATGTAGAGATAATAGTCATAAAGCAAATTAATTGATATATTGTCAAAATATAGACTTTGTTGGGTGCTAATGCTTCATTTCGCCAATACTTTGTATAAAAGATTAAAAAAGTGAAGGATTTATATATAAACTTGAGTTTTGGGGGTAAAAATGAAAGAAAATCAAAAAATTTTACCATCATGTGCAACTCACACTAATGCACCGTTAAGACGAAACCACAAGCCACTTGTTTGAAAAATTTTGAACCACAAGACAGCTAAATGAAATCAAGGTAAACCCAAAAAAGATATAGAGTTGAATGATGTTTAAGGTCACATTTTAATGTGTAATTAGTTATTTGTTTATGAGTTGTGCAGCGTCTCGTTTTTATTTTGCTTATAATATGAGTTATAATGTATGTTTAACTAATTATTAATATGACTTTTTTTTAATAAAGCTTAATTGTGATATAATATATTCTTAAGTAATTATTTATGTGAAAATGTAATGTTGTAAGTGCATTATCATTCATTAATCCCTTGGTGACAAAATCCTTACTGAAGCGAGGTGGGTAATCTGATGACAATTGCTTGATGACAAAATCCTTGCTGAAGCAAGGTGGGTAATCAAATGACGATCTCTTGATGACAAAAATTCTTGCTGGAGTGAGGTGGGTAATCGATCCCTACAAAAATGCTTCCTAAAATGAGGTGAGTAATCGGATAACGATCCCTTGAAGACAAAAATCCTTTTTGAAGCGAGGTTGGTAATCGGATGACGACGATCCATTGATGACAAAAATCCTTGCTGGAGCGAGGTGGGTAATCGAATACCCAGAAGACAAAGTGAGCTGCTGCTACGCACGACATCAACAAGCCAATGAACCAAAGCTACGCATAACGCATAAAAGCGAGATAGAACATAGAGGTATGACCCCGCAAGATACACGAAAAGTAAAAAGAAAGTTCGTGAATTAGTAAACCACCAGCACAAGGCAAAAGGGAAAAATGAAACCTCAAATCCGTCGCGCATCACACATCCCAAAGTCGATACCCTCCCTACAAAGCCTATAACTAGCATTCCAACTCGGCAGCACAAGACAAAGAGAAAAAGAAAATATGTCAACGGAAAAATAAACTAGAAGCAATAGTAGCCAGAGGACAGGACCCTTCACATCCAAATGTCGGGAAACAACCACACAAGAGTTCAGAGCAAGGGCACCTCCACGGGAGCACAGCCTACTCAAAGCTCAGGGCCACAAACTGTAGCAAGAAGGGCCAAATACAAGGCCCAGAAAGAAGCTTAAAATAAAACACGACCCCACCTAGCGTTGCGAGAAAAGCGACACGAAAGGAAGGAATGAACACCCTTCAGACTCGGACACTATGAAGGACCTCCAAGCTGCAAGTTGTAACACCCCTTATCATAGAGTCCATTTTATTAGATTATTATATATGATTTATAATAACATAAGTGTGTTACTAATTTCTCCACTCGAATAAACTTTTAACTTTTACCAAGTTATTACAAAATGGTTCATTCGGTTCGGGTTGTCACTCTTGGGTTCTATCCTGATTATTATAGTGGAAATACAAATCTTAAATCAAGAAAGAAAGTGTAAAACATTCACATGCACGCAATACCTTTCTTTGACATATATGTATACTATGCGATAGTATGATATAAGTTAGTCAATCATGAGAAACCGGAGGTAACAATCATGTCACTCATGTTCTCCCAAAATAATCATATCAATGATTAGTGGTTAGTCAATCATATAATCTAAAAAGTTTCTATATGCCAAAATTCCTAATATGCATGTCAAAATGAAAATCAATTAATGGAGTCTGTCTCCAACTAACTTGTCTCCCCATTCTGCCATCAACCTATGCATCTGATACATGCCAACAACTATAACGAGAAATAAATCCCAATAGGTATAGCAATCTAAGTTTAAAACTACTGGCCTGTACCACCGTACTCGTATAGAAAATCATTGCATTCTTATCATTAATAAAACTATGAAAAACTTTAACTATTGAATGAAATTTTAAAACTTCATTTACCTTGTGTCAAGTTTTTCAAGAAATGACTAAACCTTATGTGCTTCAATTACCAAGGTTATACAGATAAGAGAAATAAAATAATTTCAGTCATAAAGTCAAAACATCCCATAAACAATAATGTAACATGATCAAACCTTAACCATGTTTGGAATTAAGAGAAACACATAATGACATAATAACGTCAAGCATAAAGAGAAAACAAGAGTCATCGGGAGCATCGCCCAGCGAACACTCCACGTACCCCTATATAGTCCATCATGAATGAAATACCCTCACTTGGTGGTAGCTAACCACACGTCAATGTACTATCTAAGGCGCCCCCATCCGGATCCGAGCACAACAGTCATAACCATCATAAACCTATGATTCTTACCCAAACCAGAATTTTTGACTCACATCCCTTATTGTTTCCTTTCATGGGATCACTACCTTATGGTAGATCACACCCTTGGCCTTCTCTGGGCATCTGTGTGTCTAGGTGTCCCCTAGGTTGCTGCTAGGTCATTCGCTAATGCCATGGTGAGCCCATGTTGCTCGCGACGGTCAAGGGTCCAGAAGACCCTTTTTCGATTTGCTATACTCCCTGCAACGAGTAACACAGAAAGAGTTTTTTAGCCCTTCTTCCTGAAAGTTTAACCCTGTTAGCTGCATTTTCCATCTAAAACATCAAATATAATATATACACCATAAACTTTAGTTGAATTCTAGATGGTTCCCCCCCCCCCCCCGACACACAAACACACACACTTGCTTCACAAGGTGTTTCAAGGAAAATCAAAAGCCTAGTAGGGAGAAGAGATTAATGCTTTCTTGCAAAAGTGAGTTAGTTTCAATAAAATCCTGCACGGTTAGTTGGTGCCAAGTTTTCCTAACTTTAGTCAACCCCCTCACTCATTTGATACTTTACCTTTGGTGGCCCGGCGTGGGGGTTGAAACACCTATAATGTAAAAAGATTTTTCAATACAATTCAACACAGGTTCAGTGAGCCATCAACAGCTCACATAATAGTTTAACTAACAATGTTAGGCAGTTATAAAAAGACTCAATCGAATACTAATAACTTTTTAAACAAAATTTAAAAACTACAGCTATTAGGAGGTTTCCTCCCCCACACTTATCTTGAAATTGAAAGACTACCAAAATTTAGGATGAGATAAGGAAAGAAACAACTGAATGGTCAATTCGGCCTTAGATTCTCCTTAAAAATTCAGAGCGTTAGTAGATATTTGCGCTCCAGAGAACATTCAGTATTCCCTTTCACCTTACCAATTCGCAGGTTCTCCTTGAAAATTTAGAATAGGAGGAGAGACTTGCATTTTAGGGAACTTTCAGTATTCCCTTCCCTCTGTTTAGCTTGTCCTTCGTTCATTCATATTGCTAAGTCTACTTCATATTGGTTTAAGGTGGTTGCAAATGTAGGTCTTCCATCCTTTATACCTATATTACAAAAAATTATTTTGGTTAAAGGTAAAAGAAGGGATATCAGTACTTAAAGAAGGGGTAAGGGGTGTTTCTTTTTAGGGCTCAGGTTGTCCCAGTTTCTCTTCAAGTGAAAAAATGGTTAGCGCAGATGGACAATGGTCCTTTTTCGCTTCCAGGTTTCCTTCTATGGTAGCCTCATTCCGTGGTGTCTTTCCAGCTGCCCTAGGCTCCTCCTTTTTACGCGCAGAAGAAGGTGAGACAACTAGAGATTTAATACCTTTATCTTCCTTATTCTCCATAGAATTTTCAGCACCTGTAGAATAGGTGAGTTGCATAATTCGTGAGTTGAGACGATCATACTTCTCAACCAATTGTCTAATCCTTGTGTCTAGATTAGATAAGTGTGACTATATGTCTTCCACCCAATTATTTAGTCGCCTAACCGTTTTAACTCGATTATCATCAAATTTTAGTGGATATATCTCTGCAAATCCTTTGATAAGCAGCTGCTTAAGGTCGAAGCCAGGTGGTGGCTGTTTGGTAAGGATCATCATGTCAGGAGGGTTTGGCATCGCAATTTTTAGAGCTTCCCCAAGAAAATTAGGATTTCCCTAGTGATTGCCTTCCCTCTATTTACAGTTTGGTTGATAATCCCATTCCTCCAGCAATTTGCAGAGACTATCCATTAATGTCTGGATCCTTACTGGTGCATGGGCAAAGCTCCTTGAAAAAAAGATTTAGACAACATAAGTATTTTAATTTTTATATTTTAATTATTTAATATTTATTTATTTATATTTCTTTTTTGAAGAAGACCTTTAGCCTGTTCTGCGTTGCTTGCTGTGGAGAGTAATGGTGGCAAGTAACTCAAAAAAATTTTGGGTCACTCGCTGTGGCAAAGGATGGTGACGAGGGGTCTAGAAAACCCTTTTTACTCACTGTGGCGAACAGTGGCAACAAGCTGCTAAGATGTTCTATCCTTCATAGAAAGAGAGAAAAAGAAAGAAAAGAATTTTTTTTAAAAAAATAACTGTTGAAAGAAAAGAAAAATACTTATCTGAAACAAGAGTTACTAGTGATCAACTATAGAACCGAAGATAGATCCCCGGCAACAGTGCCAATTTAATTCACGGCTCTAATTTGGTCGTCAAATTCAGGATCAAATAAAAGCTAGATTATGCAGTACTGGGCATAACCAAGGATCGAATCTCTCACGAAGCCTCTAGTCAAAGCTCTACGATTTATCGTTAGCAACCTTAATTAAGCTAAGTATTAAAAGCAATTATAATATAAAAGATAAAGTCACTAAAAACCAATAGGTTCCTAAGAGGATGATTTTGACAATCCTAGCCAATCTAATGATTTTAGGGAAAATCTTATTCTTGTTCTTGTTCTTTATGTTAGTTAAATTACTAATGTTGCCTAGGCGACTCTACTTTGGCTTAGATTCAATTCAAATAAACTAATTTCCAACCGGGCAACAATTAATTTGATCTTAAGTGAATCGCATGAAGATATTTAAGTTATTTTCTATTTACGGGGTCCAACTCAATACTGATCGGTTATCTTTGGAGCATCCTAATAATAACTAATTGTTTGTCTGGAACTTAAAACTTAGAATTGAGGATAAATATAAATCACATAAATAGAATTAATAACGTATAATTATTCAGATTCTATTCCACGCAACAGTGAAACCCATAATCTCTAAGTACTTGTTCCTAAAGGGTAAGCCCGACCGAATCTTTCTATAGGAATCTATCAAAACATAATTATACCTAACCTAGAACAAAAAAATCAAGAAAATAAAAGACTCCTTAATTTGAGCTCATAGGCTCATGCCTAGATCAATCTTTCTTGGAAACCCAAGGGAATTTAGCCACTTATGGCTCACAGAATTTTCTTAAAGATAGGGTTTGACTGTGATGTCTGAGCTTTAAAAGCCTTTTGAGCTTCTATTTATAGTTGCTTACAAGAGTACCATAATTCTATCTATATTACAATCAAGATAATATATTTAAACATATTCTAATTCTAAAATTAAATTCTAATTTTAAAATACATTTAAACTTAATTAATTTCTAATTTTAATCTTCAGATAGCATAGGTCCCCATTTGAATTCCTGACATATACACGAGATTTCCACATCAGCATGTACTCGCCATGGCAAATGGGTAGCTGACATCTACTCGATCTGGGGAGCTCCCTTATGCTCTATGTTTTGGCCTTGTTATGTATGCTCTACTTCTATCTTCCGATTTCATTCTGGTCCCTAACTTGAAAGATCTCTAACTACTCGACCCGAGTCAAACATGAAACACTTAACAAACATAAACATGTCTTTTTCTAATAATTAACATATGTTACGAAAATTTAGAAATTACTAGAATTAATATATTTCATGTTAAAACCCCAAGAATTAGCTACATTTCTAGTTGGTTCCCTATGTCAGGATAATTAACCTAATTAGTGCAAAACTATATATATTTATATATTAATTGAGCTATTTTATACCCTAAAGTTAGATTGATTTTGAATGCAATTAGCTGCGCTATCAGGGAGTTTCCTTGAGTTATGTGAGAAGGAAAGGGAGTAGAGATGAGATGCTCAAATGTAGGAGGCAGTTTGAGGGAGTTATTGTGAGTTGGAGAGTCAACTCTAAGATTGTTGTCAAATGTCAAGAGTTGTGTGTAGGAGGCACTTTATATAGGGAAAAGGATCAGCTGAAGTGTGGTTGTTGATGTGTAATTTTACAGTGCACATCTCAGCCGTTGATTTCATCAAGTTTCAAAAATTTCACTGTAGAATTGATGAAACCAATGGTTGAGATGTGCACTGTAAAATTGCACATCAACCAACACTTCAGCTGATCTTTTTTCCTTTATATAGTAATTCAGTGGTTCAGCCCATTAAATGCCAAATCATATAAACACGAGAGAGTGACACGTATATCCTAAAAATAGCCTATCAATTTTGATATTATTAAAAAAGATTGAGAAACTAAAAAAAAAAAAGTTGAACTTGCTATCATTTAATCTAAATTTAAAAAAAAAAAAAGACTAAGAGGATATTATAAATTTGGTTTGATATATGTAAAGAAGTGCAGGCCATATCCGGCTGTTACTATGAACATTTCGCCAACGGGTAAACGATGTGCTTTGCAGTTTACATTGAACATTTCGCCAAGTGACGTCCACCCTCAGCCTGTCTCTTTTCTGTCTTTGTTGTGTACTCTTTATAATTTTCCTCTCTATTTAATATACCACATTTTCCAAAATTCTTGCAACATTTTGCCAACTTGTATTTCGTAAGAAGAAAACTTGATTTTTTAAAGATGCAAAAAATGTATATAAATTGGTTAAATTAATATTTAGATCGCTATAACTTAATTTAATTTTCAACCAACTTTTTGTACTTTCAATTTTTGTAATTTTGTAATTGTGTCTGTATTCTTACAATTATTTGTAATTAATTATTTACGATTAAATTTCTTTTAATTAACCTTTTTTTTTAAATAGATCCAATCAAACATCAGTTACACAATCAACATCTCACTCAAACTAATTACAAAGAAATTAAATATTTTCTTGTTGAAGAAATTAACTATTGAATGATCATTGATTCATTCAAAAATAAATAAAAGTGTTACAAAATTATGAATTATTATTATTTAGTTTTTGTTCAGTCACAATTTGAGATAATTATCAGCATTCGTGTGTCATGATAGAGCCTAATCATTAATCTTCATCTACATAAGGATAAATTAAATGATAATTAACTCCAAACTATAACGATACTGCTTTAGTTACAAATGAGTTGTTTAGGGGTTAAATTACAAAATTAAAACTTTAGGGACTTAATTGAAAATTGAAATAAATTATAGTACCAATAGATTAATTTTTTTTTTGCCGAATACCAATAGATTGATTTAAACGTGTGTATATATATATATATATATATATATATATATATATATATATATGCATATATTTTCAAATTAGTTTTAAGTAGAAACGAATATTATAAAAAGAAAAACTTTCTTCTTGCAATTTTCCAAAAGAAATATAGGAAATTGAATCCGGTATAATTACTTTGAAATATACATTTTTATATAATTTGTGAAGTAATTTTAAGGACTTACACTAATAACTAATTAGGATATACTATGAATGGATTAGAGACCAAATTTTTATTAATATTGACAAATATCATTACTAAATAGCCTTGTGAGATTATTTATTAATATTAATAATAATTTAGTCCCTAATCTATTTAAGAAAAGATATTTGTCAATATTAATAAAAACTTGGTTCCTAATTTATTTATAGTAGATCTTTATTAGTGTGAGTCCCTATTAGTACTTCAAAAATAAAATAAAATAATATATTTTAAAATAATTATACGAAAATTAAGAGAATGAGGAGCAATTCCTCTATTTGTATAACTCAACCATTAATCAAAATCTAAAGGTTAAATAATTTAGATTTTTAGTCGTCTCTTATGTTTTGAATTTATATGTATAGATTAAAACTTTTTTTTTTGGCCTGAAAAGTATAGATTAAAATTTTGAATTAGCTCAACTCCTCCCATCTCTTTTGTCCAAATTCCAAACCGCAATGGCTTATCAGTTGTCAGTTGTCATTTGCGTCTCATGTGATGTGCTTGTCTGCCTGCGTGACGCGGTCAACCACAATTGAAATTGTAATACACTTCTTGGTACAACCAACGGCAAAAAACTCCTTAAAAGTGCCACAATCTCTCCCATCATAATTCTCAACCAATATTATTATTATTTTTTAAGATTAAATTATGTCGATAATATATTTTTAATCAAATATGTCATTAATTTTTGATTGGTGTTAATTGTGTTCTAACATTTAATTTTTTTAGCAATTTTGTTATTTTTACTAACTCCGTTAAAATAAATAACGATTATGATTTATATGGCACGACACCAGACAAGAAAATCTGCTTGAATTCATTTATGCCACATCATATTTTCTTCCATTATCTATATCATCATAAAACATAGTCGTTTACCTTAACTATTCTCTCAAAATTTTTTAAAGAATCGTCTTAGGAGTATCATTTTTGTCATTGTTTTGCTTTGAATTTGGCGAATCGATGCATATTCATCTACGGAAGAAGTTTCTCTCTAATGATGTCGCGCCACGTAAGCCACAACCGGTATTTATTTTAACAGTATTATTGAAAAGGATAAGATTGTTCAAAAGTAAAGGTATAATTGATGGTAATAAAATGTTAAGGACTTATTTGATCGAAAACTCACATATTAGGGTACCAAAGATACTTTACCTAATTATTGTTCTAGTCCTTAAAAAAATTATTTGTCTAAAATTTAATAAATGAATAATGAAATATCAAATTTAATTTTTGAAAAAGTATACTTATATCAATTTAGTCATATAATCATAAAAATATTAAATTTAGTCCCTAAAAAATTTTGTAGTATAATTTTGTCCACTAAAAAATGAAAAAAAAAATTTAAATACAGGAATAAAACTTGCGAATAAAATTAAAATTTTAATAATTTATAAATTAAATTTGATATTTGGATAATTCATAGATCTTTCTTCTTTTTTTTTCAAAGAGAATTCGTAGAATCTTTCAACTATCCAAATAAGAATTTACTATTTTTTTCAAAAAAAAAAAAATATTTGCTAAAGACAAAATTACCTCAATTGTATTAAGAGGCAGAATACTATTTAGTCCCTGAATTATTGGTCAAACTACTATTGAGTCCTTGAAGTTTTTTAACTATGTGAACTATTTAGTCCCCGAATTTGATAAAATACTATTTAGTCTCTGAATTTGTAACTATGTCAACTATTTAGTCCTCAAATTTGGTAAAAATACTATTTAATCACCGAATTTGCAACTCTGTCAACTATAACGGGTAACGGTCATGAGACTAAATAGTTGACAGAGTTGTAAATTTGATGATTAAATAGTATTTTTGTCAAGTTTGTGGACTAAATAGTTGACATAGTTACAAATTCAGGGACTAAATCGTATTTTGTCAAATTCAGGGACTAAATAGTTGACATAATTAAAAATTTTGGAAACTAAATAATATTTTTGATAAATTCGGAGACTAAATAAAATTTGGAAAAAACTTAGGTCCATTTCCTTATGTCCATTTCATCCAATTCTCCAATATAATTATGACACGTGGCAAAAAGTATTTAAATGACCAATCACAGAGAGAGAATATAGGAGACCACCTTTTATATGACCAATTATAAAAGAAAGAGAGTGTAAATACAATATATGATTGGTAGAATTGGATGAAATGGACCTAAGTTTTTTCCATAAAATTTTACTAATAATTCAGAGTAATTTGTCTGTATTAATTGTTGTACTATAAATCATATATTCCCTTCCCTCTTTTCTTCTGGTTTCTAACATATCAGAGACTCAGAGTGAAGAGTGAGCCGTGAGGCAGAAAATGCCGGTGTTCGTAAACAAAACGGGTTCAGGACTTAGAACGCAGGTATTTCCTATTGACCATGAAACGGAGGTATCACAACGCCTCGTTGACGCTGCTCACGACGGCGACACCGACTCTGCCTTTGAATGTATCCTCAATCCTTTAGTCGACGTCAACTTCGTCGGAACCGTGAACTTCAAGTGCAGAACGACGGAGATTGTGCTCCACGACGAGTCGCCTCACGAAGTCCGCTTCGGATACGAGGAGTTCAAGACCGAGGTCACTGCTCTGTTTCTCGCCGCTCATTCTGGGAATTTGACACTGCTCAGGAAGCTACTGGTAAGTAAGGCTTCAATTTTTGAATTGAAATAATTAACGATTTGACTGCCGATCATGCTTTATTTTGGTGAATTTTGTGACCTTCATTGTGAGTGCTTCGATCTGTTGTGTTGTGATGTGATGTTCCATTTCTTTCGTCTATTTTTCTTTTCGTCCTCATTCTTGCGGATGAATATTTATCAGGCTATTGGATTTGATCTGTTGTGTTGTGATGTTCTCTTTCTCCCCTACAAATTTGCATTTTCTATTTTACTAGTAATTGTCGATACTGTTGTAACTTCGTTATATTTATATATTATGAATAATTGAGAGAGCTCATCATGAACTAATGCACATTGTAAACGCTGATAAAGATCACAGAGGACTCATATTAAGGCCTGTTACTAGAATTTAGACATAACTTGGCTGTAATCCAATATTTTTCATATTAAATATTTTACTTTTTACAATATAATAAAATTATATTTTTGTCCATATTTTTTGTAAGTTTATTCTATTCTCACTTTAATAGAAAGGCAAATTTGTTCTATTCATATTTCCTCCGACATTCTTATTCTTATTTCCTCCGACCTCTTGGGGGCCTAAATATTTATTTCTGTTCGACTCTAATATGAATTTCCTCTTGAATGATATATAGTCTAAAATCGTATTCTATTCTTTCAAATAATTCAGAACATGTAGCTGTATGATTCTCGAAGATTTAGTTGTTCATTTTTATCTGAGTTTCGATGTCTTCAATTTTTCATTGAATAGAATGTTGGAGCTAATGTGAATTTGAGATTGTTTCGGGGATATGCTACAACAGCAGCACTGAGGGAGGGGCATCTACAAGTATTGGAGATACTTATCTGTGCCGGAGCATCTCAGCTGGCATGCGAGGAGGCTTTGATAGAAGCAAGCCACTTGGGCCGGCCCAGATTTGCTGAGCTGCTCATGCAATCCAACATGATACGTCCTCAAGTTGCTGTTCATGGTCTTGTCTCTGCCTGTTGCCGGGGATTCGTTGAGGTTGTTGATGTACTCATCAAGGTACGCCTATGAAGCACCGACACACTATGAAGCACAACACGACACGGATACGAGGACGTATCAAATTTTTAAAATCACAAGACACGACATGGCACATATATATATATATATATATATATATATATATATATATATATATACTAGAGGCTTCGCATGCACGTACCGTACATGTAATTTGTTTTTTAAAAATATAAAATTATTATTATATTTTAAAATAATAAAATATTAAATATTTAATAATTTTTAAATTTGTAAACTAAAATAATTATTATTATATTTTAAAATAATAAATTGAATTATGGGAAGTTATTTGTTTCAACACTAACTACCCACCATGTTTATTTTCTCTCTCCCTACCACTCCTACTCCCACATCTTCCCATCATTTTTTTGTATTTAATAAATTAGTAAATATTTATTTTAGGAGAACGTTGACGGGAAGACCCCACAGCCATATTAATATAGATATATATATTGTAATTCCAATGAACTAGAAGAAGAATAGAATTTTAGAAAGAATGAAGGAATGTGAAAGAAGAAGTGAGTTAAAGAAAAGAAAAGAGTTGAATAAGATGAAAAAGTGAATGAGAAGGGCAAAGTCAAAGATACAAACAAGAGAGCGGAGAAAATGAGTACATGATATGCGACACACGTTTTCTTTAAGCAAATGAGAGGAAAATATACCAAAACTCCAAAAATAATGAAACCTCGCATATTTTATCTTTTTTTTTCTATAAAAAATATTCATTTTGCCGTTTTTGAGCAATGTCTATGACATGTCCGACGCGTGTCTGAGTGAAAAAATTATTTTTAAATTGGATATGTGCGGACACGTGAAGTCAATGTATCGGTATCGTGTCGGATATTGACACGTGTTCGACACGCCGACACGCTTAGACTTTAGAGTCTCTGTCCTTCACAGAGGTACACTTGTTATGATATTAACATGGACTATTCTCTTTATAAGTTATGATAAATGTAGCTCAATTTTGTAAAAAAGCAATTGGGATCAGGTGAATTAATGACACTTATTTTCCTAACATTGGCAGCATGGAGTGGATGCCAATGCCGTTGACAGGACATTGCTTCAATCTTCAAAGCCATTTCTTCATGCTAATGTTGATTGCAATGCACTGTTTGCTGCTGTTGTCAGCAAGCAGATCAATGTTGTCAGATTGTTGTTGCAGGTTGGCTTCTGATTCACATGAGATAAATACTAGCAGAGGCTTTCAAAGTAATATTGGTTTTGATTTATGTGACATTACAAGTCATTATATGTTAAGGAACTCGTTTGCCATCCTTTAACTATGATGCTATACATTTTTATGCTAGTTTTTACCATACATATAGCACTTTTCGTTATATTTTATCAAATTCAAATATTAGTTGGTCATCGAGTAGTGTTGCAGATTACTCAATCAAGATTTTCTGAGGTAATCACTTCTTTTGGTCTTGGAAAACAGGTTGGTGTAAGGACAGATATGAAGGTCAAACTAGGGGCTTGGACCTGGGAAACTGATACAGGAGTAGAATTTCGTGTAGGTGTGGGATTAGCTGATGCTTATCCTATCACCTGGTGTGCTGTGGAGTATTTTGAAGCTAGTGGAGCTATATTGCACATGTTGCTACGCCACCTCTCGCCTAGAAGTTTGCACTATGGAAGGACTCTTTTGCACCATGCCATCCTTTGTAACAATGAAAAAGCAGTGAATGTACTCCTAAATTGCAATGCAGATGCAGAAATGGCAGTGCAGACAATTGAGGAAACCAATTTTCGCCCCATTCACTTGGCCGCACGGCTTGGATCAAGCAACATTCTTTGTTGCCTAATCAATGCTAGTTGTAACTTGGACTCCCAAACAAAATCTGGAGATACGGCATTAATGATCTGTATTAGACATAAGCATGAGAATTGCCTGAGAGTCCTAGCATCAGCAGGTGCTGATTTGGGGCTGCTAAATTTATCTTGTCACTGTGCAACCTCAGTTGCAAAGTGTATTCAGTGGACTAATATCTTCCAGAGAGCAATTTTGGATGTGATTCGAGCTGGAAATGTTGTTAAATCCAGCAATACCTCCAGGTTTTCTGCTTTAATTTTTGCAACTCGTGCAAATGATATTGATGCTTTGAAGGAACTCCTTGAACATAGAATCACAGATCTAGACGAGCAGGATGAAAATGGATTCTCAGCTGTCATGGTAGCTGTAGCAGAAGGTAACACAGAGGCTTTCAGGTTGCTTCTAAAAGCTGGAGCTGATGTCCTAAAGCTGAGGAATAGGTATGGTTTGACGGCCCTTAACCTTATAGACATGAACCATAATGGGAAAGATTTTGAAAAAGTTTTGCTTGAACATGCGTTTGAAAAGGGAAGCAATGCCTCCAATATTGAACTAAACCCTTTACACAAATGTGCTTCCAACGGGGACACAGATCTTGTTCATAAATTAATAAAAGGGGGTTTTGATGTCAATGCTTTTGATGATGATGGATATACCCCATTAATGTTAGCAGCAAGAGAATGCCATAGTAAAGTATGTGAGCTTCTGGTCTCATTTGGTGCCAAATGTGATATCCAAAATGAGAGACATGAAACGGCCCTTTCACTTGCTAGAGAAAATGGCGTAGGGAATGAAGCAGAGCGTGTGATATTGGATGAGCTAGCTAGAAGACTAGTCTTGTGCGGGGCTCGCGTGAAGAAGCATACCAAGTGTGGGAAAGGGTCTCCTCATAGGAAGGTACTGAGGATGATAGAGTGTGCTGGAATATTACGATGGGGAAAATCGAATAAGAGAAATGTGGTTTGTAAAGAAGCTGAGGTTGGGCCCAGTGAAAAATTCAGATGGAATCGAAGGAGGAAGTTTGATGTTGATGAACCAGGAATTTTCCATGTGGTCACTACAACAAAGAAGGAGGTACATTTTGTAAGTGAAGGTGGAGTTGAAATGGCTGAGTTGTGGGTAAGGGGGATTAAGTTAGTGACGAGAGAAGCCATCTTTGGCCAATAGTGCTGATAACGTCTAAGGGTGCCGTGGCTAAAAATCGTAGTGATAAACCAAGAATGTTGATTGAAGCTAAAAATATATGCACGAGTGCCGCCATTGGTTTTTCAATTTTCAGTTTGAAAAGTGATTAATATCATTAGGCTTTTTAACTAATATATCATTTTTAAATAAATTATATATCAAAATTTAATACAATAAATTTTATTTTTCATAATACTATAAATTCAAACAAAAAAATTAATAATATTTTAATAAGGTTTCTGAACGCGGTGAAGGCCCTTGTTACTGTTGTATAGAAATATATGATGGAGTTAAACTGTATGTACTTGAACTCTAGGTCCATTATATATACTTGAGGCTTCACATGTATATTCGCAGACGTGTATATTCGCAGGGATGATCATGATTATAGTTTGAATAGGATATTATATTCTCCGTTTTTGGACTCAGATTTGAGTGGGTATCAAAATCAATTTCCATCTCTAGAGTCTACGAATAATCGAATCAGCATACTCGGACCAAGACTTAGACCTATAAAAATATTGAAATAAATCATTATTTTATTAATATAAAACTTATTTTTATCAATTTTTCAGCTATAACCACACACAAAAATAAATAATTAAATCATAAGTATAAATTTACAACAAAAATATTATGTAACTGTCATTTCTGGTTCAGACAATTCATAATGTAAAATAAGGAACGCAAGGGGTCGTAACCTTGGAGGACTTGTCCATAGGTGATGACCTAAGTGCCTAAGTACCCTTGTAGAGGGATCAAAGTCCACGAAGCTCGAAGAGGGGACGTCCATAGGTGCCGTTAGGCAGGAGTGTTACCTGTAGTGGCCGTGTGCAGCTAGGACGTGAGTGTTGCTCCGAGCGGGCGAGCCACCTGTTGGAGGTACCTCGTAGGTAGAGGATGAGAGAGCAAGAGTCTCTAGGTGATGCTTAGAGCAAGGGAACGAGTGTATCCTGTGAGGAATAAGTATGCTTTGATGTCTGTTGAGTAGACTTCAGGTAGTGATGATCTCGTTGTATGCTACTGTTTTTCGTCTATTGTTCGCTTGCCTCAAGTCCCCCAGGTCAGGGATATTTATACTCGAGGTAGAGGAGAACGTGGTCGACCCACGTTCCTGTACATGGGGCTCGACCCACGATCTTGGGAGTTCCCCCACGTCTCTAATGCGGGAGGATACACGGGTGAGTATGGGGAGAGGCCACGTACGGGGCCATCAAGCGGTGCCACGTGTCACTGATCCGTGGTTCGATTAACCTTCTAAAAGGCTAGTGCCACGTGTCCATAGGAGAGAATATTATGGAGTTACATAAGTCCCCGAGTCTATGGCTGCTAGGCTCTCGTGGACTTAAGTTGATTTGTTGCAGAGTATTGGGAGCAAGGTTATCTACCATGAGTTGTTTGTAGAGCAAGATCAACCGCTAGTCATAGGAGTCGGGTCGGTTGAGCGTGCCTTCGAGAGAAATTGAGTTTCTCTGGAGATTACCTCAAAGGAGTGGGTATCCAAGGATTCCACGCATCCGGATCTGGATAGTTATTCGCTTGACTTCCTTAGCATGGTTCTTGAGCCATCTCTGTAGAAACGCTCGCGTCTTTCCAAGGAGACGTCATCATTGCAGAAAAAGGCGAATTCCCGGGGATGCCCTTGGAGGACATTGAAGGGATTTGAAAGGTCAGGGGCTTTCTGGACTTTTTCCTTCGCGCTCCTTGTCCTTTCAATCTTTGCGCTCTTTGGCTTGGAACAGTGTGCTTTTTATTCAAAGCGTCGTTCTCATTTTCCCCAGTTCTTGCGACTTCTCCTCTTCGTCTTGAAAACTCGTTTTTGTTTCTTTCACTCATCTTTTCTTGTCACTTCGAATGACTTCTTCTAGCGCTACTGCCCCTCTCCTCAGGTAATGGAGCCGGATTTTGAACAGGCTCTCCTTACCGTGGCTATGGACGAGATCAAGAAGAGTGTCGAGGCTCTCATCATGCTACGAGACTCTGCGGACCTTGGGGGGTTCCTAGTCAGGTTTGCATTCGTTTTCCCAAACCCACCACGATTCTTGTTCTCCGTTTTGCTTCTTCCATTTTTCTCTTCAACACCTCTTAGGTTCACATTCGTTTTCCCAAACTCACCACGATTCTTCTATGCTTTCTTTGATTAGTGATGAATCCTTTCTTTAAGATTTGACCTAGTTCCATTTTTTTTTTATTTGTGGTTGTTTCTCCTCTGAAATTCATCAGTGATGAATCCTTTCTTTCTCTATTTTTTATCTCTATAATTAATTTAAACCCATTGCTTGGTTCTCTTTTTAATTTAGTTTGAGATATGGATTTTCTTGTGTTTCAGATATGTGTGTTCATCCAAGATAGATTAGATATTTTTAAGTAGAGATTATAAAAACAATAAATGTAATCATATAAAAATTATTTTAATATTTTAAGCCAATCCAAGTGTAACAGAGAAGGAAGGGATGAGAGAAATAGGAAAAAAAAATTTAAAAAAAAAAATCATAACATTGAAGATGACATCACTGCAATATTGGATAAGATGATGATAAATTTGTGGCCATCAAAGTATTATGACCCTCCACATCACCCAATCAATGTCCCAAAATAGTGCAATTCATTGGTACATGAATTGAGACCACTGGATCAACAATCTTATTACTATATAAGGATTTGAGGGTGAAGAAACAGAGAAGGGCCTCTTTAACTGATCACACTACTTATTATGCTCTCACTATGTAGTCAATATATATATATATATATATATATATATATATTGGAATAATGGCTTCTTCGTTGGTGCCATAATCTACTACTGCCATGGCTCACACTACCATGGTGGCTCCATTCATAGGCCTTAAGTCTTCTTCAGCATTCCCAGCCACCCACATGCCTCTCCATGTATCATATATAATAAATGTTATTCTTCTTCAGTAGAATATATATATATATATATATATATATATATATATATATATATAGCAATTGGATTATTGTACTTCAAATTAAATTTAACTAACTATGTACTGTGTTCTTTTAATTTGTGTACTTTAATGGTTAATTATGACTCCAACTCCATTCTGTTCTCTCTCTCTGTTCTGCTTCTTTTCTCCAAGTAGGGATTCATTTTGAGTAACGATGGTTAATTAATGGTTAAAAAGTAAAGCAGGTGATTTTTTTTTTGTTCTTTGCAATTCTCTAAGAGTTTAGTAATTTGAGTAACATTGGTTGAGTAAATTGTTCATTACTTTGCTTCTACAGTTTCAAATATAATGCTTCAATCAACAAATCAATAATTGTTTAGATTCTTACTAGCTAGGAAAAGGAAAGCTAAGAAGCAGAGTTTCATTTTCTACTTCTTCAACTAATTTTCCCCTTCCCCTTTTTTTTTGTCTATATTTTGATCTTTTTTCATTTTAAACACATGGAAAGTGGATAGAGTATCTTATTCTTATATCTCTTCAAAGTTCAAAGCACTTTACTTTAACTATGTCATTCACTATAAGATAAAATGTGATGAGTCAAAATAACTTTCATTGATACTTCAAAACCTTTCTCACTACAATACAATTGAAACTCATGTAAATCTCAGATCCTTCAAAGCTGCCACATTTCATTGCACATTATAATAAGCCAACTTTCATGTTATTAAATTTGATTTTTATAAATGAACAATTATTATATTTGATTACAATAGATAATGCAATATACTAATATTAATTTCCCATGACATTGACAACCTAAGACTAGGCTAGATAATAGTTTTCATTCTTTGTGATTGGTTAGGTATATGGGTATAACTTTTGGTCTCTTTTTTTTCTCATTCTTTTTCTGGATTCCTTGATTACATATATGACAATGAAATGCCCTTCAATCCACATTCCATTAACCATACCCACCACCATGGAAGTAATTTCAATTCCATCTCACATCGAAGCTTGGGTGTACTCTGAATATGGAAAATGGTACAAAAAGAAAGAGATATTTAAATTGATTGGTTTTCTATTGTACATTCGGACATAATATATATTGCTTTGGTTTCCTATTGTACACACAAACACCAACTTTTGGATTTAATTTCTTTTTTTGGTATATTATGGAATTTGCTATTATATTTTAAATACATCTATATATTAATTAAAATTTAAAATATATTTTGTAATGAATATAATTCAATTTTTCAAGTTGACGCTGCTCTTTGTTGTTTTCCCCCTTCACTTCTTGTATTTCAGTGAAGAAGAACAAGTTGTTAGAGTTATTATCCAACAAGTTGTAAATCATTTGTAGTTTACAACTAGTTGAGTTATGTGAGATATTATCTAAATACGACTAGGACTAAAGTATTTATTTTTCATAATTTTTTTTTTGTAAATTATTTGTAATTTATTCCTTTTCTAATATGAACTATATAATTGTATGTAAGTATTTATTTTTTATTGTATTAATTATCTCCACAAATATATAGGTGTAACAATGGATATAAGTTGAATTAGGAAGCCAGGCTATACACTTGAATATGTATCTAGGGTAAAAGGTTTTCTTGATTTTGCATTCTCTAGGCCTCATGTAAGAGGAGTTGTGAAATGTCCATGTCTTAAATGTTGCTTCAAAAAATGCATAACAAGGGATGCCATGTTTGATCACTTGATAGGTAATGGTCCCCTTTGGGATATACTGTTTGGGTTAGGCATGGGGAAGACATAGAAGATGATGCTCCTACTAGGCCTTTAGTACAACAAGTGGAGCAAGTAGAAGAAGATATGCAAGATTTATTCCATGATGCCTTTGGAGTCTTTAGAAGAAATAATGAGGAAGTAGGGTCATCGCACCCTCCAATTATTGAAGTGCACAATGATGTCACTAATGGGCCAAATGAAGAAACACGTAGGTTTAATGACTTAATCAATGATGAAAATCAAGAATTATATGAAGGTTGTACGCATTATTCGAAACTTTCTTTTTTGGTGAAGCTTTATCACATTAAGTGTTTATGTCGAGTGACGGAGAAAGCTTTGGACATGATCTTAGAATTATTGCAGGATGGATTTCCAAATGCAAGACTACCAAATTCATTTTATGATGTCAAAAAGACCATAAACAAGTTAGGTCTTAATTATCAAACTATTCATGCATGTCCAAATGATTATATGTTGTATTGGGGGGATGATATTGATCAAGAGAAATGTAAAAGATGCAATACTTCTAGATGGAAGAAAAATGCAAGAGTAGATAGTAATAATGGACCTACAAGAAATAAGAAAGGAAAAAACTAACCTGCAAAGGTTTTGCGCTACTTTCCACTTACTCCAAGATTACAAAGATTATTTATGTCTTCCAAAAAAGCTAAGCATATGAGGTGACATGCATGCTACAGAGCAGAAATTAGATGGCCTTCTAAGACATCCAAGAGATGGTGAAGCTTGGAAGTCATTTGATTTTCAATATCCTAATTTTGCTGCAGAACCTTGAAATGTGAGGCTTGAATTGGCAAGTGATGGTTTTAATCCATTCGGTGTAATGAGCACTAATTATAGCATTTGGCCTGTTGTTTTGACTGCATACAAATTCCACCATGGATGTGCATGAAGTAAACATCTTTCATGTTATCTATGATCATACCTGGGCCAAAAATACCTGGTAATAACATTGATGTTTATTTGCAGCCATTAATTAAAGAGTTACTTGATTTGTGGGTGGATGACATTGATACATATGACTGTTCAACTAATCAAATGTTTAAAATGCGAGCAGCATTGATGTGGACTACAAGTGACTTCCTGGGGTTAGGTAATTTTTTTGGATGAAATACTTATATAGGATATGCTTATCCGGTGTGTAATTTTGATCAAGAACTAGGGAAACTATCTTGGATTCTTGTCCGGACAACATACCTCGTGATAAGTGGAATTCTTTTGTGAATTATCGACTTAGTGCTAAATTCACTGTAATATTTTATTTGTAAAGTTCCTGAAGCTCTTTTTTGTTTTCCTTCTCTTTTATATAATATAAAATTTTTGTTTTCAACTTATAGGAGATAAGTGAACAAAATAAATAAAATCGGAAGAAGCTTAAGATTCCTTATACTAGTGGGTCTAAAAGTAATTCTAGAAGGATGCATGAGATGGTAAATTTTTGTTTTTGTTTTACAATGATTTATATTTTTCAAGTATATGTTAATACAATTTAATTTCTTTTGGTTTCTACGAAGTAGAGAAATGCAAACCTGTAAGTCGAGCAGAATTATTCATTACTACCTGTAAAATGAAATATGGAAATTATGTGAACGAAGAGGCACAACGTGTTGCGGTAATATCTTTTATTTACTTTTTTATGGTAATGTATTGATTGATGGAAATTAGTTTTGATTTCATTATTAATGGTAATGTTATGATTTGTTTTGTTGTATGCAGGAGAAAGTTTCTGAGAAACTTAGTGAACTAAAATCTATGCCATCATACACATGCACAATTTCATCACATGATGCACTTGGTCAAGTGATGGGTAAAGAGCATTCCGGACGAGTTTGGGGATTAGGATTGGGTCCATGCCCTTCCAAAGTGTTTGGATTGCCCAATTATCGATTTGCAAATTTGAATTTGGGTTCCACAAGCAGTGGGAATTCAAGCGAAAATTCTTTGCAATCACAGTTGAGCTTCATGCAGGAGAAACTAGAAATTATGCAAAAAGAGCGAGAACTAGAGCAAGCTAAATGAGCTCGATCAGATAAATTTTATTTGACCACATGGGTATTCAAATGCCTAAAGATATTACACGTGAAATGCCACAATCTCCTTCACAGGTAATATATTGATTAATTAACAAAGTAATATATTTACTTTAGTATTTTAATGATGAATCTCATCATCAATGCTTGTTTTTTTAGCCGCTTGATCTGGGTAGTGCAAAGGCATCACCATTACGTAGACAATCATCTGAAGCAAGTCATGCCCCTTGATTATGCTGACTATCTTGCCAAGCACGAAATTGAGAAGAATTGTGGCTTCACTCTTTTTGGAGTCTAACTTTTGTTGTTGCAGCATTTCTATCTTATGTTGTTGGTATAGTCAATTCTCATAGGACTAATGCTATATTGGTGTCTGCATGGAGTTCTTTTAATTTGAACATTTTGGTGGTGAAGCTTTAATTTATTTTAAATATTGCTATGTGGTATGTTATTATTAAATGTTTGACTTACTTTGTGTTAAAGGCTTTCTGGACGCTTTATGTGCATCTTGCCTGTGTTATCTTTTATGTATGTTGAAGACTTTGTATTGCACTCTTAGTTTCAATATATCTCCAATCTTCACAAAAAAAAAAACTTTTAGATTAAGGTTTATATGCATATATATGCTTATTAGGTGTATGTAAAAACATAAAAGGGGGGAAAACGAGGGGGAAATAAATAATTGTACACTTAGCGACGGTTCTGACCGTCGCCAAGGCCATGATGACTACGATAAGAAATTGTGACGGTCATAACCGTTGCTACGTGTAAGGAAGATTTAACAATGGTCAGAATCGTCGTTAGAAAATCTGATTTAGCGACGGTTTCAACCGTCGGTAAGGCACAACTCTTTAAATACGGCACAACACTTTAGCAATGGTTTTCAACCGTTGCTAGCGCCTATCAGTGGTTAACGATGGTTATTCCCACGGTTGCAGAGACCTTTGCTAGAATCGGCGCGACGCTACACTTAACGACGGTCAAATCAACCGTCGCTAAGACCTTTCATGACGGTCAAAACTGTCGCTAGATGCCATATTTGACCGTCACTAAAGACCATTTTTTTTGTAGTGATATGTTTTGAACAAACCTTAGACATATCACTACAAAAAAAGATTTGTAAAATTTTGTAAGCTTATAAATGTTAGCTCCATTAGTCTAGAAGTAGGATTTAGGACATGTCTAAATAGTCGACATTGTAAGATAAATGATAATCATTATGTTTAAATATAGTTTTAATGAATGATATTATATAATTATGTAAGATGATAAATGGGATTAGAATAGCACGCTTCCAGACTCGGGGTCTTACCCTTGGTCTGTGCTGGTCACATGCTCTTGGGGTGAGGGTCATGATGGCTGTGATTATCAGGTTAGAACTCAAGTGTAGTAACACAAACCAATGTAATTTATTCATATTAACTTGGTAAAAGTTGAAATTTTCTTGGGAAGAGAAAAATTGTAACATATCTATCTTATGATATTATGTTTATATATATATTCTTAATTAACTAAATGAACCATAAGATAAGGGGTGTTACATGGAATACATAGCTTATTCATAGTTTGTTTGATGTAGGTATAGCCGAAGCAATATTTCAGATCCTTATTGGCAGAGCAATTTGCAAAGATAAGTGGATATGGATTCACAACGCGGACGGTATTTTTCAGTGTTAGATCCGCATATAAGGTGGCTCATAGAGTTTATTCAAATCAAGGAGGTGGTTTTTATGGTAGGGGAATGTGGAAGTCCTTCTCTATAATGCGAAGGTGCCTCCTAAGACTCGATGCTTTCTATGGAGAATTTGTAGAGGAATTCTTCCAATGCGTCTGAATCGTCTGAATCTTAATAGAAGAGGTATGGAGGTGGCAAATGTTTTTCCTAGATGCCATTTAGCTAAGGAGTTTGAGGTTCACGTGATTCTTCTTTCTCGGGATTCACAGAAAGTTTGGACTTAGGTCAACGTTAGCTTGGCCTTGGTTTCTGCAGATTCCTAGAGCTTATCGGAATGTTTTTGTCAAATTTTCAAGGGTGGAGTCCAAAGCAATTGGGTATGTTCTATATATATTAGAGCAAACCTGTTATATATGGAATTGTCGTAATAAGATTCTTTATAGGGAAAAGGCCACGAAGCAGGGTCATATAAGGAGAGAAGTAGAGAAAATTTGGCTTCGAGAGAATTGACAGAGACAAACGGTGTGCTCCTAATTTTGCTATTCTAAAGATAAATGTGGATGCAAGGTTTGATGAAGCTGGTGAAGGAAGGGTAGGTTGCATTGTTCGTGATTTCATAGGCAATTGCCTTGCTGGCCTCTCTAAGAAAGTGCCTTTTATCAAAGATATTAGATGCTTAGAAGCAATTGCGTTTTTAATCGAGTCTGAGTTTGCCAAGGACCTGTCATGCATTAATGATATCCTAGAAGGGGATACAAAGAAAGTGGTCGATGAAATTGAGAGCGGTGCAATGAACATGTCATCATTCAATGTGCTTGTTGAGGAGATCAAGATGTTGAGGTGTCATTTGTTAGATTCACAGTTGATACGCAGAGCTACTAATCAAGTTTATGATAGATTGTCTAAGTTTGATAGCAATTTTGTTCCTTTTATGGGTTGGTTGGAGGATTATCCATCTCTTATTATGAAATTACAGGTATTATTATATTTTAAAATAATAAATTAAATAACTATTTATTATCTTTAATTGTTTTTCTTATTATTTTTTTATTAATTATATATCATCTTTACTTTTTCTCACCTTTCACTTTTTTAATCATATATTTTATTTCAGGCAAAAGTATCATTGCTGCCCCTAAATTTTGATAAATTGTTTATGCTTGCCTCCAAACTTTTATTTTGTTCATACCTACCCTTAAACTTTCATTTTATATCACTCATACTCTTTTTGCTAACACCGTTAACCATGTTAACGAAAGTTGCTGACGTGGCCTAACGTGGAAGCTGATTGTGTATTTTTTTTTCACCTCATTTTTCATCTCCTAAAACCAAAATCCAACTCATTCTTCAATTTAACCTAACCCCATTTTTTTTTACTATCCTCTTCTTCTCTTCTTCTCTGCATGCTCTGCTTCTGCATGCTCTGCTTCAACTTGCACCATTAGAGAAGGACGATTTGCTCCATCAACACAGAGAACGAAGATTTGCGTTTCCTTTTGTATTGTGTTTCCTTCTCTGGTCAATTAAAGAGGTATGGGTTCTCCTTCCCTAACCCTAACTCTCGCTTTGATCGATTAAAGAGGTATGTGTTTTGGTTTAGCATTTGGGTTCATGCTTTGAATAATATTGTGAACACGATTTCAGCGCACGCAAATCGTTGTTCTCAATGTTGATGGAGCAAGTCGTCCTTCTTTGATAGAGCAAGTTGAAGCAGAAGCAGAGCATGCAGAGGAGAGGATGATAATAAAAAAATGGGGTTAGATCAAATTGAAGAATGAGTTGGATTTTGGTTTTAGGAGATGGAAAATGAGGTAAAAAAAATACACAGTTAGTTTATATGTTAGGCCACGTCAGCAATTTCCGTTAACATGGTTAACGGTGTTAGCAAAAAAGATATGAGTGATCAAAAAACGAAAGTTTGGAAGTAGACATAAAAAAAATAAAAAATTGGATTACATATATAAATAATTCATCAAACTTTAGGAATAAGAATGGTACTTTTAACCTTTATTTTATTTCTTTAAATTATAAAATTATTTTGCCATAACGGAAGGCCCAAAACGCATATTAATTACTCGATCGCATAGATTCATCATGCCGTTGCGTTTAGCCGTATGCCGATGTCGCTGTTGAAGTAACGAAATAAAAAACTCATACTACGCGGAAAGAAGCCCCCAGTATGGCATCATCCTTTCTGCTAAAAAAATCAAAGCAATTGGAATTCAGTGCACCCGCGCAGCACTACCAAAAAATACCATGATAACAAAAAGAGTAAAATATTGGCTCCAACTCAGCAAGAAGAAGACGAAGAAAAGTGGTAAACTATGCACGTGTAGGTGTGACGCAAAACACAAGTGTTTCTGCTCTTCAGGGATTTGACTTCGTTCTCTTTTGATCGCTGGGCACTTGCTGAAGCAACTTCTAGTTTCTATAGATTCAACTTCAATTAGAATCCTCTCATTTTCAATTTCTCTCTTAATTTTGAAGCTCCGTATTTTCTTCCTTGCTTTGCACAAGACTGTGAACGCTGAGAAATGAAACTGGTTCCGAGAGAGGTCGATAAGCTAGCCCTGCACAATGCTGGCTTCCTTGCCCAAAAACGTCTTGCTCGTGGTTTAAGACTCAATTATACTGAAGCTGTTGCTCTCATAGCCACACAGGTTAGTTTTCTATCCCTATTCTGGTATAAATTTCCTAATGCGGTCATTTAATTTGCGATTTTTGCCCTTTCGCTGTTCCGTAGATTTTAGAATTCGTTCGTGATGGGGACAAGAGTGTTGCTGAATTGATGGACATTGGGAAACAACTCTTAGGGAGGTATTTGATCAATTTTGATCTTTTGATGTCGTATCTCATGTAGTATTTTAATTTCATCAGTATCCATTTGGCAATTCAACCGAATTTTGCAAATAGTTTCGTCTTTTCAATTAATGACTGGAATCCAGGGTTTTACATTATCGAATAGAAAAAAGCAGAATGAACTCTTTAAAACATTTTAACTTTATCTTCTTCTTTTTTCCGGATTTTTCATAGGAGACAAGTTCTTCCAGCCGTTCCACATCTCTTGGATGCTGTAGAGGTATTTGTTTCATTATTTTTATATTCAAATTCTACTCAGTGTCTTGCGGAATTTGCCAAACACTTAAGCATTGCATGAAATCAGTTTAGCTGGTTACTAATGTAGATTTTAATATCTTGTGCCGAACATTATTTGAAACAGAAAAGAAACAACTTGTTCACACACTATAATTCAAATTTTGAATTTGAAATCTTCAAATGGATAAGTGCTTTCTGTAATTTATCTATCTACTCGCTCAGACCCCTCAAAATTTTCGAAGAGGGAATTTCTGCCAAAAATATTTTCAGTTGCTAAACAATTAACCAGATAAGTGGTTAACTAAGTTAAAAGTTAATGCATAGCTAACACATTGACCTCTCTTTGAACATTGTTAACAACTTGTTTAGTT
Organism: Senna tora; assembly: GCA_014851425.1. NCBI lineage: Eukaryota > Viridiplantae > Streptophyta > Magnoliopsida > Fabales > Fabaceae > Senna > Senna tora. Next base: position 33,228,472 of record CM026262.1, read on the forward strand.
AACTGTGTTGGGAAAGGGGTACAACAAAATATAATTTCTCAATATTAAATCCTTTCCTTGCTTGAAAGAACTCACAAAAAGCCAATCCAAAGTGCAGATTTTCGGCAACAAATAATCTAGTAAATGCAAGAAAATAACAATAATAGGAACACTAAATTTTTAACGTGGAAAACCCCCTCAATGCGAGAGGTAAAAACCACAAGACTTAGTCCAGAAAAATTTCACTATCACAGATAAATGAGTCTAGCCAAAAGAGTCCACCACAATGTTCAAAGACTCAAACTAAACCCTACTCACTATCAACAAAATGAAAAATCACCAACAATATCTTCCACAATAACCAAAAGCAGGTATGAAAAACCACCAAAATGACAAGAGATAATTAATCTTATAACACAGATAAAATGCCTACACTCTCCAGAATAACATACTAAAATTTCATGAGAAATGGAGAACAAATGAACCTCCATTAAAGATCAAAGTGGGCAAAAGCCTTCACCAATGAAGATGCATTGTCTTGGCCTCTAACTTCGACCTCTCATCCTTTGGCGTATGCACAAATTCTTTACAATCGAAGACACGTAAGTGGTTATAGGAAACATCCTCAACATACCGCACTCTATTAGGAACATCAAATTTCAAAGCAACAACAGGGGATAAATTAATAAAATGAGTAGCAGTATATAAAGCCTCACCTCAAAACATACCAGGCAACTTTGCTTTAGAAAGCAAGCATCTAACTCTCTCCATGAGTGTCGTGTTCATCTTCTTTGCCAAACCATTTTGCACCGCCAAAGGTCCTTGTCTTCATAGGACCAGAAAGATCAAAATTTAGTAACTCTAGCAACTCTGATTTTCTTGAAGGAGGATAGCCTTTGAAAGAAACTCTATTCTGGTTCTCACACTTTTCTAATTTTGCACTCTTCAATCTTGAAAGAAGATTCTTCTTGGCTAAACACTTAAGTCCCTTCTCACTGATGTGGCTAAGCCTCTTATGCCATAACACCAATGAATCATCCTTAACTGCATTAATAGAGTCAACAAAAACTAAAGCCTTGGTCCAAGGCAAACCAGAAGACTTCTTTCCACGTGCTACAACTAAAGAACCCTTAGTAATTTTACACTGCCTATCACCAAGGGTACTAAAATAACCATCACTATTAAGAACACTGGTAGAAATCATATTCAGGCAGATGTCAGGTGCATGTCTAACATCCTCAAAACTAACTTTGCCCTATTGCTAGTTTCTAAAGTAACAAATCCAATGCCAATGACTTTTGTTAGACCATCATTACCCATCTTCAATATACCATAATCACCTGGAGTATAAGATGTGAAGAAATCCTTCATTGATGTCACATGAAAACTGGCACCATTGTAAACAACCTAGCTAGATTCATCACAAGCAACATTAATCAAATTTTGATCATAAACAATCACAAGATCTTCATAAATGGTGGTAGCAACCCGATAATCAATATCACTGTCACTGTTATGATCTTCCTGTCTGCCTTTATTTTGGACTTTTTGTTATCATTTTTCAACGTGAAACAAAATTTCTTGATTTGACCCTTTTTCTTGCAACGGAACTCTATATTTTTATACCTGAACTTTGATTTATTTCTACTATGGCCACTACCATTTTCTTTCTGATCCCTTTCGTGGCTTCTTCCCCGATTTTTAGTAACTAGTACCTCAAAATGTGAAGTTGATGCTTCTTGAGTTCGTCTTACTTCTTCATTCAAAACAACACTCTTCACAAAATCCATATATACAATATCACTAGGAATAGAACTTGTGAAAGAAACACGAAATTTTCCCACAAATCAAGTAAAGTATTAAGCAACCAATGTCCCAAAATTTCATCTTCAAATTTAACACTCATGTTAGCCAACTAGTCAAAACACCCTTGAAACTCATTCAAGTGATCAGAAATAGAACTACCCTCTTTATAGCGCAAATTCATAGCTTGTTTGAGCAAAAACAATTTTTTGTTACCCGATTTAGAAGCAAATAAAGATTCAAGCTTTTCCCACAAAGTTTTGGCATATGAAACATTTGAGATGTGTTTTAAAACATTTTCATCTACCCATTGTTTAATAAATCCACAAATCATCTCATGTTCAAAAGCCCAGTCTTCATCAGAATTTGACTCTGGAATCTGAGTAGAAAACACTATTAAATGCAGCCTTTTCACAAATAATAAATCCTTCATCTTTTGCTTCTATTTATGATAATTAGTGCCATTCTAATTGATAATTCTACTATAATTAGGCTCCATAATTCAATCAGGCAAAAAATCCACAATTCAATAACTACAGCTCTAATAGCACTTATTGGGAAAGGGGTACAAATTGACAGAATATAATTACCTAACATTAGATCCTTTACCTGCTTGAAAGAAGTCACAAAAAGCCAATCCAAAGCGCAGATAATTTCCGGCAACAAATAATCCAGTAAATGGAAGAAAATAATAATAGAGACACCTAATTTTTAATGTGGAAAACCCCCTCAATACGGGAGGTAAAAACCATTGGACCTAGTCCAAGAAAATTCCACTATCACAGATAGATGAGTACAACAAAAGAGTCAACCACAATGTTCAAGTACTCAAACTAGCCCTTACTTACTATCAACAAAGTGAAAAATTACCAACAATATCTTGCACAACACCCAAAGGCAGATATAAAAGACCACCAAAATGACAAGAGACAATTAATCTAATAACACAGATAAAATGCCCACACTCTCAAGAACAACATACTGGAATTTCATGAGAAATGGAGAACAAATGAACCTCCATTGGCAAAAACCTTCTCTTCTCGGCGTTGTGCTACTACAAATGAAGAACCCAATTCTTCTTCTCTGACTCCGTAAAGCATGCAGCTACACCTCACACACACAAAACCTAAATTAAACAACTCACCTTTTTATCCAACACTTGGGTCACGTGCTCCAACACCCACCTTTTCTCTCCTTTTTTAATTTAATTGTATATGGGCTCCAAACCCACAACAAATTGTTCCTAAAGAGAGAATTTTGCTCAAAATTCCTTTCTGTAATTTCCTTGAGAAAAGGGAAAGAGAAAAACGTTAAGACTTATTTGCAATTTGCCAGTTTCTTATATTTTACTATTAGGTTCTCCAATCAAAATAAAACATGTGAAATTTTGTTTTTTAAAAAAGAACCAATCATGGGAGAGATGAGCTGTATGTATCGGTTTTTTATTGGAGAACCTTATGGCAAAGATATAATGACTAGACCTAAGTTTTCTCCAAGAGAACCTTATGTCATTGTTTTATTAAATAAATTTTAATGTAGGTTGAAGCTACCTTCCCTGATGGGACTAAGTTAGTCACTGTTCATAATGCAATTGCTTCTGAGGATGGTAACCTAGAACTAGCATTGCATGGTTCATTTCTTCCAGGTATGCTTCTACTTTGACCTTAGTACTGGACTATTTGTAGATATCTCTACTAAGTACATCCACTTGCTAGCATGCTATATTGAAACTGATATTTTGCCCATCCTTCTAAATTTGCAAATTTCATTTTGTGTCTTTGCATGTTAGTTTGAGCTTATGACATGCATTACTTTGCGAAGTTTATCTTTTATCTATCTTCCACCCATTAGTAAAACTCTTGTTCCTGTATAAATTTTACTGATTTGGTTCACAATTTACTTTTCCTGCTTTATGTATTTGGAAATGAAAATACAAAATATTGGGGAAATAGATGAGGACGTAAACCATAGGATCCAAGCAGGGTGGAGGCTTTAGGCGTTGTTTGTGACTGAAAAAGTACCAGCGTACCATTTAAACTTAAGGGAAATTTTTATCGCACAGCTATAAGACATGCATTATTGTACGGTACTAAATGTTGGGCGATAAAATGTCTACATGAGCAAAAATTCAATGTTGTAGAAATGAGAATGTTGTGTTGGATGAATGGTCACACTAGAAAGATAGGATTAGGAATGATTGTATTAGGGAGCAAGTCGGGATAGCACCTACCATAAAAAAGTTAGTTGACTGCCTTAGGTGGTTTGGTCATGTACAAAGAAGGCATTAGAGGCTTTTGTATGTAGAGTTGGCCCGATGAAAGGTAGCCCAATAACTAGAGGTATGGGAAGACCAAAGAAAACAATAGGAGAAACTATTAGGATTGATCTAACTATTAATAATCAAACTATAGAAATGAGCAAAGACATAACACATTAGTGTCTCTTGATTCATATAGCCGACCCTACCTAGTGAAAAAAGGCTTTGTTTGCTATTGTTGGTTCATAATCTACTTTTCCATTATTTATCAGAGAAAAGAAATTCTTCTCATTTCTTTGAGGAAGTTATGGGAAATATATAATTTCTAAACTAACTTGAAGCTAACTTGTTGGAACCCAATATTCTAGAAGGTTTAGGAAGGATATGGTAGGTTGTTATGTAATGGTTTTGGACTTTTGGGCAAGTTGGGCAGAAGACACGTGTTATATTTTTAGTGCGGCTCTTATATAGAGTGAAGGGGGAGTGTGGAAGAAAGAGAAAAATTTTGGAAAGGGTTTGGCCATTTGGTAGAGTGCTAGCCTCTCGAATGCTAACTGGTTTATCTTTGTTGTTCTTACTGCTGCTATTTTCCTTGTTTCTGTGAGTGTTCTGTTTTGTTGTGTAGTGGGGGTATGCTGTGTATTAGCTGCCTACTGTTGTTTATTTTGTTTTGAGACCTATACAACAACAACAATCAAAGCCTTCGGCGCCAACATGTTCTGTCTTTGCACATTTCTATAGTTAGGTTATTTACGGCTAGATCCCTCTTAATCGTTTCTCCTATTGTTTTCTTTGGTCTTCCCCTACCTCTAGTTATTAGGCTATCTTCCATTTGGTCAACTCTACGTACAGGAGCCTCTACCAGCCGTCTTTGTACATGACCAAACCACCTAAAGCGTGTTTCAACTAATTTTTCGACAATAGGTGCTACCCCCACTTTATCTCTAATATAATCATTCCTAATCCTATCTATTCTAGTGTGACCACTCATCCAACGCAACATTCTCATTTCTGCCACGTTGAATTTGTACTCATGCTGTTATATTTCAGTATTTTAATGTGTTAAGTTCAGGGGTTCTATCATAACGTTTTTGAGAAAGATCATCGACTTACCATGAGAGTCTGCTAGTGCGCTCTGTTTCTGAGTTAAAATAGCTTAACTGACTATTATTACTTAACTATCTAGTCACAATATAGCTCCTGAATTAATATTCCTTTCAGTGTTATCTCATCCAAAATATCTTGAAATAGTACGGTTCATTGTAGATTTGATCTGATGATATACTAAAGTAATAATTAGAGTTGAGTTTGTACTTACGTTTAGTGTTGTTTGGACCGGACGGTCCAACCGCTAACCGGATACAAAGGCGAGTCTGTTGGACCAAAAAACCATTTTCCTAGTTGGACCGGATTTAATCGGAGTCCAACCGGTCAAATGGGTTGGACTGTCCAACCGGTGGTCCAACCGATCCAATTTTATTTTAAAATAAATAAATAAAAAATAACATAAAAAAAGAAATTAGAAAAATCTTAAACATTAAAATTAGAAAAGTCTTGAAAATTAAAATTTAAGAAGTCATGATTATCAAGAATTTCATGTTTGGTTTGATCAAGTTCTTCAAAGTTTGACAAGTTTTGAAAATTAAAACTTTGAGAAGTCATGTAATTTAAAACTTCAAAATTATGTATGTTGAAACCTAAAATTTGAGTGATGTCATTTTATATATTAAGAATAATTAATATTTATTATTTATTGCGTCATCCGGTTCGACCGGTTAAACCGATCAGACCATGAACCGAACACTTGTCCGAGTCTTTGTCCGGTTCGGTTCTTACAACATTGCTTACGTTAGCTTTTCTCTTAATTAATGGAAACTATGTTTGCAGTACCTTCACTTGACAAGTTTCCCACAATAGAAGATAACAGAATACCCGGTGAAATAATTTTTGGCGGTGGAAACCTGATTCTTAACCGGGGAAGGAAAGCAGTAATTCTCAGAGTTGTCAACATTGGAGACAGGCCAATTCAGGTGTTATCCATATATCGTCTTTCAGATCCCTCCTCATGTTGTGTTTGGATAAGTTATTAGAAGATTTAGGTGGTCTCAAGATCCTCAGAATACTTGAATTACGTGCAAGTAGTTGATCAGTCTGTATCAGTAATACATCTGGTGTATTTGAGTTTGGGTATTGTCATCTTCAGTTCATACTCATTTCAGGTGCTATAAGCTTTTGAAAATATTGGTTGTATAGATTCAATATTGTTACAAATATTGGAGGATTTTTGCAAATAAACAACAATCAAAGCCTTTTCCCACTAGGTAGGGTCGGCTGGAGGATTTCAGCAAATATTTGAAAAAAAAAAAAAAGTTTAAGCTAGTAATTTCTTGTTTGCTAGTTCTCTACTGAGCTTAATTAAAGGGACCATTTTATAATATTTCAGACAATTTTCAGGTTGGCAGCCACTATCACTTCATTGAAGTGAATCCCTTCTTAGTATTTGATCGAAGGAAAGCATATGGCATGCGTCTCAATATAGCTGCAGGGACTGCAACACGCTTTGAGGTGGAATTCTGCATTGTTGTCTGTTTCCAGAACTATTTTTGTTAACTGAAGCATATCTCCTGTTGCCAGCCAGGGGAAAGGAAGAGCGTTGTACTTGTAAGCATTGGAGGTAACAAATTCGTCAGAGGTGGTAATGGCATTGCTGATGGCCCGGTTAATGATTCCAATTGCAGGCTAGCCATGGACTGTGTAAGCAGATGGAAATTTGGACACATGGAAGAGGAAAATACAAGGTTTATTATTTTTTATCAAAGCGATTATTATATAGTTTGTTTACTTGCCAAATCCACCTTTGTGAATAAATAGATATGATTATTTTTTCCCTCAAATATGAATTTCCAGTGAAGGCATTACTGGAGAAGCCTCTTCTTTCACCACAATAATTTCTCGTGAGAAATATTGTAACATGTATGGCCCCACTGCTGGTGATAAAATTCGTCTTGGTGACACGGACTTGTTTGCTGAAATTGAAAAAGATTTTTCCGTCTGTGGTGATGAATGTGTTTTTGGAGGTGGAAAAGTTATAAGAGATGGAATGGGTCAGTCATGTGGGGATTCATGTGATTGCTCCTTCGACACCGTCATAACAAATGCTGTGATCATTGATTACAGTGGAATTATCAAAGCAGATATTGGAATTAAAGAAGGCTGTATTGTATTCATTGGAAAATCAGGAAATCCAGACATCATGGATGGTGCATGTTCTACTATGGTTGTTGGTGTAAGTACTTTGTTGTTAATATCAATATTATATTTTTTTTATGATGGACCTAATGGGCTGAAAAATCATAGAAATGTGTAAAGACAGAACATGTTGGCGTCGCTTGATCCATATAGCTGACCCCACCTAGTGAGAAAAGGCTTTGGTTGTTGTTGTTGTTGGACGGTTGGACCTAATGGGCTGAAAGTGTATTCTATGAGGAAAAATATCAGTTGGCAGCAAGAGCAGAATTGGGAAATGGCCCACCCATAACTAATTCTGATAGTAGTAAGCGAGAGAGAGTATATAAGGGTGGTTCAACTGGTGGGATTTCTTTAGGCAATCACTCGGTGAAGGAGAGCCTAGCATCTTGAAACTGGGGATATCTTGACTGTGTTCCATTTTATTTTGCTTTGTTGCTTGGTTATATGTGCTATTTTTCTGATGTTATTTCTGGTGTGAGGTTACTGTTGCTGGTGCTGTGTTGTTAGTTTGGCTGTATTATTCCGTTTTGACCTGAATAGTGTATATATTACAGTGTTGTTTTGTGTTTCTGGAGCATCTATCAGTGTTGTTTTCCGTCATTTTATTATAGAAGCAATGAGTTTATTTCATACGTCATACCTTATGATCACTTATACATGCCATCCATATCCAGGCCTGCACTGAAGTTATAGCTGGAGAAGGTTTAATTGTAACAGCTGGGGCCATAGATTGTCATGTGCATTTTATATGCCCTCAATTAGTATACGAAGCAATATCAAGTGGTGAGTCCTACGACTAGAGAAATCTTATCCTGAAAGTGCTCAGTACATGTTACGTTATTTTTCAAATATTATGAAATGCCTGATCATTTGGTTGTGCTTATGCTATATACGTATGTATTAAAGATTTTGGTCTTCGTTAATTATTGCTTTCTCGAGCATCCTAAATCAATATTAGTTATTGATTTCATAAAAAAAAAAAAAATTAGTTATTGATTTGCTCTTAATCAATTTTACATAACCTGGATTACTTCCAAAATTAAGATTTCTAATTTCCATCTTATCCTATGTGATCAGACTAGATCATGGAGGACCATGAAATCTTGTTTATTCATATCAGACCTATTATTTGACAAGGGCTATCCTACAATTCTCCCTGCACTTGAGATGGTATTTTATCACTTATCACAAAAACATATTTTAGTTTAGTCAATCAAATTCTATTCCACTTCAACTGCATGAAATTTGATTAATATTTACCATTGTGATTAACACAAAGGTTAATTAAATGATGTTGTGGTTAAATTCAGAGTGACAAAATACCACTGAATTTCAAATGGTTTGGTAGGATTTCCCTTGAAACAAACTTGTTTTTCCACACTCTTCTAATAGGAAAATAAAATTTTGCTATTGGAACTTTAGTGCAAGTTTATTGATAACCTTAGTAGCACTAGCAGCAGAGTTCCAGGACATTCCAAAAATTTGATTGGGGCCTGTTGGTATGTATAAACTTTAATGTCTGATCCTTTTGGTCCTTAGTGTTGAAGCTAGCATGGAACAACTTGATTTATCATGTTTAGATTGACATGGACTGCTGATTTTAAAAACACAATTGATAATGATGATATTAATGGCCTGTTTGACAACCGTATTTAAAAAGTATGTTTTTAAGAACAACAGTTTTCTTGTTTTCCGAAAAACACTGAAAAACTAAAACTTGTTTTGGACTATTGTTTTCTTGTATTTCGAAAAACACAGAACAACTTTGAGAGAATTGTTTTCAAAACTGCTCCCAAAACAAATTTAATCAAACACGTTTTTTTATTTTTGTTATTTCAAAACTTGTTTTGAAAAACAGTTCTGAGAATTGTTTTTAAAAACACAACAAAAACAATTGTCAAACAAGGCCTTGGTTTCTGATATTAATTATATTGCAAGGCTGCTAAAATTTCATAGAAAAGAAAAGCTCATGTATTTGATGGGGAAGAACCAAGCCACGTAAGTACCCCATCGAGCATCTCATTCTACTCGATGTGGGACTTGGGTAGCCCATACTACCTCATCCCCATCAGTATTCCATGAAGGTTGTTCACTTTTGTTGTATCTTTATGGTTACTATATGATTCTGACTGTTTTCCCCTCTTTCTGCAGCCTAACCTGATATTTGTTTTTACTTTGCATGAATGAGGCTCCAATTCATTTTTCAAAGAAAAAAAGTTTTATTCACATTTCTAGCTTTATGTCACTTCCTCAGAGTTGATATCAGCTAGTGAAAATAAGGTTGATGGAGTTTAACAAGTCCTTTTGTGCTTTATATGTAGGCATCACAACATTAGTGGGAGGTGGAACAGGACCAGCTGATGGAACTCGCGCTACAACTTGCACACCAGCACCAATTCAGATGAAACTAATGCTGCAATCAACAGATCACCTGCCATTGAACTTTGGTTTTACTGGCAAAGCATGTTTTCTTTATTCTCTTCTGTTTATATTGAATGCTTGTTCATAGCATATCTGTGAAGTTACTTTCTTGTTTCTTTGCTACACTTTAGGTGATTACCTTTTATCTCTGTTGATTAAACCATGGATTGGCTGCTTCAGGGCAATTGTTCCAAGTTTGAAGAAGTAGAAAAAATAATCAAGGCTGGAGCTATGGGACTGAAGCTGCATGAGGACTGGGGAACCCACCCTGCTGCAATAGACAATTGTTTGACAGTTGCAGAACAACATGACGTCCAGGCATTACTTTGCTTTAACACTTGCTTTAAATTTGTAATTTCAAATTTTTTTTGTTGCTAACTTTTTTTTAACAGGTTAATATACATACCGACACATTAAATGAATCTGGATTTGTGGAACATACAATTGCTGCATTTAAAGGAAGAACAATTCACACTTACCACAGGTATATGATGTGGACTCCCCTGCACACTGCACCTGGAACCCAATCCTAAACCAGGGAAGGGCATGCAGAAGAAAATTAATTCATTTTTTGAGCCTATAGCCCTATACAAAGCATGGGCTTGGCATGATTCTGAATTACTGCTATCAAACAAGTAGTTATTGAGGAAAAATCTCCATCTTAATTTTATTGGTGACATTTATTGCATGAAAATATTGGCATTCAGAAATGGGGCTTATATATAATTGGTTGGTGCATAATTTGTTCCTATCCTTTGTTGACTCTTATTTTGGCTGTGAATTGGAATAGCCAGTAGGCTAAACCTTTGCTTTTACAACGTGTCCTCCTATGATTTATATTTCTCTCTGATATTGACTGTGCGGTGGAGGTTAATTTATTTTGTATATTCACATCTTGTAACTGATCAGAATGTAACATGAGATGGCTATTTAGGTCACCGCTTTGTGGTCTAAGTTTAACTGACTTTCCTCTTTTGCAATTGGGGCAGTGAAGGTGCAGGTGGTGGCCATGCCCCTGATATCATCAAAGTATGTGGTGTGAAGAATGTCCTGCCCTCATCAACCAACCCCACAAGACCTTATACATATAATACAATAGATGAACATCTTGACATGTTGGTAAGGGAAAAAAAATTGGTATTAGTTATATATTGTGTGCAATACGGATTGTCGCAGTTTAGACCTTGGTGACATACAGATAGTCTGCCATCACCTTGATAAGAACATTCCAGAAGATGTCGCATTTGCTGAATCAAGGATAAGAGCTGAAACAATTGCTGCTGAAGATATTTTGCATGATATGGGGGCCATTAGCATTATATCTTCCGATTCACAGGCTATGGGGCGAATTGGAGAGGTTCTTCCTTTACTCAAGTCTGCTCCATCTATAAGACTTAACTTCAGTTTCTTTTTGTCTTAACCAAGTAATTAAAGAAAGAGAGTACTTGAAACAATCACGTAATTAAATCTTGAAGGTAGAGCTGTGCGTGCCACTCGCATTTCTCTCAATCTATTTGAGATGTTTTTCTTGTATTTAATTGATGTCTGCAAAAAAATACATTTATGCCCTGCTGTTGATTGTGAATAATGGCATCTATTGAATTATTTCTTAGGTGATATGTAGAACTTGGCAGACTGCCAATAAGATGAAGTCGCAAAGAGGACCGCTTCAGCCTGATGGTACAGACAATGACAACTTTCGAATCAAACGATATATTGCAAAATACACTATAAATCCAGCTATAGCAAACGGGTTCTCAGAATTTGTTGGTTCAGTTGAGGTATGATGCATTTTTTGTGCCGTTTCGTATTTAACATGACTAATTGAAAGATGCATGTTTTATCAACTTAGTCCTGAAATATAAGACCAGTTTCCAATCAATTTGGTCTTTTGGTTAATCGGCTTAATGAAAACTGAACTGGCAATGTCATTAAGATGCTAGCTTGACTATTAAATGATGAATTGCATCTGTTCAAAATAAAAAACAAAACACATCCTATTTAGTTATTTACAAATAGAGCATGGTCAAAACAGACATTTTGCAATATTTTGATATGCATTTTGCAAATTTGATGTATTTTATTTTAGAAATTATATTTACACATCGTCAGAATGTACTGTTTATATTTTTTTGTTAAATAGAATTCAATTCATCATTTAATAGTCAGCGTCCATTACTGCTATTACCAGTTAACTTTCTATTAATCATTTTAATCAAACTAATTGAGATTTGATTTTTTTAATGACTAAAATGTGATATTTAATCTTTCAAGAATTAAATTAAGAGAACTTGCATCTAGGACTAAGTCATTAAATTACTCATTTTAAAATGATAAGGTAGTCGATTCTTAAACTAAGAAAAAAAAAAGAAACAGAAAGGGAAAGGGTAATTGCTTGCGAATAGCCATATTACTCATGACAAAACATGATTGCAAAAGTTTATCAATCTTGATGATATATTGATGAAGATATAAAAGGGAAATAACTGATGAAGAATGCACAGGGTGGAAATATACTGGCTTTGCAAAAGTACACCTCAAGTTTCAGAAAACCAAGCTTCTCTCGTGTTCTGATATGTACTCGAGGACTTATTTCCATGTGTGGGTTCAGATAGTTGTTCAAGTAACTATCTAGAACACAACACAAGCATGTACATGCACAATTATCCATGTGGCAGCATCTAATTAGTTCCACCTGCATTTTCTTTTTCTCCAGATTGACCCACCTAAACAAATGTGTATAGTTTGTGCATCTAAATATTTCTCTGATCCATTTAACATTATCTCAATCGCTTCATTCTCTACAGGTTGGGAAGTTAGCAGATCTTGTGCTATGGAAGCCATCATTTTTTGGGGCGAAACCAGAAATGGTCATCAAAGGTGGTGACATTGCATGGGCTAACATGGGCGATCCAAATGCTAGCATCCCGACACCTGAGCCGGTAAAGTTTTGCCATCTGAATTTATAATAATAAAAAGAGTAAATTATTGTTTTGATCATGAAAGATTTCATGTTAGAGAAGTCAATTATAGAGGCGATATATCTATTAAAAAGATTGATAGAGATATCAGAGATCTCATAAGTATCTATATATATGTTTTCGTTGATTTGGAAAAGGCGAATGATAGAGTATTAAGAGAAGTATTATGGAAGGCTTTGGAAAAAAAAAAAGGAGTACGTGTAGCTTATATCCGAACAATCAAAGACATGTATGATGGGGTCACGACTTGTGTAAGAACACAAGGTGGAGCCACGAAGGATTTCTCTATAACCATTGGACTACATCAAGGTTCAGCTTTGAGCCTTTACCTTTTAAATTTGGTATTGGATGTGCTCACTGAACATATACAAGTGGCGGCACCAAGTGCATGCTTTTTTGTTGATAATATAGTCCTGGTTGGAGATTCCAAAGAAGTAAACAAAAAATTAAAGACGTGGAGGCAAGCTTTGGGGACATATGGATTTTGTATAAGTCGAAGCAAAACAGAGTACATAGAATGTAAATTTAGTGGAAGGGAAGTTGATTCGAGATGAGGTATAACTTGGAGACCATTCCATACAAAAAGTCGCAAGTTTTAAGTATTTAGAAACGATAGTAAAAAACAATGGAGAAATAGAGAAGAACGTAAACCATAAGATCCAAGTAGGATGGATGAAATGGAGGAAGGTTTCAGGTGTTATTTGTGATAGAAAAGTACCACTTAAGTTTGAGGGGAAATTTTATCGCTATATGACCTACTTTATTGTATAGTATTGAATGTTAGGAGATAAAAATTCAACATGAGCATAAATTCAACGTGGCAAAAATGAGAATGTTGCATTGGATGAGCACCGGAACGGATAGGATTAGGAATGATTGTACTAGAGAAAAAGTTAGGGTTGCACCTATTGTAGAAAAATTAGTTGAAACACGCTTGAGGTGATTTGGTCATGTACAAAAAAGGCCGTTAGAGGCTCCTGTACGTAGAGTTGACCAGATGGAAGATAGCCCAATAATTAGATGTAGGAAAATGGCCAAAGAAAACAATAGGAGAAACTATTAAGATGGATTTAACTATTAATAACCTAGCAATAGAAATGTGTAAAGAAAGAACATGTTGGCGTTGTTTAATTCATATAACTGATCTCACCTAGTGGGAAAAGACTTTAATTATTGTTGTTGTTGATCCTGAAAGATTTCACTTATCCCAATTTAATTCTTGAATCATAAAAACATCAAATTTAGTCTCTAAAAGAAATCACTTGTATAAATTTAGTCTTTGAATCATGAAAATATTAAATTCAATCCCAGAATGATTCTATCTTTTACACAGTATCTTTTAGGGACTAAATTTAATAATTTCAGGAACTAAATTTGGACAATTAAAATCTTGAAACTGTACTTAACTCTAATAATAACAATAATAACAATTAGAAATAGTCTCAAGTAAATCTGTGGTTCTTGCGAATAATTATATAGCATTAGATTTAAATCCTGCAGACTGCAGAGGGACTGATCTAGTTGGTCAATTATGGTTTTAATGCATTTGATTGAACTAAACTACAAAACACGAAATTTTGCAGGTGATTATGAGGCCTATGTTCGGTGCATATGGCAAGGCGGGTAGTGATAACTCCATTGCTTTTGTGAGCAAGGCATGAACCTCTCTCTCTCTCTCACACACACACGCACTGCATATACTAGAGGGACACATACACTGCATATACTAGACTGCCTAACATGCACAAAAGTACAAGCCCATTTGATTACTTTTCTTTAATTTAATTTTTAAAATAACAAATGAAATATGAAATATTATTTAACTTTTCAATAATATATTGCAACTTTTATTCCACACTATCTTTGTTTGCCTCTCTCAATTATGAGATAAAATACTATTTAGTCCCTGAATTGTTGGTCAAACTACTATTTAGTCCTTAAATTTATCAAAAATACTATTTAGTCCCCGGAATTTATAACTATGTCAACTATTTAGTCCCCAAATTTGACAAAATACTATTTAGTCCCCGAATTTGTAACTATGCCAACTATTTAGTCCCCAAACATGACAAAAATATTTAATCACCGAATTTACAACTCTGTCAACTATTTAGTCTTCTGACTATTACCCATTATAGTTGACAGAGTTGCAAATACGGTGATTAAATAGAATTTTTGACAAGTTTAGGGACTAAATAGTTGACATGGTTACAAATTCGGGGACTAAATAGTATTTTATCAAATTCCGGGACTAAATAGTTGACATAGTTACAAATTTTGGAGACTAAATAATATTTTTGATAAATTCGAAGAGTAAATAATAGTTTGACCAACAATTCAGGGACTAAATAATATTTTGACTCCCGAGACTGACATTGTTAATCCATCAAATCACAAGCAGGCAGCATTAGCGAATGGAGTAAAAGCTTCGTACGGACTGAGCAAGAGGGTGGAAGCGGTGGGGAATGTGAGGAAGCTCACCAAACTAGACATGAAACTAAATGACGCCCTTCCAAATATCACTGTGGACCCTGAAACTTACACTGTTACTGCTGATGATGAAGTTCTTACCTGCCCTGCAGCCACTACCGTCCCCCTCTCTCGCAATTACTTCCTCTTTTAATCCCAATTACGTGCACTCGTTGATCATTATAAATAAGTATGATTTGGTTTTCAAATTTCTATGATAATATGTACACCGAAATATATATCCAAACTAATCTAGAATCAGCCTATTGACTTAGTGGCATTGCCGTAACTGACAGTCTGACACTTGCCGCTTTCTGGCAAAGCGCATTACTCAGAAACGAAACAAGGATTTGGATTCGGTGAAGAACAAGTGTAAAATGTGTATAATTCATACCGTCAAATAAATTGATATTGGAGTTTGTATTGTTACGCCTTGATTGAATAGTTAAAATTGTGTATTTTATGCATTTTTTCGGATTTGTACTTTAGCATATCTAGATCTACGAAACAGTGCACAAAAGAAAATAGCAAAAGAATTAAAAGTAATGTTGTAAGAATCGAATCAGACAAAGACTCGGACAATTATTCAGTTCATAGTCTGATCGGTTTAATCAGTCGAACCGTCGGTCGAACTGGATGATGCAATAAATAATAAATAATAATTATTTTTAATATATAAAATGACATCACTCAAGTTTTAGGTTTCAACATATATAACTTTGAAGTTTTAAATCACATAAGTTTTCAAATTTTAATTTTCAAGACTTGCTAAACTCTGAAAGAACTTGATCAAATCAAACATGAAATTCTTGATAATCATAACTTCTTAAATTTTAATTTTTAAGACTTTTCTAATTTTAATTTTTAAAATTTTTCTAATTTCTTTTATGATGTCATTTTTTATTTTTTTAATAAAAAAAATAATTGGACCGGTTGGACCGCCGGTTGGACGGTCCAATCCGGTTGACCAGTTAGACCCCGGTTAAATTCGGTCCAATCTGATCCAACTAAAAAAACGATTTTTTTTGTCCAACCGACTCGCCTTTGCATCTGAGTAC
Source organism: Senna tora (assembly GCA_014851425.1). Lineage (NCBI taxonomy): Eukaryota > Viridiplantae > Streptophyta > Magnoliopsida > Fabales > Fabaceae > Senna > Senna tora. Next base: position 33,244,689 of record CM026262.1, read on the forward strand.
CAATCGGACCGTCCGGTCCGGTCCAAACAACACTGATTAAAAGGTCGCCTTTGAGAAGAAAGAGTAAAGAAAAAGGAATAAAAAAGGCTTTGTAAAATTCAAAACTCAACTCCAAACCTTCCTTAAAAGCCGAAGAGCTCTTATAGCTAGTTTGATAGGGAGGTGAGATTTGAGTTTGTTTGGTAGGAGGTGAGATGAAGTTGAGATAGTGAGAAGCTTCCCTATCTTGAGGGAAGGAGCTACCACATGGGAGAGGAGAGAAGCCGCTCAGCTTGATAGGGAGCAAGTTTTGTAAGTTTTGTAGGACTAAAATAGCCCTTCCCGCAAGTGTTTATTCCACCACATATATGGTATAGGGATAATTCATCTAATTACATCATGAATGCGTAAGGTCGCTAGAGAGAGAGAGTCTGCCTTCTCTCTAACTCTTCTTCACTTAATGTGATCTCATCCGTTTCTTTCAAAAGTGTTTTGCATTTATGTATGTCACTTTCCCAAAACAATCATTCTCAGTCGTCAAGCGTGGAGTGTGCCTTCTTGAAAATCTAAGATGCCCTTTTCCATATATTTTATTCAGTCCTGCATGTTTGTTTATTGGTCTCAATTTCCTTTTCTCTGTCTTTACGTCTTTTACTTGATAGGAGTTCTCTTTCATCTTTAATAAGGAAATGTTCTTTTCTTCAGTATATGTGTGTTCAGTTTCTGTTGCTTTGGGTATTTTATTTATTAGTCCCTTTTGTTTTATCATCTTACCTTTCTCTTGATCCTCTCTTTGAAAAAGCCTTCTTTTGGAAGTTTCCTTTGTTTTGCTTTGCTGTGTCTTTGGTTCTTCTTTTTCAGGAGCATCTGTTTGTGTTCTGTTCGGTTGTCATGGCAAATACTCAAATACTTCGTGAAGCTGGCTGGTCCGAGAGCCAGAATACGCCGCAATATTCTTCCTCCTCTAGTTCTGATTATTCTACAGAGGATTCCAGAGATCTGGAACCAGATTTTGTTATCCCTCGGCAAGGTCCTGTGATTGAGTTTTCTGCACCATATATCAACATGCAGAGGGATTTCTGGCGTAATTGTCTCATCGGAGTTCTTGTTGATGATAATATGGTCAAGGCTTCTCGTTTGCAGAATATTATCAACAGAGTCTGGAGCCTACAACAACCAGTTCGGGTTGTCGGTCGTAGTAAGAATGTATTTGTCTTTGAGTTTGGATGCGATCTTGATAAGGAGGTTATTCATCATGAAGGACCCTAGGCGATTCAAAATAAGTTTCTGGTCATGCAATCATGGCAACCTAATCTTATTCTCGAGAAATATACTTTAAACTCTGTTCCAGTTTGGGTGGAGTTTTGGGGTTTTCCTCTTGAGTATTATACGGTTGATATTGTAGAGTTGGTTGGTAGCATGGTTGGCAATGTTTTACAAGTTGACTTCTCAGATCAGGGTTTGCGCAATCTTAGGTACCTGAGGGTTAAGGTGGAGCTGGATCGTTCTCTCCCATTGTTAATGGGCTTTTATGTTCTTCTTGATGATGATCGCACCATCTGGATACAATGCCAGTATGAAAGAGTGTTTCATATTTGTAAACAATGTGGTTACATTGGTCATGTTGCAAAGGATTGTAAGAAGACTCGACAACGCGCCCAAGCTACTGTTGAGGCTCAAAATGAAGCGTTGCGTTAGCGTTTTGATACTGTTTCTTTTATGGACTTTGAGTCTCCTTTGTTTTTCAATGAAGCCATGGCATTTCACAAATTTAAGGGTAGAAGAACCACCAAAATTCACGTGGAAGTTGAACAAGATTCCATTGTTTATCATACTCATGAATTTCGTCCTATTCGTTTTACAAGAACAAGATCGAGTTCCAGTTCAAGTTCTAGTTCTCCTGGTTCCAATGTTTATCGTGTTTCTGATGATTCATCTTCGGAGCCAGAGGGTAATTCATCTTCACATTCTTCTCCTCCTTCTCAATCAGAACATGTTAATGTAGTAGATGAACCAATAGAGGGAAAGCAAGACCCTTTGACCCATTAGGATATTATTCTGATCCTATTGGTCAAGGAAGTCAAGGTGGGGTAGGTTCTAATTCCCCACATTCATCTAATATCAATGCTCCTCAGTCTCCAATCAATTGGGAGTTAATTGCGGCTGAAAGTGCACGCTGGCATCCAACTTCGGAAGGGGGTACACAATCTGAATAGAGAGAGGAAGCTGAGAATAGGAATAAAATGTTTTTTTGGGCTTGGTGATGAATTACAAGTTTTGGTTCACTCTGCTTTGCCAGTTTCAGATCCTGCTGAAAGGGGTCCACAAGAGCAGTTGATGAATCAGATCAATCCAAATCCAGTTCAGAGTGCTTCTTCGATGGATGTAACACCACAGGCACAGGTGGCGGGTGAAGGCATTGGTAGTCATCAGGCTCAGTGTATAGTGACTCGGTGACTCTCAAGGTTCCTTCCTATGATGGTTATTTTGGGCCTTTTGGCCTAATTCTTTCAACAATTCCGGGGCACTAAGAAGAGCGTTAGTGGGCTCACTTTTCAACATTTGCTCACTTTGAAGCAGTCTTCTCATAGGCTTATTGGGCCGTTTACTCTTAATTACTATATTATCTTTTCTTGGGCTGCTTTTCTTTTTCAACATTGGGCTTTGATGCGAAGTGTGACTAATACTTGTTCTCACTCTTCTCCTGTTTAAATCAATCTTTCTTCTTCTTCTTTGAAGCGGCAACTTCTTCTACCAGATGCATGTGTTACTAAACGTGTTTACGTTGTCATGATGTTCCTCGATCGAAGACATTTCATAAGATTGCTTTTACTGATCCAACAGGTCCGGTTGTGAAGAAACCTCGTCATGCACCTTCTGTTCCCTCTTATGATCGTCTTGCAAATCAACGGGTTCACGTGGAGGCTGTCCCGGATCAGCCAGCATGAGTATACTTGTGTGGAACTGTGGGGGTTTGAGTTGCTCCCTGACAGTTCAACGTATGAAGCAACTCCTTTTTGAGCATTCTCCTCAATTGGTTTTTATTGCGGAAACATTGCTCAGTTTTGAAAGTGCTTCATCTCTAATTGATAAGTGGGGCTTTGAAAATAGTTGTGGAACTAGTGTTGAAGGTAGAAAAGGAGGTATTATTTTGGCTTGGAAAGGTTCAGTACAATGTCAACTGTTAGATATTTCACCTAATTGGATCCATGTGTTAGTAGTTGATGGTGCGGGTATTGAATACAACCTTAACTATGTGTATGGCCCTACGCATCTTCCGGAGCGACCATTTTTGTTGGCAAAAGCTTACTTCTTTTTCAAGGGATGCTCATCTTTCGTGGATTCTCCTTGGTGACTTCAATCAAGTCCTTTGTCAGTCCGAGAAATTGAGCGTGAATTGTAATATCCCTGGCGTGGAAGATTTTGAAATTTTTTTGCATGATGCTTGTTTAATTAACTTGCATCCCCAGGGTAATTGGTTTACTTGGACTATTGGTAGAATTGGTGAAGGGGCAGTTTGGGAAAGGCTAGATAGGGCTTTATGTAATGTAGCTTGGTTGAATGCTTACCCTCAAACTAGTGTTTTTTGTTTACCTATATATACTTCGGATCATAGTCCTTTTGTTGTTTTTTTGCATGACACTGTTCCTCGTAAACCTTGCCCTTCTCGTTTTGAGGCAATGTGGTTGCTTGATGACTCTTGTAAACAAGTTGTTAGTGATGCATGGAATATAAATATATCGGGTTCTTTAGCGTATCTTTTTGTGTCCAAATGTCGTAATGTTATGTCCTAATTAAAGCGATGGAATAGAGAGGTCTTTGGTCATGTCCCTTCCAAAATTTCCACACTTCAACGGCAGATTACGGCTCTTCAGCAACAAGTGGGAGATCATGTTCAAGATGTCACAATTTCTGTAACAGAAGCTTCTTTGCGAAATGAGCTTGAAAACTTACTTGACCAAGAAGAACTTCTTTGGGCAAAAAAGTCTTGTCAAATGTGGTTATTGCAAGGGGATAGGAATACAAAATATTTTCATACTCTTGTCAAGAAACGACGAGTTAATAATCGCATCTCGAGGATCAAATTGGATTCTGGGGAATGGTCACTGTCTTACAGTGAGATGGAAAGTGTTGTAGTTGACTATTTTTCTAATGTTTATTCCATGGACCATGACATTCCTGTTATGGATATCTATCAATCACTTGAACATCTCAACATTCCTCGACTGACAAATCAAGAACAAGATGATTTGATGTCTCCTGTCACTCAGGAGGAAGTTGAAGCTGTGATTTTCAAGATGAAGTTTGATAAAGCTCCGGGGCCTAATGGTTTACCTCCATTGTTTTTTCAGTCTTTTTGGCCATTGATTCGACATGATCTTATTCGGTTAGTGCAATCGTTTTTTACTCGGGGTTTTCTTCTCAAAGAGCTCAATCGTACTTTCATCACTCTGGGGCCGAGGCCTTTGTAGATATTGGGGACGCCCAAGATTAGGTTTATGTAATTTTTAGGGTGTTTACCCTTTGTAAACGGGTGGACGCCCTCTCATTTTTGGCATTCAATGAGAATAGTTTTTTGCAAAGAGTTTTCTCTTGCTTTCCTTTTTACTTCTGGGCAAAAAGTCGTGTATGCAGTTTCTCTTTTCGTAGTTATCTCTTTACGTCTGGGTAAAAGGAGTTTTGCATGAGCACCGTGTGATCAGGACGGTTTGTATGCGATTTTGCTAGCATGGTTTGTCGAACGTTCGGTTTGTGTTTTTCGCACCCAAGGGGTTTTTACCGCGCTACTGGGGGAAATTTAGATTGGCCCTGGGGGCGCTTAGCGTTATTGGGGCGGTCGAGCCCATTGTCCTGTGGCAGGACTTAAGCGAGTACTTTGCAAAGTTGAAGTCTTGTCTCTAGCTGAAAAGAAGTACTTTTGATAATAGACAAAATGGTTACATTCATGCAGCCTCGGTCGGGCTAGCCTTAGTTAGGTTGAAGGTAAGCAAAATGTTTACGTTCGGATTGCCCAAGTCAGGCGAGCCTTAGCCAGGCTAATAATCCTAAATTCGAAGTAGAGACATATGCGAATTAAAGGTAATGTGATAGTGCAAAGTGCGTTCAGAGCCTTAAGCGGAGGTTAGGTCCGGGCGGGCGGACTCTGGCTTCTTTTCTCCTGACTCTTTGGCCTCGGGGGGTTCCTTGCGTGTTTCTTTGGGCCCAAGGCAGGCGACCTTGACGGTCTTGGTTAAGCTCGTTGCGTAGCATGCTCGCACCAGTGTTTGGTCCGCCATGATTTCTCCAACCCCGTGGAGTGTTGGGAACTTCATTGTGAGCTGTGTGGTGGACACTACAGCTCTGAGTTTATTTAGGGACGGTCGCCCTAGGATAGCATTGTATGCTGATGAAGCTGAGACGATGATGAAGTCTACATCAAGGCTCGCGACCTTTGGCAAAGTGCCCATTGTTGTTCGGGCGGTGATGATTCCTTCTGCTAGAACCTGGGCTCCTGAGAACCCTATGAGCGTGCCGGGGAATGGTCTTACGCTGGCTTCATTCAACCCGAGCTTTCTGAAGGTGTCGAAGTAGAGAACGTCTACTGAAGATCCTTGGTCGATCAAGACTCTCTTAACTTCGTAGTTGGCGATTATAGCGGTCACTACCATGGGGTCGTCGTGGACTGGTCCCTCTAGGTTAGTGAGGTCGAAGGTGATGGGATCTCCCTTGGCTTCGCTCCTCTTCTTGTGCTTCAGAACGTAATCGAGGGCGAGTATGGAGCGTTCCATCCTCTTCTTGTTTTGCGGTAGGGAGGAGGTCCCTCGCTGTAGTCCGCCTGCTATGACGTTGATGACCCCGCGGGTAGGCGCTTGGTCGTCGGCTTCTCGGGGGTGTTTGGCATTAGCCCTGCTTCCTTCCTTGATGAATTTTCCGAGTTGTCCCTTCCGGATTAAGTCCTCGATCTGATCCCTCAGGTGGATGCAATCGTTGGTTTCGTGCCTATAATCCTTGTGGAATTGACAATACTTGAACTTATCCACCGCCCTTCATGTTTTACGTCGTTTGACCTGCGGGGGGAAGCTGAGCATGTCCGAGTGATAAATCTCTTCCAATACCCCAACATGAGACTTGTTGAGGGGTGTGTAACTTGTGAACCGTCCCCTGGGAGGTGTTCGTGGTCGAGGTGGTGGCCTCTTCCTATTCTTCTCCTTGGGGGCTTGGTTCTCGGTTCCCGTCTTTTCCTTCTTCTTCTCTGCGTGCTCCATGTCGGCCCGGCTTATTAGGAATTTTCTCATCTTGTCCTTGGCGATCTGAGCATTTTCCTCTTGAATAAACCATTCCGCACGGTCCATAAGCTCCTGTAAGGTGGAGACGGGGCATCTATCGAGTTCCCCGTAGAATTGTGAGCATTGAAGACCTTGCTTTATGACAAAGATGGCGACGGCGTCTTGGAGGCCTCGAACTTGGAGCGAGAGCTTGGTGAAGCGGGTCAGGAAGACTTGCAGGGTTTCTCCTTCCTCCTGGTGGAAACCGATGAAAGAATCTTCGTTTTTCTGGTATTCTTTGCTGCTGGCGAACTGTGTGAGGAAGTTCTGCGCCAGCTGTTCGAAGCTGTGGATCGAATTGGTGGGCAGCAAGGAGAACCATCTCAAGGCGGCCTCCTTCAGGGTCGACGAGAACACTTGACACTGTTGGCCATCCGTCATGCCCAATATCGACATGGCTGAGTTGAAGGTGTTTAGGTAATCTCGCGGATCGGTTTCTCCGCCATATGGTTCGATGTGGAAGGGCATTTTGAAACCCATGGGTACGTGCTCATTCAACTTAGATGGACACGTCAGCACTTAACTTAAGAAATTGACAGAAGTGGATGGAAGGACCAATATGAAACTCCGTGCAAACATAAAGGACCAATTTAAACTTTTTGAAACATAAAGGACCAATATGAAATTCTGTGCAAACATAAGGGACCAATTTGGGGTTTTGACCATAAAATCCCTAAATTTTTCATTAATACTTAATGTTAATTACATACACTGGCATATGACAAAGGTATCTCCCTGCTTCCATTAATTTTCGGTCTAGACCAGGGTATCCACCGTCGAACACAGTGACTAATCCCCTCGCTGAATTGTAGGCACCTCGAAGGGTGGGACAGCTGGCCCAAGGATTTAAAGCTGCTCCATACCCAAGGCAGGAATCGAACCCCTGACACTTGGTTAAGGATGGATGAGTCCCTTCCACTTAACTACACCCCTTGGGTTCCTGCTTCCATTAATTTGAATGAAGTTGTGTTGTGAGAATGAAAAAGAAAAGAACAAAAATCCCTTGCCCATTTAGTTTTAGTAGGTGTATCTTCTGGACGATAGATAAATGCTTGTCATGTGCCAAAATTAAAGGACTAAAATGAAACTTGAAATAAAGTTAAGGGAATAAAGTATTAAAGTGATACCAATAAAATTTAAGGGACTAAAATGAAATTTAAAACAAAATTAAAACACCAAAATGATACCAATCAAAATTAATGAACAAAAATGAAACTTAAGACATAATCAAGGTACATAAGTAACACCAAATTATGGGACCAAAAATACTTTTCATCATTCTAAATTAGTGCTTGCGCCCATGTTTGGGGTTGACGGAACACATCCAAGCCTATTTCAAGAATATAGCTGCACGCGCCAAAGTACAAATGAAAGTCACCTGCAGCAACCATAGGGTGCCGTGCCCACGTTTAAACCAATCATTGCACCGTGCGTCACACGCGCTACTACTGCGCGGAGTTCCATTTCCGCGCTATACCCACTGTCAAACTCTCACGCCCTCACTTGCATTTTTTTTCCTTAGTGCCTCTCAGTATTATACTCTTTTAGTCTGTGTGGAGTCTCTGAGCTACAAGGCCAATACTATCACATTCACACCACACCACACCACACCACACCACACCACACCACACCACGTTCTTCACTCATCGATATCCCAACGTCGTCTTCTCAATCTCCGATTAGGTTTTCTATTTTTTTTTTGACTTAAAAGAAGAGATGTTTGCGGTGAATCCGACGAATTCTCTCATCAAGTCAAATCTCTCCGACGACGACGTCGTCTTCCGTCGATCTCCGCCGATCTTTCCCGGTGCTTTCAGTCGACGACGCCGGAAGATCTGTTTTCCGGCTACCGGCTCGCGGTTCAACCGGAATGCCAAGATTCAAGCTGTGATCAGTAGTAGTGGCGACAAGACGGTTGAGACGACGGTGGAAAGCGAGAAGACGAACGGCTCGCTGCTATCTTCTTCGGGAAGCGAAGGGATCGAAGTGAGGGCGGTAGTGACAATCAGGAAAAAGATGAAGGAGAAGATTACTGAGAAGTTAGAGGAACAGTGGGAGTACTTCGTCAACGGCTTCGGCCAAGGGATCCAGATTCAGCTTATCAGCGAAGAAATTGATCCTGGTTAGTTTAATTTACAACTTTTTGGCCTGTTTAATTAATTAATTTATTTTTCTGTTTAACATATATTTAATTTTTTTCTGCTTCCGTTGACGTGCATGAAGTTAAGGATCTTAATCACGACAGTTCTGTGACTCTTTTTTTTTTTTGGCCTTTCCTATATTTGGTTTCTTTATATATATCAAATGCATTATTGTGATATCATGAATTCAACCATTAGTCCATTACGTTCTTTCTTCGTGTTTTGGCTGTGATCATAATCTTTTTGTTCTTGTTGGATCCGGTGCAAATAATTTTTCTGTGCCTATGCATGTGGGCTTTTAGATTAATTGGGATTCACACACTTAGATTTCTCTTCATTATTCATTATTGATATTCTTCAGTACTCACTTTTTCCCTCCTCTCTCTCTCTCTCTTTGTCCTTCCTCAACTCACAAAATTTCCACCACTTCACTTTTTTAATTTGTTTGCCCTTTTTTGGCTTATTGATTTCTTTTTTGATTCTTTTTCTTCAAAATACAATAATAATGCACATTTTTTTTATTTGTGAAGTAATAATAAAGACTTACAAGGATCTATTATGAATGTATTAATAACAAAATTATTATTAATATTAGTAAATATCATCATCTTAAATGGATTAGCATAAAATTGTTATTAATATTGATAAATAATCTCACAAGACTATTTAGTGATGATATTTGTCAATAACAATAATAATTTAGTTCTTAATTCATTTATAGTAGGTCTTTATAAATATAAGTCCCTATTATTACTTCACAAATAAAATAAAAATTTACATTTAAAAAAAATTGTATGGTAATTATAGAAAAATAATTTGCACCAAATCTAATATCGGACTAGATACAAGATTTTAAGTCACTGCCTTTTTATTTAGCTAGAATCAAGGCAAGGGGGAGAAAAAAACAGGTTTTTTTGGTCTACTAGCTTCTGCATGTTTTAAAATGTCAAGCTTGATTTACTACTAATAAATAATTAAGATTTATGCCAGAAAGTCATTTGTCTTTTTATTCTTTTATTAGTCATTGTTTACTTCTATCCATAATGCAATAATGCATAGCAGAAGGTAAGTGGACCAGTCTCAAGTATGAAGGATGGGAGATTGGATTTTTAAAGTTGAGATTTTTTAAAATTTTTGAAGTTATTTTTTTACAAATTTTTTTTAATTTCTAAACTTACCACCAATTAAAAGTTAGTATTATATCAATTTCAAAAACTTTAAAAAAATTTAACTTTAAAAATCCAATCTCAAAATTTGATGGTCCGGGCATGTTTAGAATATTTCTCTGGCTTCTAATTTATTGTTTGGACAATATATTCTAGTTGCCTCCAAATCTTATGACACTAGACTGGACAGTGTGAAAAAGAGAGAGTGGGTGAGTGTTACTGTAGTTAGAATTTACACGTGAATCCACTCAATCTCTCTCTTTTTCCTGTGTGATTCAATACTATACTTGGGTATTTTCTTTCGGTCAGAAAAGAAAATGGAAAGGAAGATAGAGAGAGAATATATTTATTATGTTTGTTAGTAAAAATTGAGAATAAAAATAGCATGAAAATATATTAAAATTATCACTTTATTTTTTATATTAAAATAAAAAAATTATAATTGTATAAAATAAAAGGTAAAATACATATTTTATATTTTCTTTTTTAATTATATATATTTTTTAAAATAAAAAAAATAAATAAATAACATGTGAAGCTTACCTGTCTTCTTTCTTCCATCACTATTCTCCTTCTTACCCCAAATCTAAACTCTTTAGCCTCTAGGTGCGTCAAAGGAGGACTCAATTTGATTGTTGTCATTATTTCTTTCTTTTTTTTTAAAAAAGCAACTTACACTTTTGTCTATGACAAAAAAAAAACCTACACTTTTCTCTGAAGATTTAAGAACTTATAATTTTATTTTTTATTAAAATATTATTAATTTTTAAAAATTTATAATATATTATAAAAATATATTTAAAATTTATTATTTTATTTAATTTTAAAAAATTATATTAATCAAATTAATATTTAATTATATAAACATATGAGTATTTTGGTAAAAAGAAACGAATAAAATTATAATTTTTTTTTATTTCTCATGGTAGAAGAATGTAATTTTTTTAAAATAGAGTGAAAGAAAGTGTAATTTAAGAATATTTGTTCATTTATTTATTTTTCAAATAAATTGTAATATATATCAACTCAACTGCATTGCGATGAGGAAATGTCAAGTTGACCACTTGACCTTTTGATTAAGAGGGGGAAGAGGGGACTTGGGGTTTTGTTCTGTTAAGTAAGAATTATTGTTTTGGGATTAATGGTGAGCCACACAAAAGGAACATCATTGTACACATGCTCATCAATGTCCACCACCACCACCACTTTGTCTGTCATCCTTCATCATGACGATGGTGCCATCCACTTCACTTCTCTCTTCTTTTACCAAATCAATTTTAGAGAAAATTACAAACACACACACGCGCATATATATATATATATATATAAAAGTTATCGAGAGAAAGTTACAACACATATAAACACACTTCATTACATTACAATGTTGGATGTAACAGTAATAAGATGAGAATGAAAATAAAAATGAGAATGTTGAAAGGAATGAGAATAGTAATGTGAAAATGATATGATATGAATAGAATAAAAAAAGTATAAAATGACCATTTTACCTTTATAATAAAAGTGGGAATGAAATAAAAATAAATAAAAAAATAAAAATAAAGATATAATTTTATCACATTACAAAAAATAAAATGTGTTTAATAAAAAATATTAAGAAAATCCTAAATTATAAAAAAGATTAGGTCAATTTTCACAGCCAAACCAATCCAACTTGCCATAAGTTACAATCAGCAACACAATTTCAGAGTCTTCGTTTTATTATTTATATTAATAGAGTACAACTTGAACAAAATATTATATTGAACACGAGTGCCTTGCATCTCGGGTCTGCTCTGTAATTTATGTTATCTAATATCTATATATATATATTAAACGAAAAATTATTTTAGACTTATTTTTTCAAAAGAAAATTTAATTTTTAAAAAAAATGTTAAAATCTTGACGGCAAATTGGCAACTCTATTTTAAAATAAAAATTTTGAATTTTATTTTATTTGAAAATTCATCATTTGGCTGTGACAAGTGACAACTGTTTTATTATTATTATTTTTCAATTACCGAAAACTTCTTACCCAACTATGGAGTCAATCATATTCAGTCACTTTCCCTTAAAATTACCGTTTTACCATTTTTCTTTTGTCAGTTACTAATTCGGGAAAAAGCGTCCAAACTTCTGTGAGAGGATGGCTGCCTAAGCCATCGAACCTTTCTTACATTGTGGAATACACTGCCGATTTCACGGTCCCAAATGAGTTTGGATTCCCTGGGGCTATTCTCATTACCAATCTTCATAGCAAGGAGTTCTACTTGTTGGAGATCGTCATTCATGGCTTTGACGGAGGACCCATTTTCTTCCCAGCAAATACATGGATTCATTCGCGCAATGACAATCCTGAGAGCAGAATCATATTCAAGAATCAAGTGAGAAACTGTCAAAAGCACTTACCCTTTTCTTCCTCTTCTTTTCTTTCATAAAACTTTAAAAGTATGAGTTTCATCCCAATTCTATATCAATTTTATCCCTGAAATTTTGATTGTTCCCTCTATAAACTTTTAATTTGTCAGCAATTTTATCCCTTTGTTATTTTTTTGTGAAAATTTTGATCCTTACTCTAACTTCATATAAATAACCAACACATATATGTAAATATAGATGTTCAGTGGCTTCTAACGTTAAATGAGATATAAAATTATATATTTAGTTACAGTGTTTCATTGATTTAATCTTGATAATGTTCAATGATAATTAAATTGACGAAATTGTAGCTAAATATATGACTTTATATTACAATCAACATCTAGGGCCGCGTAGACACCCACATTGGTATCTGCTATTAATTAAGTAGAGGGATGGATACGAGAATGGATCCTCTACATTATAAGGTGAAGTGCTCTCTAAAGTGGGGAGAGAGATAGAAAGAAAAAATTGTGGGTCCTACATTTTCACAATTTCTCTTTCTTAGTTGTTCTCTCTATCTTTCTCTTTACTTTAGTTACAAATTAAAATTAGTTACAAATTAAAAGTTTAGAGATGTAATTGACAAAAAAAATAAAATTTAAGGACAAAATTAACAGAGACTTTCTAATTTGAAACAAAATTATAATTTTGCCTAAAAGTTACCATACTTTGTGGAATTGTTTCTCACTAAAGTGTAGCTTGCGTACAGGCATACTTACCATCAGAAACACCAGCTGGCATTAAAGATCTTCGAAGGGAGGACTTACTAAGCATGAGGGGCAGAGGGAAAGGTGAGAGAAAGCCTCATGATAGAATCTATGATTATGCTCCTTATAACGACTTGGGAAATCCTGATAAGGACGAGGACCTTGCTAGGCCTGTCCTTGGGAATGATGAGAGACCTTATCCTAGGCGCTGTAGAACTGGCCGGCCTCCCACCACAACCGGTATGTAAATTGCATTATTATTAGAGATTAGTAATCTAATAATTTCAAAGATCATAATACATTTTTTTATTCATAACGATAAATTCGTTAGTCCTTGAGCCATTAAAAGTTAATGGTGCATGCAGGTGATGTGATTTGTTAAATGATAACGTGAAACTATTAAGTATTTTTTTAGCTGTCAAATATGCTTGTCTACATGAAAAAGTGTTATCCCAACACCTAGTTATGTTTTAATAATGAATAAAAAAATAAAAAATGCAAAACATGACTAGGCACTGTGATGATATTTTTTCCATTTAGGTAGAAAATTTCTTTCTTTGTGCCACATTATTCATGGAATGACTAATAGCATTCATTATGTGGGCCCTCAAGTTTGAAAAGTGAAGAATTAGATTAATGTTATTAGTTAGTAAAAAATAATGTGGCGCAACACATGTTCCTAAGAATTTCTCCATGTAGGCAAGCTTATTTGGCATACAAAAAACACTTAATGAGTTCACGTTATCATTTAACATTTAAATGACCAGTGACCATGTCACCTGCTTGTGCCCGTTAACAATTAATGACGTAAGAACTAATGAGTTGACCATCATAATCTTTCAAGACCGAAAAGTATATCATAAATTTATTATCATTCAAGACTAAATCGTTAGGTTTCTTTACCCTTATTATTATGTTCTTTTTCAATATGCAATTTTGACATTTGGAAAAACATTTCTAATCTTGCTGGCAAATATGACTTGTGTGTGTTCAATTTAAATAGATCCACTAAGTGAGAGTAGAATTGAAAAGCCCCATCCTGTATATGTGCCCCGGGATGAAACTTTTGAAGAAATCAAGCAGAACACTTTCTCTGCTGGAAGGTTGAAGGCTCTATTCCACAATCTTATTCCCTCACTTGCTGCTACATTATCAAGTTCAGACATTCCTTTCAAGTGCTTTTCGGACATTGACAAGCTTTATACTGATGGATTTGTTTTGAGAGATGAAGAGCACAAAGACATTGCGGAGAGTCTGTTATTAGGAAAGATGATGAAACAGGTCCTCAGTGTTGGGGAGAAGTTAATGAAATATGAAATCCCAGACGTTATAAAAAGTATGTTACTTCTACTGTTTTCCTTACTAGTTTCATTAGCTTATGTTAGTTTTGTATGCATATTTTAATCAGTTTCAAAACCATATTCATATCAATGGTACTGCTTTAACTGGTCCAGGGGATAGATTCTCTTGGTTACGGGACAATGAATTCGCAAGGCAAGCTCTAGCTGGGGTTAATCCTGTAAACATAGAGTTGTTGAAGGTAATTTTAGTAGACAAAAGTACTTTTTTGTTCCCAAACTATAGAGTCTGTCAATTCCATTGTCAATTGTGTCTTTAAACTCGTAATTTGCAACCAATTTTGCTCTTTACCCTAACTCTTCTAATAATTGAAAGCATATGCAAATGTAGTTTTCTACATAGTTTTTAATGGTAAATGTAATACTAAATCATATTTTTAGTTACATTGTTTCGTTAATTTAGTTACGGTTATCACTATGTTAGTACAAAATGAACAATGCAATATCATGGCTAAATTGACAAAATAATATGTAACTAAATATATGACTTGACATCACAATTAGTAATGGAGGACCACATAGACAGTCTTATTTGTATTTGCGGTTAATTATTTGGACGGAATTGGAGTGAATGGCAAAATTGCTTACCAATTAAAAGCTTAGGAACATAATTGATAACAAATTAAGTTTAGGTACCAAATTGACAGAGACCCTATGGTTTAGAGACAAAAAAATACTTTTTCCTTTTCATAATTATCAATGCCATTGCTTGAGTTTTACTTTGTTTTTTTTTTGGCCTGATTTTACTTTGTTTATTTGCGGTATCTTTAGGGGTTTTCTGTCTTCCGCAGGAATTTCCTCTTCGCAGCAAACTAGACCCTACTGTTTATGGACCTCCAGAGTCAGCAATAACAAAGGAATTGCTTGAGCAAGAACTTGGAGGAATGAGCTTGGAAAAGGTTTGCTATATATTATTTTTCATGCCTGTTTACCAGACATATATTCAAATTCCTATAACAGAAGAGTGCAATTTCGATTCCTTAATTTTGACTCAGGTTTCAGTTTAGTCCTTTAAGTTTGATTGGTTTCACTTTAGTCTTTTTCACTTTAAAAAACCAACTAAATTTTTTCTAATTCTTAACATTGATAATTGACTTAATGCAAAATGTTGAGTTAGGCAATTTCAATATCTCTATGCCATATTATTACCAATATTATTAGTCAATTAATCTTACATGTAAAAACAACAACAAATTTGGAAGTAGTGCTACATTTAGATTTAGGTTTGATGGTACCTAATTTGGATATAATATAAGAGTTTTCTTTTTGTAAGAACCATGGGTATTTCCATACTTTCATTTTAACGATTTAGGCGAAGATTAATCTCATTAAAATTGAGCAGGACTTAAAGGGTGACAAAGTTCTCCCAACTAAGTTTTAAACATAACTGCATTCTCTAAGTTCGAATTGGAGACCCTTGGATAAGGTGGAACAATCCCTTGTCAGTTGATCTACGTGCTTGGTGGTTGGACATTAGAATTTAAATATGATTTTTTTTTTTTTTACATTTAAGATTAGTAGACTGATAATATTGATAATAAAATGGTATAGAGACTAAAATTGGTTCCATTTCAGTATTTTTTGTTAAGTAAATTAATGGTGTTAAGGATTAGGAAAATTTTGATTGATTTTTTTTAAGTTAAAAGACTAAAGTGAAACAAATTATTAAAGGACGAAACCAAAATTAAAGTCAAGTATCAAGTATCAACCTTACCCCTTACTTCTACATTGGCAGGCTATTGAGGAAAAAAGACTCTTTATCTTAGATTTCCACGACATGATTTTGCCATTTATCAAGAAGATAAACTCCTTGCCTGGGAGGAAATCCTATGCTTCTAGGACAATGCTCTTGTATACTCCTAGAGGTATTCTGCGGCCCATAGCTATTGAGCTTTCACTTCCTCCAACACCTTCATCACTATGGAATAAGCGAGTTTATACACATGGACATGATGCTACAGCACACTGGATTTGGAAGTTAGCAAAAGCTCATGTTTGCTCAGTTGATGCTGGCATCCATCAACTAGTTAATCACTGGTAAGACACAATGACATTTGATCATGCAATTTCTAATTTCCAACATGGGGCCATCGATGCAATAAATGGAAAAAAAAAATCTAGTTACAGTGTGACTATATATCACTTCAACTTAAGGAAAATAAATTTTATAGTACAGTCATAAGACCTGTATTATTGTATTATACTAATATTGGACAATAAAAAGTTAACACAAGTAAAAATTCAACATTGCAGAAATGAAAATGTTGTGTTGGATGAGTGTACACACACGAAAGAATAGGATAATGAATGATTGCACTATACAGAAAGTCTTGGTAACACCTATCATGAAAAAGTTAGTAGAAACACGTCTTAGGTAGTTTGGTTATGTATAAAGAAGGCCGTTAGAGGCTCCTATACATAGAGTTGACCATAATTTGAGGTAGGGGAAGACCAAAGAAAAAAAAACTATTTAAGATGGATTTAATTATTAATATTATTTAATAAAAAAAAAACTTTGTTTGTTGTTGTCGTCGTCGTCGTCGTCGTCGTATTGTGACTATAATACTTCTAGAACTGTGGAAATTTGAGAAAATCCTGATTGAAATCCAATTCTAAACTGGGTATTCTGGAAAATATATTGGCAAATTTTGGTTTGCAGGTTAAGGACTCATGCATGCATGGAGCCATATATAATTGCTACTCATAGGCAGCTAAGCTCAATGCACCCAATATACAAGCTCTTGCACCCTCATATGCGCTATACTCTGGAAATTAATGCACTTGCTCGGCAGAATCTAATAAATGGAGGAGGAATAATTGAGGCTTCCTTCAGTCCAGGAAAGTATGCAATGGAGCTCAGTTCAGCAGCTTACAAGGATACGTGGCGGTTTGATATGGAGTCCCTTCCAGCAGATCTTATTCGAAGGTAAATTCCTTATATATTGGAAAACTTGCAATGCTTAAACCCTTTTCTTTTAGATGTTCCCATCCTGTCTCTTTCCAGCTTATAGTGACTAGCTTAATGACTTTGTGACCAATGTTTTCCTTCTTATTTCTCTTCTAGGTTTACTTTGACAAGAACTGGACTTATATGCAATTTCTTATATCTTTACTATCAAGTTTTTTAATCAAAATAAAACATGAAATATTTTAAAAAAAATAACCAATCATGGGAGAATTGAGTTTTTAAATCATACACGTACCGGTTTCCGATTTAACAACTTTATGACAAAAATACAAAAATTGCACCAAAGTTTTTTTGCCTTTTGGCAAAAACTTTAGTAACATAAAATGATGACGTGACATCACACATGTAACACTAATGACACAGTCATTCATAAAGACACACTAAAACGGCGGCATTTCTTCTTTTTCTTAATATGAAGAAGTGATGTTGCTTTGAGTAATTAGTCAACATTAATATGGAGAATTGACCTCGTTTTGAATGATGAATTAGCATTAATATTACATGTGTGATGTGATGGGCCCACTAGTGATGCTGGGTTGAGGGTTTATTCTAGAAGGAATAGAGGGACAGGTGGCAGTAAAAAGGAGAACAGGGACAGTAACGGAATTGCAGCAGAGTAATCAATTATTTCCATAGCAATTTATGAGTGGAAGGATGGTATATGGGCAGGGGGAGGCAAGATTTCCCTTATGGAAGGGAGAGACTAGCCTCTCGAATAGCTAGGTTATCTTATCTTACTGTTTTCTTATGTTATTGTGCTGCAGTTGTGAGTGAGGTTTATATGTTTTCAGTGCTGGTTTACTATCATCTGATTGAGTATATTGCTGCATTAGTTTCAGTGCAGCTGCTATATTGAATATATTCAGTATTTCTTTAGTTTTGCCTAGTGTTAGGTACTAAGTGATGTAGGACTGACTAGAATAGAAAAAGGAAAAGAGAGAAAAAGGGAGAAAAGAGAAATGGAGAGAGGAGTGAGAATAAACTTTTAAAATCATATTCTATTCATCAAGTCTGCTTATAAAAGAGAGAGGGCTGAATATATATAGGCACCCCAAGTCAACAATAATAAACACAATACTCACCCTAATAATTAAGCAAATTACAAGTTTCAAAAATAATAAAACTAGGTTCATGTATCAACTTCAAAAGATATCATTTCCTAGGTGCAATTTAATTCTTCATTAAATCTTTTTCCTTCTTCCTAGATAGCATTAATTCTTTTTTTCATTCTAGAATATATTTTCATAATTATTTAATTCTCTGTTACTAAGACAAATCAATTGCATTTCAAAACTTTTGGGACAAAATTGACCAGAAATTAAATTTAAGGACGAAATTGAAAAATAATGTAAAGTTTGAAGACATAAAAAATGTTTTAGCCTCTAATTTTCATACTACTACATTGACATACCAGTGGCATATTAATACTTTTTCATTTTTCACAGAGGCATGGCTGAAGAGGACCCTTCAATGCCCTGTGGTGTAAAACTGGTCATTGAAGACTACCCTTACGCAGCAGATGGACTCCTAATCTGGTCTGCCATAAAAGAATGGGTAGAATCATATGTAGCACACTTCTACTCTGACCCAAATTCCATCACATCTGATGTTGAGCTCCAAGCATGGTGGAGTGAAATCAAATGTAAGGGTCACCATGACAAAAGGAATGAGCCTTGGTGGCCTAAACTTGACACCAAAGAGGACCTTTCTGGTATACTTTCCACAATGATTTGGGTTGCCTCAGGTCAACATGCTGCAATCAATTTTGGACAATACCCTTTTGGGGGGTATGTGCCTAACCGCCCTACCCTTACGAGAAGACTCATCCCTCAAGAGAACGAACCTGATTATGACAAGTTTATGCAAAATCCTCAGCACGTTTTTCTCTCATCGTTGCCTACTCAACTTCAAGCTACGAAAGTAATGGCAGTTCAGGACACACTGTCCACTCATTCACCTGATGAGGAGTACTTGGGTCAAATCAACCCACTGCATAGTCATTGGATCAATGATCAAGAAGTACAGAAACTGTTCAATAAATTCTCTGCTAGGTTGGAGGAGATAGAGGAAATAATAAATGCCAGAAATAAGGATATACGTCTGAAAAATAGAAGTGGTGCTGGTGTCCCTCCCTATGAACTATTGCTTCCTTCATCAGGACCAGGTGTAACTGGTCGTGGAGTGCCCAATAGCATATCTATATGATGTTTTGTAACTTGTTTAATTGGATAGGATATATTCTGTTTCTTTGAGATGCATAGTTTGTTGGCAGAACTAGAAACCATTTAGATTTAATTATACATATATATGGTAAAAGTACCTTTGCTGTCCTAAAGTTTGTTGCAATGTTTGTCTATCCTTAAACTTTTATTTTGTTCATACCTAACCCCAAACTTTACTTTTTTATTCACTCATACCCTTTTTGCTAACAATGTTAACATGGTTGACGAAAGTTGCTGACGTGGACGCTGACTGTGTATTTCTTTTTTCCACCTCATTTTCCTCTATCAAATAAGCCCCAAAAGTTTCTATCAAGTTGTCAAAATAGCCCTCAAAGTTTCTGACATATTGTCAAATTAGCCCCTTAATGTTTGTGTCACTATTTTTTCTGTAGGGTTTACTTTCAGCACTGGATAAGTTATTCCCTGACATTGATCAGTGATTATGTGGGCATCATTTGTACAACAAATTCAAAAAGAAATTTCCTGGTCTACACTTGAAAAAATTGATGTGGAATGCAGCAAAGGCTGGCTACTTACCCACAAGAATGGGAGAGGGCGATACTAGAGAATCAGAAGGTGAATGAATCTGCATACCAACATCTCTGATCAACGCTAGGGAGTAACTCATTAAGTGCTGGAAGTAAACCCTACAGAAAGAATAGTGATACAACCATCAAGGAAAAATTTGACAGTATGGCAGAAACTTTGAGGGCTATTTTAACAACTTGACAAAAACTTTAGGGGCTTATTTGACAACTTGCAAATGAGGTGGAAAAAGAAATACACAGTCAGCGTCCACGTCAGCAACTTCCGTCAACATGTTAACGGTGTTAAGGGTATGAGTGAACAAAAAACGAAATTTTGAGAGTAGACATGAACAAAATAAAAGTTTGGAAGCAAGGCTTGAACATTATAGTAGACTTTGGGGCAGCAAGATACTTTTATCTAAATATATTTATTGAAAGCCAAAATTGGTAAGCTTTATTGCCTCTCCCTTTAGTAGGAAGCAAGAGCATTAATATTAAAATTGTTAAAGATAAAAGGAAATAGGCTAAAGTACTATTTTGGTCCTCAATGTTTGCATGAAGTTTAATGTTGGTCCTCAATGTTTCAAAAGTTTAATGTTGGTCCTCAAAATTTTTTTTGGTCGATTTTGGTCCTCGAGGCTGACACCGTTTAAGTTTGCCGTTAAGTGATGATGTGGCACACCCTCTCTCTTACGTGTCATATTTTAATGGCGTGACATGCCACGTCAACGCCACATCATCCATTTTAGCCACATCATCTTCTTCTTTCCTCTTCCTCCTCCTCCTCCGCCTCCTTCTTCTTCTCTCTCTTTCAATCTGGGCTTCCACCACCACCACCCCACCGCTGGTGCCGCCGCCGCCACCATTTTCATTCTCTTCCTCATTCACACACCATCTTCTTCCCCCACTTTACTTTTTTCAGTGTTTAAAAAAGAGTGGCATCTTGCAATACAGGTAGCATTCGAGTATTCTGTAGAGTTCACCCTTTTATTAGCGGAGAAGAGAAAGACTTCTGAACCCATGAACAACGGCGAGGGATTTAAGGATCTCAATCGGCGAGTTTTCCGGTGCTTTTCTCGTCAACGCAGCCAACATCTCTCATTACTCATTCCCAATCACACACCCAAGTCCCGCAAGAACATCCTTCTTCAAGCACGCATCGATGTTCAATTCCATGAGAGGAAACGGCGGTGGTTGCCAACGGCTCTGCATCGAATCCGACGGGAGAAAGGGTCCCTGCTGCAAATGAATATGTTCTGGATCTCATACCAAAATGCTAGCGAGGAAACTCAGATCTGCTACAAATGGTGGCGATGGTGTGTGAATGAGGAAGAGAATGGAAATGGTGGCGGTGGCGGCGGCGCCGGTGGTGGTGGTGGCACCGGCGGTGGGCTGGTGGTGGTGGAAGCCCAGATTGAAAGAGAGAGAAGAAGAAGAAGGAGGAGGAGGAGGAGGAGGAGGAGGAGGAGGAGGCTAAAATGGATGATGTGGCGTTGACGTGGCATGATGTGGCATGCCACGTCATTAAAATATGACACGTAAGAGAGAGGGTGTGCCACATCAGCTTGTCACGTCATCACTTAACGGCAAACTTAAACGGTGTCAGCCTCGAGGACCAAAATCATCCAAAAAAAAACTTTGAGGACCAATATTAAACTTTTGAAACATTGAGGACCAACATTAAACTTCATGCAAACACTGAGGACCAAAATAATACTTTAGCCAAGGAAATATTATTGTCTAGTAAGTAGATTGAGGTTATTAGCAATCTTGAAAGATTGGTTTTCTTTTTAAGTCCATATACTTTATTGATTATTACTTGCAAAGAAGGCAACATATAAGGGGCAAAACTAGAGGTAAATCATCTATGTTTCAAAATTTTATATTAATTTTTAATTTTGTCTCTAACCATTTTATACGGTCAATTTTGTTCCAAAAAGTTATGAGTTACAATTGATTTCTTCCAACTCTTAATGCCATCTAAATTATTAATAACAAATGATGATACTACATTACACATATAACATTAAGGTCAAAACCCCAAATTGGTCCTTTATGTTTGTACGAAGTTTCATATTGGTCCTTTATGTTTCAAAAAGTCTAAATTGGTCCTTTATGTTTGCAAGAAGTCCCAAATTGGTCCTTCCGTCTACTTCCGTCAATTTTTTTAAGTTAAATGCTGACGTGGCGTGCTGACGTGTCCATCTAAGTTGACGTGTCATGCCACGCCATCGCCACCTCAGCGTTACGTCATCGCCACGTCATCACATATGATATTAGATGATGACGTGTCAATGACGTGGCGCTTACGTGTCATGACACGTCAGCTTAGATGGACACGTAGGAGAGATGAAATGTCCACGTCAGCACTTAACGGAAAAAATAAACGAACTTGGACGGAAGGACCAATTTGGAACTTCTTGCAAACATAAAGGACCAATTTAGACTTTTTGAAATATAAATGACCAATATGTAACTTCGTGCAAACATAAAGGACTAATTTGAGGTTTTGACCTAACATTAATGACTCATATATAATCTCTTCTTGGACAAGTGATGCTTCTTAATATAAAAAAGTGACATCGCTTTACGTGATGAGTCATTATTATGAAAATATATTGTTATTTTGAGTGATTAATTAACATTAATATTATTTATGTCATATTATGTAATTATTTATCATTAATAATTTAAGCAAGGTTAAGTGTTAAAGTGATATTGGTTTAGCTTTTGAGAGAAAATTGACCACAAAATAATTAAGAGACTAAATTAGAAAGTAGTATAAAATTTGTGGCTACAAAATGTGTTATTGTTAGAAAATAAATAAATAATAGTTTTTATACGTTTATCATTAAATTTGTTATTTGTAATATGAAAGATAACATTTTAATTTCTTTTTTTCCGTACTTCATTTTTATTAAAAAAAATTAATAATACAGATATACGAAATTGTATCTCTTGAAACAACCAACCAATCAATTGATTTTCGATAGGGGTGGCAATGGGTATCTAAGAAATAGATATATGTCTGATAGTATTCGTTCGAAAAAATTATCCGATGTTTAATGGATATCGGATATGGTACATATAGTAAAATATAACTATCCATTGGGTATTAGGTGGGTACGGATATTGGCTTCGGGTATCATATATCCATCCGAAATGAATGGGCAAATATGATACCCGATATCCGATATCCAAATAATATATATTATAAAATATAATATTAAAATATTAAATACAATATATATTATTAAATAAATTTTTGTGTATATATATTATTAAAATTGTTGTTTTTTATTTGTATTTTTAAGAATTATGTATTTTTTAATTTTTAAATATTATTTCTATAATTATTTATTTATTGGGTGGATATCGGGTAACGGATATCAGGCAGTTTACTTGATTATAGGGTAGCCAATATCTAATACATTTTTTGAATATTTCGGGTGTTTAAGATATTTCGGATATCGAATAAGGTACGGGTACGGATATTAAAAATGACCATATTTTCGGGTTCAATTAGGACTGTATTGAACGAATTCGAATACGGATAATACAATAATAAACGAGTACCACGTGAAATTCTCCATTCAAGTCTTTGCATGTGCAACATTATAAAAGTAAAAAACTTTCTTGATTCTTCTTCCATTTGGTTGCAGGACCACTCTTCAAGTTTAGTGGAAAGTGGAAACATCACCCTCCTACTTTCATAAAATATTGATAGTGAACCTTTGAGACCTGGTTTGTGTTTGGAGAAACAAAATGAAGGGGAAGGAAGGTTATCCTATTTAATAATTTAAATTTTAGAGGGAAAGAAATTAAAGAATTTTATGCTAATTTTTTTTTAACTTTGTTAATTTAATTTAATTTTATTTATCTCAATTTAAGATAGATTGAAATAACTTCTTTTAAACGCTCTGCTAAGGTTTCGGTCACGAGTGAACGACCACGTGGAGGAAGCTCGCCGGAAGAGACTAACCTGACGAAGAGAAGTGCGAAGAAGGTCAAACGGTAGAAGATAATTCTAACAAGGTGATGGATGAACGTGGAGAAGAAGAAGATCAGGATGCGGGAGCAATCACTACAAGAAAAAACTAATTTAGCTACAGAAATTAGCTAGGGTAAATTTCCCTAGCTAATCCCTAGCTAATTAGCTACGGATTAGCTAGGGAAAAAATCCTTAGCTAATCCCTAGCTAATTTGTTAAAAAAGTTTGGCGCGAATAGGCGGGAAAATTTAGCTACGGATTTCCTTAACTAATCCATAGCTAATTAGCTAGGAAAAAAATCCGTAGCTAATCCTTAGCTAATTCGCTAGGAAAAAAAATCCCTAGATAATCCCTAGCTAATTAGCTAGGGAAAAAATCCCTAGCCAATCCCTAGCTAATTAGCTAGGGATATTTTCCCTAGCTAATTTATTATATGTATATATATAAAATGTTTTACATTAATAAATGAAAAAAATGATAAATGGCCTAGTGGTTGGTGTAAATGTTACCATTCATGATGTTCTGTCTTCGAGTCTTCCTAGGACCATTTTTCAGAAATATAAAGTGGTCGCCGGAGGCCGGTGGAGGAGGTTGCCGGAGGTGGAGGAGGCCGCCGTCGGAGGGGGTCGTCGGAGGTCGTCGGAGGGGCCGCCGGAGGTGGAGGAGGAGGTCGCTAGCGGCAATTGTCGAAGGGGCTGATTTAGCTAGGGATTAGCTAGGGATTAGCTACGAAAAAAATCCGAATCCCTAGCTAATCCTGTTTTTTCTTCTAGTGAATGTACATGGAAAAACTGCTGAGTTCAGGGAAGGTTAGCTGCGAGAAAGACAAGGAGGAAAAAGATTGGAATGTTGATAAGATGGTGCAAGGGTCTAATGACGACGAGAGGTTTGACATGTCAAACAAGGAATTTAATCCTTGCCCCAAGCTGGAAATCACGAAGGAAGAGTATGCTGAATGGTGCAAACCGTGGAAGAAGACCCTTAACGTACAACTGTTAGTAAAAAAGGATAGGCGTTACCTTTATGCGTGGCCGATTAGAGAGACTATGGCAGAAGAAAGGAACCCTGCAGATCATCGACTTGGAAAACGGCTACTTTGTAGTTTCATTCTCAAGTAAAGAGGATTATGACGTCACGTTTCAAGAAGGTCCATGGATGATACCAGACCACTACTTAATAGTGCAACGTTGGAGACCTAACTTCAACCCGTCTAACCCCGAAGAGGTGACTTGTATTGCAGCCTGGGTTAGGATACCAGGGTTGCCACTGGAACTCTATAATGTAGGTTGTTTAAGAAGACTGGGGAATTTACTAGGCAAGACAGTAAAGATGGACCCTACTACATCTTTAACAACTAGAGGGAAGTTCGCACGAATTTGTGTCAAGCTAAATCTGAAAGGGAAGCTAACACCACAGGTTGAGTTAATGGGAAGGATTTACCAAGTTGAGTACGAAGGGCTCCATTTGGTTTGTTTTGGGTGCGAAACATATGGCCACGCAAGGGAATTGTGCCCTTACGGCAGAAAACCACAAAACACAGAAGCTGAGGGTCATATGGAGAAGAAGAATGCTGATAACAGGGTAGTAAAGGAAGGAGAAACCACGAATAAACCTGTAATACAAGAAACGCTTCAACAGGAAGACAAGACAGAGAATGACAAAGTGTTTGGACCATGGAATCTCGTTCAGAAGCAGGTACGACATTGTACTAAATATAATAAAAAGGTTGAATCAACAAACTGGGCTACCAACCAAGGAGACTATGAAGGTGCCAAAACTAAGAGCGGACACCAATCGAGGTACGATGTGTTAATGGACCAAGAAGCTTAACCCGATGATGGCAGGATGACGTCAGTGTCGGCTAAAGGCGAACAAAGCAATAGGGAGGCTAAAAACACGACGGAGGCACGTACCCATGAAGGAAGAGTTAGAGAAAAGAGACTAGGCCTACCGCAGGGGAAACCCAAGGTTCTGAAGGATATTACTAACATACTCAATAAAAGTATGGATAAGGAAAAGCCTTCCATGGAGGGTAGGAGCTCAATTTTTTATAATCATGTCTTCATAAGACAAGGGGTGGATCCAAGTACGAGGAAGAGATGGAGTCAGTAAGGTAACAAAATCAGTGTCAACCACAAGCGGGAAAGACGCTTCAGACGTGATGTGGGTGGATACTATACCTCCTGATGATGGAATCGTGAGAAATATGGTCATTGAAGGCCTTAATAGTAGCATTGAAGAGATGAAAAAGGGCCAAATAGCCCAGGATGAAGAAATGGGTGATATAGTGACCAATTGAGTCACACTTTTGCATATCAGCTCCCATGAATTGCTTAATTTGGAATAGTAGAGGTATTGGAGCCAAGTCCTTTCCAGGCTTGATCCGAGATTTGATTAAAATGCATAAGCTGGAGTTTGTTGCACTCATCGAGACAAGGCAGAGTGGGAATAGCGCAGATATAATTATTAAAAAATTCAGGTTTGATAATGTAGAAAGGGTGGAAGTAGTTGGCTTCTCAAAAGGAATATAGTGCATGTGGAAGAGTGGAGGAGTGAAAATTGACATTGTGAAGAAGCACAGTCAAATTATGCATTTGAAAATTACGGGTGGCTCAAACTGTTGGTTTCTAACAATAGTGTACGGAAGTCCTAATCCAATAGCTAGATGGGAACTATGGGATAAACTGTTAGATATTCATACAAAAATGACGGGACCATGGGCGGTGGCAGGAGACTTTAACGCATTCTTGTTTTATCACGAGAAGAAATAGGGTAGTACGTAGAAATGGCAGCAAAACAATCCACGTTTCATAAGCTGGTTTGAGGCGACAAATATGATCAATTTGGGCTTCATTGGTCCTAGATTCACTTGGCGTCGTAATAATGTCACTATTAGACTTGATTGGGTTTTAGTCAACACAGAGTGGTGCCATCTGTTTCCTGAAGCTTTGGTGACACACCTCCCATGTATGAAATCAGATCACAACCCTCTTTGGCTGCAGACAATGAGACAATGTAATCAAGGTGATCCACGCAATAGACCTTTCCGTGTTCTAGCCCCTTAGGTAATGCATGATGATTTTGCTAGAGTGGTTGACAATGCTTGGAGTAAAGGGGATTCATGGAACAATGCGTTACAACATTTTTACGAGGATGTCAAGGTGTGGAATAGAAAGGAGTTTGGGAATATATTTGAGAAGAAACATAAGTTATATGCTAGACTTCAAGGCATTCAAGAGCAATTGGACTTGGGGCCTAGCGAATCCTTGAGCAGACTCCAAACTTAGTTGTGGAATGAGTATGAAGACACTCTGAATCAAGAAGACTTACTTTGGAGACAAAAATCTCGTTGCCAATGGATAGGAATACCCGATTCTACCATACCGGAACTATGATCCAGAGAAGAAGAAATGAGATCCTTGCTCTCCAAAATGAAGAAGGTGAGATGGTGAATGACTCAGAGACCCTCAGTAGAATGGCAATAAGGTTCTATGAAGACTTATATTCGGAAGAGGTTTACAATAAGGATCACCTCAACACGGTGAATAACTTTCCTAGTATTCAAGTAGAAGAATTCAAGGAGTGTTCCAAACCCTTCAACATGGAAGAACTCAAAGAGTCGGTTTTCGCTATAGGTCTGTTGAAAGCCCCAAGGTCGGATGGTGTTGATCCTCTCTTTATTCAGAGTCAGTGGGAAACGGTGAAGCTCTCGATCCAAGAGCTGGTGAATGAGGTGTACTACAACCCCAAGATGATCAAGTATATCAATCACACGCTTATAGTTTTGATTCCAAAGGTTCAAGCCCGTCTCAGCTTGAAAGAGTTCAAACCCATAAGCCTTTGTAATATTGCGTATAAAGTCATTACAAAGTCATTAGCTAACCGGGTGAAAAGACTTATGCTGAGATTGGTATCTCCTAACCAATGTAGCTTTGTTCCTGGGAGGCATGGAAATGATTATATTGTGGACACTCAGAAGTTGATTCATTCAATGCGCAACATGCATAGTCAGAAAGGTTACATGGCTATTAAGATTGATTTGGCGAAGGCTTACGACTGTCTTAGTTGGGCTTTTGTTAGTGAGGCAATATCAAAAGTAGGCTTTGATACGATTTTGTTGAGTTGTGCAGGAATTGTCTTAATACTTCTACCATGTAGGTCTTATGGAACGGGGAGAAGACGTCGGTTATTAATCCTTCAAGAGGAATTCGACAAGGAGACCCTATTTTGCTGTACATTTTTGTCCTTTCCATGGAACGGCAGGCCCATAGCATTCAAGATGTGGTTGACAAGGGAGAGTGGAAACCTATAAGAGTTCGTTTTTGGTTTGACAAGTGGGTTCTTGAGTGTGGACCCCTTATTGATCATGTAGTTTTACATCCAAGCAATGAGCAGTTAACTGAGATGGTGGCTGACATAGTTACGATGACTAGTGAATGGGATTGGGTCAAGTTTGAACATCTCCTACTTAGCTATATTTTCAGGAAAATCGCAGCCTTACCACCCCCTAGTGAGCACAAAAAAGAGGACATGCCAGCGTGGGATTACTCGAACTATGGTGGGTTCAGCATTAAGTCAACGTATCACTGTTTGGTAGGGAATAGAATCTTAGAGAATAAGGACTTATGGAAACTTATTTGGAGATGGAGAGGCCCGAAAAGACCAAGATTCTTTCTTTGGCTCTGTGGTCACAATAAGATTCTAACCAATTCAACAAGAAAGACTAAGGGTACGCTTGGTATAAATGCACGGATGTAAAGTACTGTAAAGAGAGTACTGTAGACTAAAGTACTATAGAATAAAAGAAAGTACTGTAGGGAAAAGTGAAGAGAGATAGAGAGAAAAATTAGGAGAGAGAAAAAGTATGATAAAAAGTGTGTTTGGTATGTATAAAATATGATGTAAAGTTTTTTTGAGAATCATGAAACACCACGATTTTACTGTTTGGATTTTACACCAAACATACCCTAAAGGTTTAACCAGTAATGACTACTGTGATCGTTGCACAAACAGGGTCGAAGACGTTCTTCACGTCCTCATAGACTGCCTTGGAACAAGAGATGTGTGGCTTAGGCTTGTCCAGAATTCGTATTGGACTGAGTTCTTCAATTAGGGGTTAGAAGATTAGCTAAGCATGAACCTTACCAAGAATCTAAGTAATCAGGGAACAGATTAGAGCGTTCTGTTCGGGATCACTTGTTGCCATTTGTGGAAATTTCGGAATAATTTTGTGTTCAAGGAAGAAGATCAACTTCTGAAGGACCCTGTGGTGTTTCTCCTTAACGAGGCACGTCTTGTAAAGAAAGCAGGTGAGGGAAGTAATGCAAATAAAAGTGATCGCACCAGAGCTGACAGAATAATTAGTTGGGAACCACCATTAGTGGAAGGGATCAAGATCAATGTTGACGGCTCACTTACTAACATTGGGGGTGAGTAGTGGCACGTTTGGTGGGGTTATTCAAAATAGTAGAGGTGAGTTCTTGAAAGGTTTTATGAGAAATCTTGGTGACTATAATATTGCTCAAGCAGAGTTATGGGGAATGCTCACGGGGTTACAAGTAGCGTCTATTTGGTTCAAGTTAGTTTGCGTTGAAACAGATTCGGCAACTGCTAAAGCTCTAGTCGAACATATGGGAAATGAGTTGCATCCATGTGCTAGTTTGTCGGTATGGGAGATTCAAAATATGTTGATCAAGAATTGGGATGTGTAGATAAGATGTATCTACAGGGAGTTGAACAGAGTAGCGGACAAGTTAGCTAGCCTCAATGGCTCATAGCAAGAGCTAGGACTAATTGTTCTTGTCCACCCTCCAGAAGAGGTTCAGACTTCAGAGGTCGCTTTATGAAGATGTGCATGGAGAATGAGCCATTTGTAGCTGCGTAGTGTAGTGCTTTTCTTTTAGTTTGTTGTTGCGTTTTGTTTTGCTTTTTGTTTTGTGATTTCCTGTTTTCAACAGGAAAAAAATAACTTCTTTTAAAATAATTATTTTACCCTCTTGTTTTTTTTTGCCCAATGTTTGTACTTTATGAAAGCGTTTGGTACAAAAGTTAAAAAATAGTTATGAAATTATCACTCTGACATCTTGTAATTCCGTATTTGGTACACGGATTAAAATTAGTCCCGCAAATTTTATAATCCTATCTTTCTTCACTTTTTTAAACTCACCTAAGGGGATGGTATTATGATAAGCCAATTGGATGAGATTATTTTTAGCTACCTAATTTTACTAAATTACCCTTAACCTAAATATAACTCCTTATTTAAAAAAGGCTAAAATGCACATAGACCCCCTGAATTTTAGGCCAGGGGCACATACACCCCCTGAGTTTTAAAACATTGCACATAAACCCCATGAGTTTTTACTTTGAGGCAGAGACACCCCTCACACATGCTTGCTGACGTGGCACTTAACACCTAGTTTTCACGGAGCCCTAACAGAAGGGGTGTCTCTGCCTCAAAGTGAAAACTCAGGGGGTGTATGTGCTCCTAAAGTGAAAACTTAGGGGGTGTATGTGCCCCTAAAGTGAAAACTCAGGGGATGTATGTGCCCTCACACATGTTTGTTGACGTGGCACTTAACGCCTAGTTTTCACGGAACCCTAACAGAATGGGTGTTTCTGCCCCAAAGTGAAAACTCAGAGGGTCTATGTGCAACATTTTAAAACTCAGAGGGTCTATGTGCCCCTGGCCCAAAACTCAGGGGTAAGTGCATTTTAGCCTTTAAAGAATTCTCTCTTCTTTATTAGGCATCTCTTATGTTTTTATAATGATACTTTTAATTAATTATATATTTTTTATGCATTATATATATAATTATCACTCATTATTTAAACCATTGCCTCTCTTTATTATTAGGCATCTCTTTTGATTTTTTCATGATACTTCTAATTAATTATATATTTTTCATGCATTATATATATATATATATATATATTGTTATTCAAACTTGTACATGTGTATATATGCATAATATAATATAATAATAAATTTTAGGTCAAAAGTTCATTTTGGTCCCTTATGTTATACCCAAGTTTCATATTGGTCCTTTATGTTTTAAAAGTTCTAAATTAGTCCTTTATCTTTCCTAGAAGTTTCAAATTCGTCCTTCCATCCATTTTCGTCTATTTTTTCCAGCTAAGTGATGACGTGGCTTGCTGAGGTTAGCACTGTCAAAACGGGCCGGTCCGGGCCGGCCCGTTTATTTGGCGGGCTTGGGAAGTAATGCCCAAGCCCGCCCGTAATGGCCCGCGGGCTAAACGAGCTAGCCCGCGGGCCAATTTTTTTATTTTTTTTAAATATATTTTTTTAAAAAATTAATTATAAAATTATATATTTATTTAAAAATTAATAATTTTTTAACTTTAAATTAATATTTTATTAATTTTAATTATTATTTACATTATTTATGTACTTTATTAGAATAAAATTATTATTTAACACATAAAATTATCTAAAATATATATTTATACATATTTTAAACAAATATATATTAATTTTTTATTTTCTTTTTTTTTAATTTTTTGGCGGGCCGACCCGCGGGCTAGCCCGTTTAGCCCGCGGGCTTAAACGGGCCAACCCGTTTAGGCCCGTTTTTAAACGGGCCTATTTTTGCTAACCCAAGCCCGCCCATTTAGCGGGCGGGCTCCGGCCCGTTTTGACAGTGCTAGCTGAGGTGTAATACTATCTCTCCTACATGTACTGTTTGGCTGACGTGACTTAAGTTACCCTAAAATCAAAGACTAAAATAAAACAAAATAATTTTTCACAAAGAAAAAAAATATAATTTTCCCACTTTACCA
The DNA here is from genome assembly GCA_014851425.1 of Senna tora. Taxonomy (NCBI): domain Eukaryota; kingdom Viridiplantae; phylum Streptophyta; class Magnoliopsida; order Fabales; family Fabaceae; genus Senna; species Senna tora. The sequence goes on from CM026262.1 coordinate 33,276,271, forward strand.
TCTGGACACTCGGTTATGGAGGATGTGTCCAGATCGAAACCATTTCTCTAGCTTTTCTCGCGGCCCAACGAGACGGTTTGTCTTTTTCGACATTATTAATGTTTTTTATTTGTTGATGATGATGATGATTTTCCTTGATTTTCTCATGTTGTTGTGGTAATGTGGAATTGGAATTGTTGTTATTGAGGTGGTCTCTCACAAAGTTTCTCAAATCATTCTCGAAGCTTCCTCTGTCTGATCTTTTCAATCTGCGGATGTACTTCCTCAGGAAACAACCGAAAGGAGAGGTAAGAACAATTTCAACTTGTGAGGATGACATTAATTAATTAATTTGAATTTGAGGCGTACGTAGTAATTAAAGAAAATTAAAAAAAAAACCCAAATCAACAAGATGAAGAAATGGGGTGGTGAGATTGTGGTGGAAGTGGTGGTGGTGCCATGATGATGATGAAGATGAGAACAATCTCACGAAATTCATGAGGCAAGCTTATGAGTCTAAAATTTTCGGAAGAAGAAGATGAAGAGAAGACCTGACGATGAAGAAGAAGATGGAAAAGTGAGGAAATTATATTTTTTAGGCTAAAGTATTGTTTTGGTCCTTAATGTTTGCATGAAGTTTAATGATGGTCCTCAATGTTTCAAAAGTTTAATGTTGGTCCTCAATGTTTTTTTTGGTTGATTTTGGTCCTCGAACGTAACACCGTTAACTTTTGCCGTTAAGTGATGACGTGGCAGGCTGATGTGGCACACCCTCTCTCCTACGTGTCATATTTTAATGACGTGGCATGCCACATCATGCCACATCATCCATCTTGGCCACATCATCATCTTCTTCATCTTCATCTTCTTCAATCCTCTTCCTCTTCCTCCTTCTTCTTCTTCTTCTTCTTCTTCTTCTTCTTCTTCTTCTTCTTCTTCTTCATCATCATCATCCCCACCACCACCACCCCACCGCCGGTACCACCGCCAGTGCCACAACCGCTGCCGTTGCCGCCGCCACCGTTAGAGAAGCCATTGCCGAGAAAAGGCAAGCTTTTTGCAGGCAGTGATGAAGGCTCTGCTTCTGGCAGGGCCACTCCCTCAAAGGAGACACCCACCACCGCCACTTGACTCCTTCGAGATCCCTCCGGTCACCATCCCTTCAAGCTTTTGCAGGCAGTGATGAAAGCAGGTTCAGCAAAGCTCCTCCCATGGCTTCCTTCGACCCTTCTCTCTCCTACACTTTCTCTGTCCTCCCTTGCACGCACGCAGCCTCGAGTGAAGAAGAAGGTGAAGGAGAGGAGGAGGAAGAGTGATGAAACAGATGAGGCGATTGGGGATGAAGGGTGCATGGTTTGGGGAAGTGGAGGGGATTGGGGATGAAGCCATTTCAGAGAGGGTGGCGGCGACGGTGGCGGCGGCAACGGCAGCGGTGGTGGCACCGGCGGTGGCACCGGCGGTGGTGGTGGTATCGGCGGTGGGGTGGTGGTGGTGGGGATGATGATGATGAAGAAGAAGAAGAAGAAGAAGGAGGAGGAGGAAGAGGAAGAGGATTGAAGAAGATGAAGAAGAAGAAGAAGATGATGTGGCCAAGATGGATGATGTGGCATGATGTGGCATGCCACGTCATTAAAATATAACACGTAGGAGAGAGGGTGTGTCACATCAGCCTGCCACGTCATCACTTAACGGCAAAAGTTAACGGTGTTACGTTCGAGGACCAAATTCAACCCAAAAAAAACATTGAGGACCAACATTAAACTTTTGAAACATTGAGGACCAAAACAATACTTTAGCCTATTTTTTATTTGTGAAAAATTATTTTATTTTATTTTAGTCTTTGGTTTTATGATAACTTAAATCACGTCAGCCAAGCAGTACACGTAGGAGAGATAGTGTTACACCTCAGGAGGCCACGTTATCACTTAATGGAAAAAATAGACGGAAATGGACGGAAGGATCAATTTGGAACTTCTGGGAAAGATAAAGGACTAATTTAGAAAATTTAAAACATAAAGGACCAATATGAAACTTGGGTACAACATAAGAGGCCAAAATAGGCTTTTGACCTAAAGTTTAGCATGATAGCTACAAATGGGACAAATTTAAGGAAAATTAAGAGGAAATGAATATTTTTATAAGAGACAATTTATAAATTGTTATGAATTTTGTAAGTCAAATTCATTTTTAAAGCTAAAATATTTTTTAATTTAAAGTATAAGTATGATATAAATATACAATTTTTAATGTTAATTGATATAAATTAAAATAATTTTATAAATTATTTATTGAATGATAAGTTACTAATTAAAAAAACAGTCAATGACATATTTGTAAAATTACCAAACATTCTTGTAATTATGAAAGTTAAACCAAACGTAAGTTTGTAACATTCTTGAGAATCTTTTAAAATGGTTTCAAAAATGTAAAAGTTGAACCAAACAACTTTTATGACATTTTTTAGAATCCTTGTCCCGTGAATGTGATTCTCGAGACTAGAATTCCCGGGATTAAAAAATCAATTAGTGTACTATTTATAGTCCCTGAATTTTAGAAATAGGCTATTTGGTTCCTGAATCTTCACCTTTGTCAACTATTTAGTCCTTGGGACATTAGTCATTACCTAACCAAGTGACGTGACCGTTAGATGCCACCTGTACTTTGTTAAAGTGCTACCACAACCTTCAGAACTTTGAGATTGATGAGAGTTGTTTCTTTTATAGTTGCAAGTCATCGAAATGTTTCGATTAAGCTAAAGTAGAAGATGAAACTTTGATTCGAAATGGTGGAACAAATAATAATAGCTACTGAATTTGAACTTCTATTTACCTGTTTTAATCTAAACCATATTTACCTCCATATTTCAATTTACACTTCGATTTACCAGTAGTGTCTATAAAGCTGAAGAAAATGAAATTGAAGCAAACGAAAGACGAACCTGATGAAGACAAAGTTAATTTCTTTAACTTAATCGAAACATTTCAATAAGTTGCAATTGTGAAAAAAAAAAAACAACTCTCTTTAATCTCAGAGTTCTAAAGATAGGGTAGCACTTTAATCAAGTATGGGTGGCAAGTAAACAGTGGTTTGTTAGCATTTAACGGTCACGTCACTCGATTAAATAATGACCAACGTCCAGGGACTAAATAGTTGATATAGGTGAAAATTCAAGGATCAAGTAGTCTATTTCTAAAATCCAGGGACTAAATAATCTATTTCTAAAATTCAGAGACTAAATAGTTGACATAGATTTAAAATTCAAGGAGCAAATAATTTTCAAAATTTAAAAATTAAATTATAAATTTGATCAATAATTCAAGAAATAAAAAATAGTTTACCTATAATAAAAACTAGGCAAAAGTACTTTTCCTGCTCCCAACGTTTTGGGGTCCGGTCACTTTCGCCCCTAACGTTTTTTCGCTGTCAATTGTACCCATAACGTTTTGTGTTTATCCCAATGTCAAGCTTTTAGCTAACACCGTCAATTTTTGGACGGTTTTTTATGACGTGACATCCTATGTGGCCAACAATTCTAATTGGACTTAATTTTTCCACATCAGCCGTCAATAATTGTTAGCTACATAGGATGCCACATCATAAAAAACCGTCCAAAAATTGACGGTGTTGGAGAAACACAAAACGTTAGGGGTACAATTGACAGCAAAAAAATGTTAGGGGCGAAAGTGACAGGACCCCTAAATGTTGGGGCAGAAAATGTAGTTTTACCTAAAAACTATTTGATAAAGAATTTTACAATATTATTCTTTTTTCCAATAAAATTTGTGGGCTGCCTCATTTGTCGTGATATTATAAATTTTTGGGTAAATTACACTTTGATGTCCTGTGGTTTCGACCGATTTCACTTTGGTGCCCTGTGGTTTCATTTTTGTCAGTTTGGTACCCTAAGGTTTGCATCATTAGCACTTTAGTGCCCTGAGATTTTCTACCGTTAGTTTTAACGGTAATTTTACTATTTGAATTAAAAAAAGCATAAATGTGGCTCATTGGGGATCGAACCCAAAATCTCTAATAACATAGATTATTGCCTTAACCATTGGACCATAGAGTCTTGATATATTTTAGTTTCCTTTCAATAAATATATATAATATGTCAAGACCAACTATACTCATTCTCACATTTATTTTACAGAATTACACTCTTCTCTTCCACTAAATCATTGAAAGGTTTGAGTCATTGAGTCATTCATTCAATTATTTAATCACTTAAAAATTTGTTGAACTAATAAAAAAATAAATTTATTATTTTTATTTTGAATTTATTTATTCTATTAAATGACAATAAATTATAATTAATTAAAATAAATACAATAAATTATGTTACAGTGAATATTATAAACATGAAATTTATACATGTTATTATAAATAATAGTTATTGTCACGACCCCAATTACAGGGATCCGTGACCGGCACGGGAATAGAATTTAGCCTCTAAACCCGTAAGCCTTATCTATAATCATAAATTATCTACCCTTATATACAATCATCATTCAATATTCACATAGTGTATATAGTGGTCACACCATCATTGGTGGCCTAGATAACCTGCAATCCATGGCGCTCAATGCCGCTTCAGCCCATTTCACGTATATATATATATACATCCATACACTCAGGTCATCCACACATAAATATATATATACATAGTGATCAAACCCCAAAGGAATGATCTATCCTATTCACACACAATATATATATAACCTGTCATAATCACACATGTACACTCACACGCACAGTTAAGTATACGTAGTGATTACACGTCTCAATACGTGTAATCTATCCTATTCACATGCAGATATTTATATTTTTCATCCAACATATACCAAGTCACACGTATATATATAGCATATACATATTGATCACACACCATTATGTGTGATCTATCCTATTCACATACGCAGATATGTATATATATAAGTATGTCAAGACTTTCTCAACACCCAGAATCCTATCAGTAAGCACATGTGAAGCCGACATGTCTAGATATAGCATAATTCAAAAGCTGCAAATATTTACATCGCATTTACAACTTTAGAATATATACAACTCAAAATAATGAAGGCTAAATAATCAAAAGATGTCCACCCACGCGAACAGATGGGTGCAAGTGGATAGATGTCCGTATCACTGTCCGAACGTCGAAGCCTGCCCGATTCCTGTATCTGTAACATTTAAACAGAGGGTGTGAGTCCAACAGACTCAGTGAGAAGCTTCCCATCCTCGGCGTAGCGGCGAGTACAACTACAGCTGGGGAAAGGGAACCACTCACAACCACATGCGCACGAAATACCAGTTTGTCATAAGTTATATAATGATCAGGCAACATTAATATAACGTTACATCACAGATAAACCTAAGAATCATGCTCCTCAATCCTGCTACTCATAAGCAACCAAAAACATGAAACATTTCATATCAAAACTATAAATCATACAATCGACTCTAGTGCCACGCTAGAGCAATAGCCTCAACGGCAAGTCTTTCAAATGCTATGCACCACCCTAGTGCCAAGCTAGGGCAATAGCCACAACGGGCAAGTCTATCAAATGCTATGCACCACCCTAGTGCCAGGCTAGGGCAATAGCCACAACGAGCAACCATGTATATGAAATGCACTACCCTAGTGCCAGGCTAGGGCAATAGCCACAACGGGCAACCATGTATATGAAATGCACCACCCTAGTGCCAGGCTAGGGCAATAGCCACAACGGGCAAATGTCTGACGTCATATTTCACTCTCTTACTTTCAGTGGGGTTTGTAACACGGACTACCCATTTCTATTCTAAAGTGTCTTTACCTCAGCAGTGTGAACTCCACTAAGAATTTCTAATCAATTATGAGATTTTCTATTCTTTGCTTAGTACCCAACCCTTGATTAGATGATCACCTAGCTCTAAGGTATTTCCTAAGTTCATTTACCACAAATCACGTCGACGTGTATAAATAAGTCAGTTTCATCTCCTTAGTGGGTTTCTAATTATTAGGACAAACAAAAAATTGAACGAAATCAATATCCTACCCCTTTTTACTTGTACTGTCTGGCGTATCCCATGTCATCACCTGGATACCCTCCAGTACCACTTCAACTTTAATCAATCACATATATACAAATATTTTCACAAATAACAGTTTAGGAACAACAATAGCATGTTATTTCCTAACAATTCTTACAAACAAGCAGGTAAGCAAACCACGTATTCACATCCTCATTCAACCCTGTAGGGCAAGGATGGGAAACCCCTCACCTGGACGGCTTCCTGTTTCTGGTCCTGGAGTAACTCCTGCTCCAGACAATTCGTGGTTACCTAACAAACATATTTACATCATTATCATCTTTACTATATGCAAATTATATGCATATGCTATGCTCATGTCAAATTAATACATTAAACTTTGCCAAGAACCAAGTCCTTGGTCTTAACCTTCTTCCTCTCTTTAATACCGTTTCCAAGTGTCTCACACTTAATCTCATCTCTTTATCCCTTTCTTTGAATACTCATTTTCACCTACAAGTGTTCGTATGTGACTTTTCACAATTCCCATATCCAATTGATGGCCTATGTTAGTCATAGCCTCAAATTTTCTATGGTTGCTAATTACCCAACCACTCTTTCAACTTATATTCACATACGAACACATGTGCCTAATATATTTGAAAATTGGGATTTTTACCAAATAAGGGCATTTTACTATTTAAATAAATTCCGGCGTCCATTATGGTCTACCCGAAACTTCCAACCTATAATTTAGCTCCACATTCTAAATTGGATTGAAAAGTGACTCTTTTAATACCAAATTGGTCTCCGGTTGAGACGGAATTACTCGGGCGTTAATCCCTCGCATATTCCAACAATCCCTACCATTCTATACACCAATCCAACACACCAATCAATCCCAATTCAATTTATACTACCCTTTATTTCACTTTAAATTCCATTGTTCTATAGTTTTCAAATTGGGTAACTTCCATCATCAATTTTCCAACACACACACTTCCAAATACCTCTAAACAACCCAATAGCTTCAAATTAGGACCCAAAGTAATTTATTCATACCAATTAGGAATTTTCCAAAAATCCCTAAACTAGATAAATTTGGGGTTTGAGGGATTCGGGACTTTTTACCTCGATTCAATCGGATAGGATGATGGAATAGGGTAGAAAGAACTCCCGGTCACCTTCCCCGACTTCGAAACGGCGGATTTCGGCGAAGATTCCGGCGAAAACTACTATTCCGTCGTTATTCCCCTTTCTCCACCGTGAACCGCGCCGGACCACCTTCCTCCGGCGTCCAGCGTCGCCGTCGACGGTCCTGATCCCAGCGAACGGCGGCGCACTTCCCGGCTGCTTCCCGCGCGCGTCCCGGTCGTCTTCTCCTCCCGCTGCAGCTCACGCGTCAATGGTCCTCATTTTTTTTCTCTGCTTGCTTCACGTCTCGGGCTTCTCTGGACCAAAAACAATTTGGGGCCACTTTAACATTAAGGGGGGGTCACGTGTGTGACCCCTTCTTCCGCCATATGCATATATATATATTTTTTATTTTCTTTTAAAAAAAAGCTGTATGTATATATATTTATATTTATATATATAATATATTATTTATTGTTAAAATCAACTTTGGGGTTAATAAACTTACACCCAATATTTCCCGTTAGGTCCTAATTTTGGTCCAAATAAAATTTCATTTATTTTAAATTTTCTCCTTTTCCTTCCAAATAAAAAAAAAATAAATTAGGACCTTAACGTTGATTGGAAAATTTCCGGGTATTACAGTTATGTCATTTAAAATTAATTAAATAATACATATTTTAAAATAATTTTATGTTATTAAATAATTATAATAGTTTTTTGTGGAAATAATAGTAATAGTTAAAGTGTTATATTTTTTGGCCAAGTTAAAATGTTATATTAAATAATTATGTTATTTAAAATTAATGAAATAATATGTAATTTAAAATAATAATTTTTCATTAAATAATAATTTTTTATTGGATAATTAAATAATATTAATATTTAAAACAGTTTTGTATAATTAAATGATATAAATTTTTAAATAATTTTTAATTTTATTTAATTGGTTTAAATTATAAAATTAAAATTACTGTAGATAAAATAATATTGAGAATAGTGAAAGTAGAGAAGGTTAATAGTACAATTCTTATATATATATATATATATATATATATATATATATATATATATATATATATAATATGAAAGGAAAACAATAATCAATTAGGACTTTGTGTCCCAATGAATAAGACATTGTTTTTAAAATTAGTGATCATGAGTTCTATCACTAGCAAATCACATTTAAATTTTTTTAATTCAAATAGTATAATTACCGTTAAAACTAACGGTAGAAAACCTTAGGGCACTAAAGTGCTAACGGTGCAAACCTCAGGGCACTAAACTAACAAAAATGAAACCACAGGGCACCAAAGTGAAATCGAGCAAAACCACATGACACTAAAATATAATTTTTCCATTTTTCTCATGTCTAAGATCTCAAGAATGATTCCTTTTTTTTTTTTCCATGATTGCGTTCCCCCGAAAAAAGTTAGGAAAAGTAGTGTTTCCAATTCTCCAAGTTATGACTCATCAACTTTAATATAAAAAGGGTTTTTATAATATGTACCTTCGGACAGGTAAAGTTTTATTTAATTAGTCAATTAAATTTTTAAATATTAAAAATTAATTTTAAAATGAATTTTGTATATTTTAATAGATGAAATGATCTACTGATCAATCAAAAGAAATCCTACGTTTGATTCAAAAAAATTGTGAAATTGGAATTGGAATTAGATTATAATTGGAATTGGAATTGGTGAAATGGAATTTGAATTGAAAAGTGTGTTTGGTATGAAAAGATAGAATTAAAAGTTTGTAAAATGATATAAGGTAAAAAGACAAATTTATCCCTCAATAAATATTAAATAGAGGCAAAATACTATTTAGTCCCTGAATTATTGGTCAAACTACTATTTAGTCCCCGAAATTTGTAACTATGTCAATTATTTAGTCCCCGAATTTGGCAAAAATACTATTAGTCCCCGAATTTATAACTATGTCAACTATTTAGCCCCAAACTTGGCAAAAATACTATTTAATCCCTGAATTTGCAACTCTATCAACTCTAACGGGTAACAGTCAGGAGACTAAATAGTTGATAGAGTTGCAAATTCGAAGATTAAATAGTATTTCTGCCAAGTTTGGGGACTAAATAGTTGACATAGTTACAAATTCGGGGACTAATAGTATCTTTGTCAAATTCGGGGACTAAATAGTATTTTTGATAAATTTAGGGACTAAATAGTAGTTTGACCAACAATTCAAGGACTAAATAGTATTTTAACTCTATTAAATAATTAATTTTTTTATTTCAAAAATAGTAATATTCTCGCAGCTTCCTCAAATGAAGATATCACTATTTACATCTGCTGCCGTCTTTACATCTACTCCACCTTCATCCAAACCAAAAGAAAAAAAAAGAAAATTATTAATTAATAATGATATTGGAGGCTGAACGTGAGAGAGAACAAGAGAGAGAGAGAGAGAGAGAGAGCAGATGAGGGGCAAAAGCAAAAAAAGAAAAATTATCATTATTAATTAATTAATTAATTGGAGGCTGAGAGAGAGAGAGCAGATGAGGGGCAGAAGCTGAACGAGAGAGAGAGAGAAAATTTGAGGGAAAACTTGTCTTTTACAATCAATTCTACAAAATTCAACCCAATTCCACCTAAAATATACAAACAAATCAATTCCTAATTTTTTGCAAAGCTAGTAGAATTCAACCAATTCTTTGGAATCCAATTCTAATTTCCAATATCCCAACCAAACAAAATAGTTTCTAGGAGACAAAGAACTTTTGTTCCTTGTGTGGGAGAGAGAAGTTGGTAGAGAAAAAGGGAAGTGTATGTAAAATGACTATTTTTATCTTTAAAATGTATGGTAGATAATGAAAGTAAGGGTAAAGAAGGTATTTCATACTTTTTTTTTCTATTTCTATATCTTCTTTCCACTATACCAAACAACATTACTCTTACACTCCACTTCCATTTTCCTGCATACCAAACACATTTTTTATCATTTACTTTCACTTCAACTTGTACTTCCACTTCTCACAAAATCACTCGTCTCCTACCAAATACCACCTCACTATGCTAATCCATGGAATCTGATCTATCCAATGGTCCGATTTAAGGCTAAGTTTGGTTGAATTTTTTTTATGGAATTGGAATTGAGATTGGAATTAGAATTGGAATATGGAATTGGAATTGAATTAATTGAAATGAAAAGTGTGTTTGGTATAAAAAGATGGAATTGAAAGATTGTAAAAAGATGTGAGGTAAAATGACTAATTTGCCCCTCAATAAATATTAAATATTTTTTTATCTATTAAATAATTATTAAAAAAATCCTATTACTTTTTTTCTTTTCTCTTTCTCTCTCTCTCTCTCCAACGGTACAATCCCCACCCACCATCACTCCCATTACTTCCTTCAACCCCCACCATCACTCCCATTATTTTCTCCAACCCACCTTCACTCCCATTTCATTTATCTTTATCCCTCTCTCTCTCTCTCTCTCTCTCTCTCTCTCTCTCTCTCTCTCTGTTTATTCTCTGAAGCTCCATGGCCGACCACCGTTTTCATCATCATCGTCGCCACCATCGGCACCTCTTTTCTCGCATGGGTTGCTTCCATCTCCGCCATTTATACTCTCAATCTTCAAACCATTTCTGCTCCTATTCTCTTACTGTTTGCTTGTTATACAGTAAATCATGTATGGATCTTACAATTTGTTTTACCGTTTTCGTTCGATGTGTGTTTTTCTGATTTCCTCTCAAAATTTTTTGAATCAGGTACTTATGAGATGCATTAAGATGTTTTTCTTTAGAATTAATCTGGGCTTAGAGTTGGGAGGAAGAGAGCTGTGAACATTGATGATGATTGATGAACCAAGAAAAGAGAAAGAAGTAGAGAGATGATCGAAAAAGAAGAGAGGGGCAAAAATGAAGGGTAAAAATGTATTTTCCAGTCAATTCCACAAAAAATGGCCCAACTCCAGCTAAAAATTGAAGAATCAGATTCCACATCTTATACAAAAAATCATGGAATCTATGAATTCCATAGAATTCAATTCTCAGTAACAGTATTTGAACCAAACTGTTGAATTCATTAAAATTTGTGCAATTCTTTTGTCAATTCCAATTCTTGGCTGATTCCACCACACGCCGCATTATTTCACTTTTTTTTAACAACAAATACTTCATTAACCACAAAAGAACCAACAAAGTCAACAAGTCACCAAAGCAAAGGAAACAAAAAGCAGAAACACCAGGAAAAAAACAAAATACAAGCATCAGAAACAAGAAAGAAACTATCCAATGCTGTCACGACCCCAAATCGGGAGTACGTGACCGGCACGGGAATAGACTTTTACCTCTAAACCCGTAAGCCTTACCCTGTAAACATAACTATAACTACCCTGCTATACAATCAATATATATATATATATATATATCATAATAGTGGCCACACCTTACTGGTGGCCTAATTAACCTGCAATCCACGGTTTGCTCAATACCGCTTCAGCTCAGCTCAGTGTATAGATATATATATCATAATGTAAATATTCATATCATATTGATCGTACGTCTCAATACGTACGATCTATCTTATTCACATGCAGCAAGCACACATAATATATATATCAATATCATATTGACCGTACGCCTCAATGCGTACGATCTATCCTATTCACAAGCAGAAGTTTATATACTCATACATATATCCTAGTTTTCCCCAAACTGGACCCTGTCTTTAAGTACATGTGAAGCCGACAAGTCTAGAGTAGGTACATATCGAAAGCTGTAAATATATATACAAAACCCTTACAACTTATAATATTTACAACCAAAAGAGTTAAAATAACAAAAAGTGTCCACCCACGCGAACTAGTGCGTAAAGGATGGTCTGATGTCCGTATCACTGTCCGGACGTCGATGCCTGCCCGATCCCTGTATCTGAAACATTGAAGCAGAGGGAGTGAGTCAAACAGACTCAGTGAGAAGCTTCTCATCCTCGGCGTAGCGGCGGGTACCACTACAGTTGAGGAAAGAGAAACACCCACAATCACATGTGCATGAAAGTCCAGTTTATCAAATGTTATATTACGATCAGGCAATATTAATATAACATTAAAATCACAGATAAACCTACGGATCATGCTTTTCTATCATGCTTCACATAAACAAGCAATCACTTTGAACATATCATTTGAAAACTGTAAATCACTCAACTGACCCCAGTACCAGGCTAGGGCAATGGCCTCAACGAGCAATTTCTTTTAAATCTTTAACTGACCCTAGTGTCAAGCTAGGGCAATGGCCTCAACGGGCAAATATTTTAGTCTTTTACTGACCCTAGTACTAGGCTAAGGCAATGGCCTCAACGGGAAAATCTTTTAGTCTTTTACTGACCCTAGTGCCAAGCAAGGGCAATGGCCTCAACGGGCAAATCTTTTAGTCTTTTACTGACCCTAGTGTCAGGCTAGGGCAATAGCCTCAACAAGCAATTGTTTTAATCTTTAACTGACCCTAGTGTCAGGCTAGGGCAATGGCCTCAAGGGGCAATCTTTTCTAACTTGAAAGCCCCGGGGTCGGATGGTGTTGATCCTCTCTTTATTCAGAGTCAGCGGGTGAAGCTCTTGATCCAAAAGCTGGTGAATGAGGTGTACTACAATCCCAAGATGATCAAGCATATCAATCACACGCTTATAGTTTTGATTCCAAAGGTTCAAGCCCGTCTTAGCTTGAAAGAGTTCAGACCCATAAGCCTTTGTAATATTGCGTATAAAATCATTACAAAGTCTCTAGCTAACTGGGTGAAAAGACTTATGCTAAGATTGGTATCTCTTAACCAATGTAGCTTTGTTCCTGGGAGGCATGGAACTGATAATATTGTGGTCACTCAGGAGTTGATTCATTCAATGCGCAACATGCATGGTCAGAAAGGTTACATGGCTATTAAGATTGATTTGGTGAAGGCTTACGACCGTCTTAGTTGGGTTTTTGTTAGCGAGACGCTATCAAAAGTAGGCTTTGATGACGATTTTGTTGAGTTGTGCAGGAATTGTCTTAATACTTCTACCATGCAGGTCTTATGGAACGGGGAGAAGACGTCGGTTATTAATCCTTCAAGAGGAATTCAACAAGAATACCCTATTTCGCCGTATAATTTTTTCCTTTCCATGGAACGGAAGGCCCATAGCATTCAAGATGTGGTTGACAAGGGAGAATGGAAACATATAAGAGTTCGTTTCTGGTTTGACAAGTGGGTTCTTGAGTGTGGACCCCTTATTGATCATGTAGTTTTACATCCAAGCAATGAGCAGTTAACCGAGAAGGTGGCTGACATAGTTACGATGACTAGTGAATGGGATTGGGTCAAGTTTGAACATCTCCTACCTAGCAATATTTTTAGGAAAATCGCAGCCTTACCACCCCCTAGTGAGCAAAAAAAAGAGGACATGCCAGCGTGGGATTACTCGAACTATGGTGGGTTCAACATTAAGTTGACGTATCACTGTTTGGCAGGGAATATAATCTTGGAGAATAAGGACTTATGGAAACTTATTTGGAGATGGAGAGGCCCGAAAAGACCAAGATTCTGTCTTTGGCTTTGTGGTCACAATAAGATTCTAACCAATTCGGCAAGAAAGACTAGAGGTTTAACCAGTAATGACTACTATGATCGTTGCACAAACAGGGTCGAAGACGTTCTTCACGTCCTTAGAGACTGTCCTGGAACAAGAGATGTGTGGCTTAGGCTCGTCCAGAATTTGTATTGGACTGAGTTCTTCAATTCGGGGTTAGAAGATTGGCTAGGCATGAACCTTACCAAGAATCTAAGTAATCAGGAATCACTTGTTGGCATTTGTGGAAATTTGGCGGAATAATTTTGTGTTCAAGGAAGAAGATCAACTTCTGAAGGACCCTGTGGTGTTTCTCCTTGCACGTCTTGTAAAGAAAGCAGGTGAGGGAAGTATTGCAAATAAAAGTGATCGAACCAGAGCTGACAGAATAATCAGTTGGGAACCACCATTAGTGGAAGGGATCAAGATCAATGTTGACAGGTCACTTACTAACATTGGGGGTGAGTAGTGGCACATGTGTTGGGGTTATTCGAAATAGTAGAGGTGAGTTCTTGAAAGATTTTATAAGAAATCTTGGTGACTGCAATATTGCTCAAGCAGAGTTATGTTGAATTTGAGAAGATCTTAGAGTGGGGACTAAACTGAAATAATTTTTATATTACACAAGGCAAAAATACAATTCTCACTCTTTCACACACTTTACTTATACTCTGCCACACACTCACATCACTCCTCACTTTTTCAATTTTCACTCACTCACTTTCTTACTTTGCTCACAACACTCTCTCACGCACACACTACACTTATCTCACTCACTTGCACTTTCTTCACTTCTCTGCACTTTCTCTGCACACACACTTTCTCAACTTACACTACATCATCTTTACATATATTTATAGGTGTTCAAAGTCGGCTATTCTATCCACCGCCACTGTTAAAATAATATTTTACTTTTACTAGTTTTCTCTAGAAAGTTTCTACTGCCACTATATAGCAAATTCTAGATTTTGCTTCTTGTAGCTTCTGGGTTATTTTCACCGCCAATAGCTTTGTGACTTTAAACAAAATTCTCTAGTATATTCTAGAGCCTTCACCCAAAGAGAATAAGTCGGTGATATTTAACACTCCCCCTCAACGACTTATCTCTCTAAATGTTGTTCTTCCAATCTTCATTCTTTCTTTCTTGTATTCTGCTGTCACATTAGCTCTTCCATCTTCCATTATTGCAATATTAGCATATTTCGGATTTGGTTTCCTTTGTCTTGTCGATCTTCTCAACTCTTGTTGTGGTGGAAGAATCTCTTCTCTAATTTCTTCTGGTTCCTCAAATTGACTGGGTCTCGCATCTTCTGCCGTAACGTGAACACCAGTCTTCCATGGACTCTTCTCTCTTGCATGATTATCACCAGCATTAACAGGACTTGATTCCTGTCTTTCATCATCCTCACTTGCTTGCTCTTGCAACTTCTCTTCGATCTCTTTTGAATCAGGCAGCACTGTGACTTGCGGTGACCACCATGACGACGCTTCATCAAACACCACATTCCTGCTCACATAACATCGTCCAGTTGTCGGATCACAACACCTCCAACCCTTTCGTTCATTATCATAGCCAACAAATATGCAGCGTACTGCTTTCTTATCAAACTTGCTCCGCAAATGATCAGGTACGAACGCGTAACATACACAACCAAACACCCGGAAGTGGCTTACCGTAGGTTTAACTCGCCATAGCTTCTCATAAGGCGACACAAAGCCCAGCTTTGCCTGAGGTAGCCTGTTGATGATATGAACAGTCGTCTTCATGCACTCTGCCCAGAACCGTGGTGGCACATTCTTCACGTGCAGCATGCTTCGACATATTTCTGCCAAATGTCGATTTTTTCGTTCAGCAACTCCATTCTGCTGCTGTGTTCCTGGACAAGTCAACTGTCTCCGAATCTTATTCTGTCTCAGGTACTCCGAAAATTCTTTTGACGTATACTCTCCCCCGTTGTCCGTACGTAGGCACAATATCTTATGACCTACTTCTCCTTCATTCTTCTCTTTGAAGATTTTAAACTTAGATAATGCCTCTGATTTCTCCTTCATAAAATCTACCCACACGTACCTTGAGTAATCATCTATGAATGTGATCATGTACTGGTACCCACTAACCGATGGTTGCTTCATCGGTCCAAAGACATCCGAGTGCACAAGCTCCAATGGTGCCTTCGCTCTAAAATTGGATTCTTCATATGGTAATTGATGCACTTTACCGTATTGGCATCCAGCACACACGACGTTATCTCGAACTTCCAGCTGAGGCAATCCCTTGAGCATCTGTTTGTTCATCATCACCTTCAATTTGTGATAGCCAACATGACCGAGTCTTGCATGCCACAAGTCAGCTGTCTCGTTCTTCCTTGTCTTGTCTACGTATGCTTCCTGTGCTGACATCACGTAGACTGACTCGACTCGTCTTCCTTCCATAATCGGTGCACTGGTGGGATTGATACTTCTATACACTTTAACGTCCTTCGGCCCAAACACGACAAATTTCCCTTCTGATGTGAGCTGTGACACCGATAAGAGATTCTTCTTCATCCCCGGTACATGGTAGACATTCTGCAGCTTTACTTGCTCTGAACTATATCGGGGGACCACAGTAGTACTGCCAACGTGCGCTATTGGCAATCTCGAGTTGTTAGCCGTTACTACAACTCGACTTCCTTTATACTCTTCCACTGCCGAAAGCTTACCTCTATCACCTGTCATATGATTGGAACACCCTGAGTCTATGATCCAATCTTCTTTGTAGTTGACAGAATTATTGTTCATACTAACCAACGCCATCTCATCTTCTTTTTCCTCGATGCAGGACGCCGCGATCTCTTCTGACCCTTTAGATGGCCGAAAATTCAATTCTTCTTCTTTACTGTTTTGTTGTGCATACGTCATCGCATTCCCTTCCGTACGCTTTGGCCTCCAGCACTCTCGGGCGAAATGGCCCTTTCTCCCGCAGTTGTAACATCGACCTTCCTGTCGATATTTCTCCCTCTCGTTACGGCTCTCTTCATCTTGGCTTCGCTGAGCTCCCCCTGGCTTCGAGCTCCATCTCTGTTGGCTGCCACGCCAACCACCTCGTCCCCTGGACATTTCTTCGGTCACACTACTCTTTGTGACCCTCCCCTTAGCCCCTTTACTGAATAGGGCTTTATCTTCCTCTTGAAGAGATGCTTTAGACATTTGTTTGTCTAAAGCCTCCTGATTTGCCAAGATATTTTCTAACTCAATCAAGGTTGGTTCCTTTGCCCAACCTCGAGTAGCCGTAACCAAGCCAAGAAATTCAGGGCGTAGCTCGTGCACTATAATCCTCCTCATCCTTGTTTCCGTTATAGGATTTTGAGGATCTAATTTAGAAATTTCTTGGCATATTGATTTAACTTTAGTAAAGTACTCACCAATTGTCATATTCTGCTGTGACATTGATAGCAACTCATTTTCCAAGTGCTGGAGCTTAGCGTCATTTGTGCGTGCGTACAAAGCTGTGAGAGTGTCCCATGCTTCTTTGGGCGTCTTCGCCTCCTTAATGTGCTGCAGTATGTCGTCTTCCACCGTCACGGATAGCACATACATCGCCTTACCCGCTCTAACCTTCCACTTCTTAAGATCTTCTCCTTCAGTTGGAGGTTGGGTTTCTTCCCCTCCGACAAGACTCCATAAATCTTGACTAAGCAGGTAAAATCTCATACGTGTACTCCAAGTATTATAATTATTACTATTTAATTTTTCCATACCATTAACGCTGCTTCCTATGTCTGCCATCTTCTTGACCGTGCCCTGCACTTCCGTCAAGACTTCTTGATCCCTGATCAAGTAACTTTACAGTCCCTGACTGTATTCCGGTAGAATCACCTCGTACAGCGATCCCCGATCTTATGCACGAACACGTACCTGCTTACTCCAACATCGAGTGGCGATCACACGAGCCCGCCTCTGATACCACTTGTTGAATTTGAGAAGATCTTAGAGTGGGGACTAAACTGAAATAATTTTTATATTACACAAGGCAAAAATACAATTCTCACTCTTTCACACACTTTTACTTATACTCTGCCACACACTCACATCACTCCTCACTTTTTCAATTTTCACTCACTCACTTTCTTACTTTGCTCACAACACTCTCTCACGCACACACTACACTTATCTCACTCACTTGCACTTTCTTCACTTCTCTGCACTTTCTCTGCACACACACTTTCTCAACTTACACTACATCATCTTTACATATATTTATAGGTGTTCAAAGTCGGCTATTCTATCCACCGCCACTGTTAAAATAATATTTTACTTTTACTAGTTTTCTCTAGAAAGTTTCTACTGCCACTATATAGCAAATTCTAGATTTTGCTTCTTGTAGCTTCTGGGTTATTTTCACCGCCAATAGCTTTGTGACTTTAAACAAAATTCTCTAGTATATTCTAGAGCCTTCACCCAAAGAGAATAAGTCGGTGATATTTAACAAGTTATGGGGAATGCTCACGGTGTTACAAGTAGCGTGGAGTATGGGGTTCAGGTTAGTTTGCGTGGAAACAAATTTAGCAACTGCTAAAGCTCTAGTCGAACAGATAGGAAATGAGTTGCATCTGTGTGCTAGTTTGGTATGGGAGATTCAACATATGTTGATCAAGAATTGGGATGTGCGGATAAGATGTATCTACAGGTAGTCGAACAGATAGGAAATGAGTTGCATCTGTGTGCTAGTTTGGTATGGGAGATTCAACATATGTTGATCAAGAATTGGGATGTGCGGATAAGATGTATCTACAGGGAGACAAACATAATAGCAGACAAGTTAGCCTCAATGGCTCGTAGCAAGGAGCTAGGACTAATTGTTCTTGACCACCCTCCAGAAGAGGTTCAGAGGCCGCTTTATGAAGATGTGCGTGGAGAAGGAGCCATTTGTAGCTGCCTAGTGTAGTGCTTTTCTTTTAGTTAATTTGTTGTTGCATTTTGTTTTGCTTTTTGTTTTATGATTTCTTATTTTCAACCAAAAAAATATAACTTCTTTTAAAATAATTATTTTATCCTCTTGATTTTTTTCCCAATGTTTGCGTTTGATACAAAAGTTAAAAAATAGTTTTGGAATTATCACTCTGACATCTTGTAATTCTGTTTTTGGTACTCAAATTGAAAATTAGTCCCGCAAATTTTATTATCCTATCTTTCTTCACTTTTTTAAACTTACCTAAGGGGATGGTATTATATTATGATAAGCCAATTGGATGAGATTATTTTTAGCTACATAATTTTACTAAATTACCCTTAACCTAACAATAACTCCTTATTTAAAGCATTCTCTCTCTTCTTTATTAGGCATCTCTTATGTTTTTATAAGAGACAAAATACTATTTAGTCCTTGAATTGTTGGTCAAACTATTATTTAGTCCCCGAATTTATCAAAAATACTATTTAGTCCCTGAAATGTTTAACTATGTCAACTATTTAGTCCCCGAATTTGACAAAATACTATTTAGTCCCCGAATTTGTAACTATGTCAACTATTTAATCCCCAAACTTGGCAAAAATATTATTTAATCACCGAATTTACAACTCTGTCAACTATAATGAGTAACAGTTAAGAGACTAAATAGTTGACAGAGTTGCAAATTCGATAATTAAATAGTATTTTTGCAAAGTTTGGGGACTAACTAATTGACATAGTTACAAATTCGGGGACTAAATAGTATTTTGTCAAATTCGGGGACTAAATAGTTGTCATAGTTAAACATTTCGGGGACTAAATAGTAGTTTGACTAGGGACTAAATAGTATTTTGCCTCTTTTAATAATGATACTTTTAATTAATTATATATTTTTTATGCATTATATATATAAGGCAAAAGTATCTTTCATGTCCCTAACGTTTGGGGGTCCTGTCAGTTTTTCCCCTAACGTTTTTTCGCTGTCAATTGTACCCCTAACGTTTTATGTTTCTACCAATGTCACCGTTTTTACTAACACCGTTAAATATTTAACAATTTTTGCTGACGTGGCATCCTATGTGGTAAAAATATCTGACTGGGCATACTTTTTTTCCACATCAGATTTTCTAACTTTTTTTTGCTATCAATTGTACCCTTAACGTTTTACGTTTATGCCAATGTCACCCTTTTCACCAACATCGTCAAATATTTAACAATTTTTGCTTACGTGACATCGTGGCAAAAATATCTGACTTGGTATATTTTTTTCACATCAGATTTCTTACTCATCTTTTCCCCCATCAAAGTTGTGTCGTTTTTAACTCATCCTATTCCTTCTAAAATATAACTCAAATGCACGTGCTATTTTGCTCATAAAAACATCGGAGACGTTATCCATTCTCTTTTAAGAAGACATATTCGACCTTCAATTACTGAAAAAACGTAAAAACTTCCGAGCACTGATTTGCAGTTGTACTTCGTCAGGACACAACCAAAAGAAGAGGTAAGAACAATTTCAACTTGTGACGGCGCCATTAATTAATTAATTTGAATTTGAGGCGTAGTGATTAAAGAAAATTAAAAAACCCAAATGAACAAGATGGAGAAATGGGGTGGTGAGATTGTGGTGGAAGTGGTGGTGGTGCCATGATGATGATGAAGATGTGAAAAACCTCACGAAATTCATGAGAGGTAAGCTTATGTGTCTAAAATTTTCAAAAGAAGAAGATGAAGAGAAGACCTCGATGAGGAAGAAGAAGAAGATGGAAAAGTGGAAAAATTATATTTTTTAATTGTGAAAAATTATTTTGTTTCATTTTAGTCCTTGGTTTTAGGGTAACTTAAGCCACATTAGTCAAGCAGTACAAGTAGGAGAGATAGTGTTACACCTCAGCAGGCCATGTCATCACTTAATGGAAAAATAAACGAAAATGGACGAAATGACCAATTTGGAACTTCTGAGAAAGATAAAGAACTAATTTAAAAAATTTAAAACATAAATGACCAAAATAGGCTTTTAACCTAAAGTTTAGCATGATAGTTACAAATGAGACAAATTTAAGGAAAATTAAGAGGAAAAATGAATTTTTTTAAGAGACAATTTATAAATTGTTATGAATTTTGTAAGTTAAATTCATGTTTTAAGCTAAAATATCTTTTAAATTTAAAGTATAAGTATGATATAAAAATATAATTTTAAATGTTAATTGATATAAGTTAAAATAATTTTATAAATTATTTATTGAATGATAAGTTACTAATTAAAAAAACAGTCAATGACATATTTGTAAAATTACCAAACATTCTTGTAATTATGAAAGTTGAAGCAAACGTAAGTTTGTAACATTCTTGAAAATCTTTTAAAATGGTTTCAAGAATGTAAAAGTTGAATAAGACAGGTTTTATGATATTTTTTAGAATCCTTGTCCCGTGAATGTGATTCTCAGGACTAGAATTCACAGAATTAAAAAATAAATTCGTGTACTATTTATAATCCCTGAATTTTAGAAATACATTATTTGGTTCGTGAATCTTCACCTTTGTCAACTATTTAGTCTTTGGAACGTTAGTCATTACCTCCAAGTGACGTGACCGTTAGATGCCATCTGTACTAAAGTACAGTGCTACCACAACCTTCATAACTTTGAAATTGATGAGAGTTGTTTTTTTTTTTTATAGTTGCAAGTCATCAAAATGTTTCGATTAAGCTAAAGTAGAGGATGAAACTTTGATTCGAAATAGTAGAACAAATAATAATAGCTATTGAATTTGAACTTCTATTTACCTATTTTAATCTAAACCATATTTACCTCCATATTTCAATCTATACTTTGATTTACTAGTAGTATCAACATAAAGCTGAAGAAAATGAAGTTGAAGCAAACGAAAGACGAACCTGAAGAAGACGAAGCTAATTTTTTTAACTTAATCGAAATATTTCAATAAGTTGTAACTGTGAAAAAAAAACGACTCTCTTTTATCTCAAAGTTCTAAAGATAGGGTATCACTCTAATCAAGTATGAGTGGCAAGTAAATAGTGATTTGTTAGCATTTAACGGTCACGTTACTCAATTAAATAATGACCAATGTCCCAAAGACTAAATAGTTAACATATGTGAAAATTCAAGGATCAAGTAGTATATTTTTAAAATTCAGGGACTAAATAATCTATTTCTAAAATTTAGAGACTAAATAATTGACATAGATAAAAATTTAAGTAGCAAATAATATATTTTCAAAATTTAAAAATTAAATTATAATTTCAGCAATAATTCAAGAAATAAAAAGTAATTTACCTGTAATAAAAACTATTTGATAAAGAATTTTACAATATTATTCTTTTTTTCCAATAAAATTTGTGAGCTGCCTCATTTGTCGTGATATTATAAATTTTTCTCATGTCTAAGATCTCAAGAATGATTCCTTTTTTTTTTTTTCCATGACTGCATTCCCCCGATAAAAGTTAGGAAAAGTAGAGTGTTTCCAATTCTCCAAGTCATGACTCATCAACTTAAAGGATCTTTTTAATACGTGTCTAAGAACACATGTTAAAATTTTTAATTAAATTTTTAAATATTAAAAATTAATTTTAAAATTAATTTTGTAAATTTCAAGAGATGAAATGCTTTATTAATCAATCAAAAGAAACATTAATATGCATCATAAGAGTATATATTGAATAAATTCATATAAGAATACACCATCATTTAGGTCATGTTTGGTATGTAAAATTTATAGGGAGAGAGAACGAGAAGTGTGGTTGATTATATTTGGTATGAATTTAAGAATAGGGAATAAGAACCTTTGTTCCATGTAGACAAGAAACTTTTGTTTCTTGTGTGGGAGAGGGAAGTTGGCAGAGAAAAAGAAAAGTGTTAGAAAAGATTTGATGGCTTTGATAGTGTAATCACTGTCCTTAAGAAAATTAAGCCCCCACTATTTGTTGCTGCTGGGTTTGTTATGGCAAATTTCCTCCAGGATTATACAAAGCCTGATATTATATTCAGCAAGCCTTTAATATCTCAGAACACGATTTTCTAAGAATCAGAAAAGAGAGAATATGACTTTCGATTTTCTGTTGTGATTCTGTTTGATGGAAGATGCGAATTTATAGAGAAAATCCGAACAGATATAATCCTTCACATGTGACTTTTCAGATATGAACGTTGGCAGACATTTGAACGTTGTATACATTCAAATTAATTAATTTGAATTTATTTAATAATTAATAAAAATTAATTATCCGGGCTACCAAGTACCCAAGTGCCTAATCTTTGACCACACTAGAATCTTGGATTTTTCTATCCAAGATCCTTTTATTTATTTTGTTATAAATGATTCATTAATCATTTATATATACTGCTTCCATCCTTGATTTATCCAATGTGGGACTTGATCACTAACTATTCTAATAGAAAGTGTATGTAATGAAAGTCAGGCAAACAAGATATTTCATACTTTTATTTTTCATTTTTATATCTTCTTCTTACTATACCAAACAATATTACTCTTACATTTCATTTCTATTTTCCTGCATACCAAATAAATTTTTTATCACTTACTTTTACTCCTACTTCTGATAAAAATCATTCACCTCCTACCAAATACCACATCCCTATGCTGATCCACAGAATCTAATAATAGTCCGATTTAAGTGTGCGTTGAGATTTCTGGACCATCCAAAAGATAAAAAGAAACCGAGCTCACCATTCCACCACACACACCGCATTATTTCACTTACAATAATATTTGTTTAAAATTTTTGAAAATACTTTTTTTTTTAAATGAAATGAGGAGGTGGCTAGAAATTAACCAGCAAAACCTCCGGGAAGGTCTACACCTCGTTTGCTATGGTGGGAAGAAGTTATCAGCTTTTGACCTCGAGTTCGAGATATACAAGTAGTAGTATCAAAACGGGCCGACATTAAACGGATCGGGGCAGACCGGCCCGTTTACTTGGCGGCCTTGGGAAGTGATGCCCAAGCCCACCCGTATTGGCCCGCGGGCTAAACGAGCTAGTCCGCGGGTCACTTTTTATATTTTTTTAAAAAATAATTATAAAATTATATATTTACTTAAAAATTAGTATTTTTTTATTTTAAATTAATATTTTTTAATTTTAATTATTATTTAAATTATTTATATACATTATTAGAATAAAATTATTATTTAACACATAAAACATATATATTTATACATATTTTAAACAATAAATATTAATTTTTAATTTTTAACAGATCGGCCCGCGGGCTTAAACAAGTCAACCCGTTTAGACCCTTTTTTAAACGGACTTATTTTTCAATGTTCAAGCCCGCCCATTTAGCGGGCAAACCGGGCTAACCCGCAGGCTTGAGCCCGTTTTGATAGTGCTACAAACAAGTGTTATTTCAATATAATTTTGGTCAGTTTTATTTCTTACACTAATATTACAAGGGGAATGCACTTTTTTTTCAATGTTTTAAAAATTGGACATGTTATTGAACTGGTAAATCTTCTGGATCACGAGCTGACCGATTCAAACAGTTAAATCAGTGATCGAATCGGTTGACATCATAAATGTAAAAGTAATAATATATTGATGGGTTTTGTGCATTTCACAAGAATTTCACAATTTCTTTTGTTCACCCAAAAAATAATATTCTTGTTGCACTTATAAAATATCACATATGAATTTTTTAAATTCATTTTTGTGAAATATATCACAAAATCCACAATTATAAATTAATAAAATTAATTTATTAAATCTTGTTGGGGTAGCAACCTGAAAATAAGAATAAACACAAAAATAGGGAAATGTAAATTTGTTAGAGAAATTATAAAATGCGTGGTACCAGACTGAGGCACGGGTATCTCGTTATCTTTAAGGTAATTCACGCCTCCCACGGGTTGATTTTGCTATATCACCCGGTGCAGGGGTACTCAGACACGTTACCTCCAGGATACAACAGCCCAGTACTCGCCTGTATGTCTACAACCTCTGCACGTAGGAGGTAGACAGGACTCTGTCTCCCACACTTTTCTCTACCCAAATAACACACATGATATGTATACTATAATTTTATTAAACAAGAAAATCTCTTACAGCACGTTTGTAATACCCGAGAACATTTTAACTAGCGTCATCAATTAAATTAAATTAATTAATTTAAAAGAGGAAAATGAGATGAAAAATACACTTTAGCTACCACTTATTTTGTGGTAAATATAATTTTTTATAAAATCCTAATACTTCTACATGTATTTTTTTTATTATTAAATCAGATTTCTTTTTGTTTTTTTTAAGTGATATTTATAGGTATTAAGTTATTATATAAATATATATATATATATATATATATATATATATATATATATATATATATATATATATATATGTATGTAAAAAGGGAAATCAGAATCTTTTATGGGATAAGAGAAAATAATAGAGGAAAAAGCAAGAAAAGAAACGTGAGAAGGAGACGGAGGAAGAAAGGAGCACGAGAGGGGAGAGGGAAAACGTGAGAGACGAGGGGGAGCCAAGAGAAGTGGAGGAGCAGCTGGTGGCACGAACGGCGGACGACGGCGGACGCGTGGTGGTGGTCGGACGTCCACCGGAGTCGGAAAACGCCATCGTGGTGGCTGGAGGAGAGAGAGTGACGGACTAGAGAGAGAAACAAGAGAGAGAGAGCCTTCTCGCCGGAAAACGCCGTCTCTTCACCGGGGAAGGTAGCTGGGAGTCTCCTCTACTCCATATCGTCCTTCTAACCGGTTGAATCGAGGTGACCGGTTGAATCGAGGTGAGAAGTCCCGAAACTCTCAAACCCCAATTTTATCAATTTTAGAGATTTTTGGAAAGACGCCAATTGATTCAATCTGAGTATTTTGGGTCCTAAATTGAAGTATATGCATGTTAGGAAGTGAGTTGGAAGCTTAGGAACCGGAACCAAATTGATGGAATTTATCTGGGTTGGAAAAAGTGTAGGAAAATGTGGTTGTTAAGGTTTAAGGGTGTTGTGGAATGACTTGGGGTGCATTGAAAGGGTGAATAATAATTATATAATTATTAAAAATTATTGGAATGTACGAGGGATTAAAACCCGAGTAATTTCCGTCTCACCCGGAATCCCGTTCAGAGAAAAAGAGACAATTTTCTAATTTTACGCGAATTCGGGTATGTGTATTCATGTGTAGGTGAAGTGTTCAGGGTTATTTTGATAAATGGAAATATTGGATAAGTAGAATTTATGACTCTTGAGCCATAAATTCAAGACTTGGGTAGTGGGAACTTCACATGGACACATAGAGGTGAAATTGGGTAACCTTGCATTCCCAAATTCAACGTTTCCGAATAGCGTGATTAAGAGAGGGTTGGACACGAATTAGAAGCATGCTAGGTGTTCCGAAATCTAGTTGAGGGCACTCCAAGCCAACAACTAGCCTATGGAATTAATTAGAAAGAACATGAGCATTAGCGTTACATGTACACGATAGTGGTTGAATTTTCAAGTCTCTGAATCTCTCAAGTATATGTGTATAGGGCACCATACTGTGAGTGGACTTTCGGGCGCACCGAGAGCCGATCAGAGGGGCCAACCAGGTGAGGGGCTTTCCTATCCTTGCCCTATAGGGTTGACTGCGGATATGGATATATGGTTTGCCTTCTTGCCTATTTGTAGGAATTACATGTTACATAACATGCTATTGTTGTTCCTAAATTACAGTATATGTGAAAATGTGCTATATGTGTGTATGTGAATTGTAAAAATACGAACGGAAGGTCCTCGGGACCTATACGACACCGGGGGTAGGATCGAGTAATTATTATCTGAAGGGTGTGGTTTTGTAAGTAAGTCCTTAAAGAGAATAAACCTAGGTGACTTTGTTCTGAACCAAGAGTCCAAATTAGAAACCACTTGGAAATCTAAATTTGCCTAAGAAGAAGTAAAATGAACAAGTAGTAGTCCATAGGGGTCATTTATTGTGCAACGCTGGAACCGAGTCTATCACGGGTAGTCCGGGTAGATTGAGTCTCTTGTCTTGAGTCAAACCATAGGAATACAAGTATTTGAGTACACCACATTGTGGCTATTGCCTTGGGAAAACCGAGGTCAGATGAGTCGCCGGCTATTGCTCCAAGTGAAGTCTTGGGGTCAGATTATTGTTCCAAGTAAAGTCTTGGGACCAGGGGTTCCTAGAATGATCAACTAGGTTCCCATATTGCTCACGTGAGATATTGCCTTCGGGCCAGATTCTCTCCTAACGGAGATATTGCCTTCGGGTCAGTTTATGATTATGATTACTTGAATACAGAGGACTACATGGAATTATATGTCAAATCACGATATGATGTATGTGTGAATTTAAATGTATGTAAATCCATGCTTTAAATTCTTTATTGTGAATATGATAATAGCTAATTGCCTGACCACTTAATATATGGAAATTTAATCAGTTATATGCGTATGTGTTTGTAATTGGCTCCTCTTCCCCAGTTGTAGTGGTACCCGCTACTACACCAGGGATGGGAAAGCCACTCACTGAGTCTGTTTGACTCACCCCAATATTACATGTTACAGACACAGGTGGTATAGGCATCGGGAGCGCTTCCACTTCATCTCAGGGAGGCGGACAAACTTAGAGACCGCACGCATTGTCCGCGTGGGTAGTACTGTTATATGTATTTTTGACAGGATGTATATGTATACGATTCTTTTGGTATAGCATTGTTTTGTACAGCTGTTATATGCATATATGTATACGTCACACTCTAGAACTGTCGGCTTCATACACTTTAAAGATTGGTCTGGTTGTTGGGATCATAGGTTATGATATGATGAATATCATGTGTATATATATATATATGGATGTGACTTCCGCATGTGAATAGGATAGACCACTCGCACTGAGCGTGTGGTCAATATGTAAACTTATATATATGTGTGACTGAATACTTGATTGTGTGAAAATACGGCTTCCGCATGTGAATAGGATAGGTCACATGCATTGAGGCGTGTGATCAATATGTATATTTTTATGCAGGTGTGTGATTGAATATATATGCTTGACTGTACACAGAGATTCTGCATGTGAATAGGATAGATCACCCGCCTTTAAGTGCGTGATCAATATGTATATTATATGTACGTGTGATTGATTATGTGTATATGTATAGACTGAAGCGGCGTTGAGCGAGCCGTGGATTGTGTGTTACTTAGGTCATCGGATAGGGATGGCCATATAAATACTATATTGTTTGTATTAGAAATGGGTAGTTACGCATATATAAGAATGTCAATCAGGAATTAGAGGCTTACGGGATAGGAGTAATCCTATCTCCCGTGCCGGTCACGGGCGCCCGGTAGGGGGTCGTGACAACGTTCTCCTATTTTGTTAGTGGTGTCTCTTCTAACCAACACACACACATATATATATATGTCACAAACTTGCACTATTACTTAAAGTATTTTAATGTGTTTTAATGCTACCATTAATTCTAAGCTTTGAACTAGTCAATTTGTAACATTCTCATTTCAATTATTTATAACATATTATTATATTAATTAATTTAATAAATTACTTTAATTAATTTATAATAATATCCAACAATCCCCCACTTATTATTATAAATTAACACACACATTTTTGTACTTTAGTTTTTACATTTGGGTAGAGACAGACTATTATGCATAATATAGATAGCTAAATTGCTTTGAATCTATATTTAGCAAAAATATATATCTTGATCCAGAGCCATGGTGGTATTCGCCTTGAACCATAACTGCTTAAGGGAGACAAGACATATATCATGCACATAATAATCCAGGTGCAATATATGAGCCCTAGCCCGCACATTATGCGGCCGTGTGCGCACCCTGTTTCTTGAATGTGTTTCAAGAATATATGCCCTTTTATATTCTCATAGGAGCGGCCCCACTCCGTCACATTCAAATAGGTGAATTCTGTCAAGGATGCTCCTGCAATTAAGACACCCCACTCTTATAGAGTTATAGACTTCATTAAGAGTTTTTGAAAACCACTACAAAAAACTGGACTTTCTGCGGCGACTCTTCGGTGGCGACAAGAAAAGTCGCTGCTGAAAAGGAGTTTTCGCCAGCGACATTTGATAGTCGCCACCAAACACCCTTTGGTGGCGACAAAACTGTCGCCACCAAAGACCCTTGTGTGGCAACATTTAAATGTCGTCACAAAAGACCCTTTGGTGGCGACAAAGAGTCGCCACCGAAAAACCCTTTTGGTCGCGACATGAAGTAAGTCGCCACTAAAGAGTCTTCAGCGGCGACTTTTGTTTAGCCACCAAAGGGTGTTTGGTGGCGACTATCAGCAGCGACTTTTCTAGTCACCATCAAAGAGTCGCCACAGAACGTCCAATTATAATTTTAATTTTAATTTTCAATTGAAAAAATTACATTTTTCTTCTCTAAAATAATCCGTAATATTACTATTGTTCAAATATTATAATTTATTTGAAATCATAATTTAATTATTATTTTATTTTATCAAAAGTAATAAAATTATTCTTTTAAAAAATTATATTAGTCATAGTAAAACATTTATATCTATATTGATGTATATAATATAAAAAATACAAAATCAAAACCTATAACAATTCACTTTTATATAATTTTATATATAATTAAAATTTAAAAAAAGTAATTAATCTTCAAAATAAATTTTTATGTAATTTTTTTAACACTAGTGTAATTTAAGTGTTGTATCCCCTCTTCAGTGGCGACCAAAAGTCGCTGCTGAAGACATGTCTTTGGTGGCGACTAAAAGGTTGCTGCCAAAGACATGTCTTTGGCGGCGACAAAAGTCGCTGCTGAAGACATGTCTTTGGTGGTGACTAAAAGGCCGCTGCTGAAGATATGCCTTTGGTGGCAACCAAAGTCGCTGCAGAAGACATGTCTTTGGTGGCGACTGAAAAGTCGTTGCTGAAGACATGTCTTTAGTGGCGACTAATGTCGCTGCTGAAGACATGTCTTTGATATTAAAGACAAATACATATAATAAATATATTAAAACGACATTATAAAACAAAAGGTGATATATGGCTTAGTGGTTGCTGCAGAAATTACCATGCATCACGTCCTGACTTCGAATCCGTCCATGCGCCATTTTTCAAAAATATAAGGTGGTGGTGATCGTCGGCCGGCGGAGGTCCGGCAGACGGTGGTTGTCGCCGATCGGCGGAGGTCCGGCAGACGGTGGTGGTTGCCGGCGATTGGAGTTCCGGTAACTGCTTTTAGTGGCGACTTAAAAGTTGTTGCTGAATATATGTCTTTGGTGGCGACTAAAGTCACTGCTGAAGACATGTTTTTGGTGGCGAATAAAAAGTCGCTGCTGAAGACATGTCTTTGGCGGCGACATTTGTTGCTGCTAAAGGCTTGTCTTTGGTGGCGACTAAAAAGTCATTGCCGAAGACATGTCTTTGGCGGCGACATTTGTCGCTGCTAAAGACATGTCTTTGGTGGCGACTAAAATGTCGCTGCAGAATGTCTTCTGCAACGCAACTATTGGTGGCGACCTTGCAGCGACTAAAATGTCGCCGCCAATGATCATTGGGGGCGACTTTTTGGTCATCGCCACCGAAGACCTTTTTTTTTTTGTAGTGAACTCAACCTCACATATCATTGCAGGAAAATGCACTTACACCATAGGGATAAATTAAGAGTCGAAACTCTTTTAAATGTGCATTTCAACAGTCACTCTATGATTCGTTCGTCCCTTTGAACCAAGTTCTTAGGATCTCTAATCACAAGGTAGGGTATCCTCATAGGTTGCTTTTAATCCATACGGGCTTAAAAATCCATCCCCCTCGATGTACACACCAGATTCTTTGACTATAGCTATAGTTTTAGAAAATCACATAATTCAAAGAATTCAATAATGACAGTATTCATCACAATAAGTGATCACAATTTATTGGCTTAAAAAAAACTCATAATTATTATTGGCGGGTATCCCAAAATTTACAAAATATATTTTTAATATATTCTTCCACCAAATAATAATAATAGCCAATAAAATAAAACATTAATCCATTTAAGGAACTTTTTCAAACTCAATAATGTGACCACAAATTAATTATTGTTGTACCTCTTTGTACAATAAAAAATATTTAATTAGCACCAAGTGCTTATTAAATTAAATTAAGCACATCATCATCTCTAATTTGAGATGGTATCATCAATTTAATAAATTGATCCCAAATAAATATATGCTTAATCTCACAATACCATTTGGGTCACATATTCACAATAAACTTAGTTCTAAAAAATGAATTATGTAATTCCTATTATAAATTGCATAACAATTTTTAATAAAAACAATATACCGTCAAAATTAAGGTGAACTCATTTTGGATATCCACAAAATAAATATATACACCCACTATTGATGGGTTTTGTGCATTTCACAAGAATTTCACAATTTCTTTTGTTCACCCAAAAAATAATATTCTTGTTGCACTTATAAAATATCACATATGAATTTTTTAAATTCATTTTTGTGAAAATATCACAAAATCCACAATTATGCATGCATATATATCCTCAAATATTTTCCAAAACAAATATTGAGGTATTCCCAAATTTATTGACAATTTCGCTTTGTCATATATGGCTTAAAAGCCTACAAGAGATATTAAAATCTCACAAGCATTTTCATGCTTATCGCATAAAAGGTTTAATAACTTTTCACATGTCATTATCATTTTAATGAAAATTTATGAAATTTATCACACCTCTTAAATTCCATAAAATATTCATTAACTCACAATTGGATTTATAATATAATGGCTTAAAATTATTTCCATAAAATGAAAACTAGAAAATTCTCATTTCATTGTCCATAAAAAATTTAATTTTTATGACAGTATATCCCAACAGAGAATAGAGTCATTTTCTAATCTTACATGCCACAACCTCAAAATTTTGCTTAGCGCTTATATATATATCCTACAAACTTGTAAGAAAATAAATAAATTAGGGTGTCAATAAGATTATAAATTACACTCCAACACATCGAAACTTTTTACAAAATTATATAAATAAGTTTCTTCTTCTTTTTTCACCTTCAATATTAGCAAAATTCTTACAAAAATAATACATACCTTCATTTGGAATGAGAACCAACCACCTTTCTAGGATGCTCTTTAAGAGTAATAATTTACTCAAATTCACTATAAATGTAAATGGCTCACAATAATATAAATATTAGTAGGATATAAAATCACATAAAATAATTATGTGTTGTAAATAATATAAAATGGATGTCCATTAGTCTCCCAAAACTTCCAAATGAATGTGATCATCATAACCCAAATTGAATATGATTTATGCCATTGATTAGGCATTATGTACCATCCTTAATTCCTTGTAACTCATGGTTGGAGATTACTCTTGTAACCCTATGAATAGAAGATGTATGAAAGGGTTGTGGATAATAAGAAAGTGAATATGAT
The DNA here is from genome assembly GCA_014851425.1 of Senna tora. Classification (NCBI taxonomy): domain Eukaryota; kingdom Viridiplantae; phylum Streptophyta; class Magnoliopsida; order Fabales; family Fabaceae; genus Senna; species Senna tora. Next base: position 33,308,358 of record CM026262.1, read on the forward strand.
CATACTTCTCCTTTTCATCTTGTCTCTATTCTTCTTATTCTTCTTATTCTTCTATACTCTTGTCATATAGTTTTATAACACGTTATCAGCACGAAGTTCTACCAATCGATTTGAGTTTTGGGAAATTGAGCATGATGATCAAATTAAGGTAAGTAAACAACATCAAATCAAGGTAAGAAATCATATTTGATTATTGTTGTTTTAAATTCTTATTCATGTTAATTTTACATAAAGGGAATATGCATATGTATATCTTAATTATTTCAATTTTTATTTCTTATTTACAATATCAAGAGGAATTATTATCATGGGTTCTAGATGCCATAATTCATGTGAGTGCAATGAATCTTGGAAATACTATCAATGATAAAATCAGGCATCCCTGAAGGATTGCACAAGGCAATATTTTTCTTTGTCATTATTATTTGTATCATCAAGAATTGAAAATATGGTATCTCATTAACAAAGAACCAGTAGTTCTTTAGAATAATTTGCAAGATTTTATATAAATCAAGCTTTGTTTAAAATTAGCTCTCTATTGAATTTATGTTAATATGAAATTATTGATGAAGGTATATTGGTAAAGACATTCTACTTGTATCCCTCGAATGTGCTCCCGAAGCAGCAATATCGAGAGCATAAATTTACCAAATATTTTGAGCTAATTTCTTATTTGCTTATTGTTAAGCAAAAGTTCTAAGCTATTGATAAAAAAAATTATTAGATTTGTCCAAATGAATCAACTCCATTTCCTGAAGAAAATGGAAGTATAATATTTTTTGTAAAAGTATTCCCTGAAGTGAATGCAGCAAATAAAGTATGATGAGTTTGGTAAATGACTCTAATCGTAGCCATGGGTGTTGGACGTGGACATGGTAAAGGACTAAAAAAATTACAATCATCATAATTGACGTTATAATAATCAAGAGAACTATTGGTGTTCTCAATAGAATTCTTATAAGAATAAAGATAATATATGTCATTGATATGACATAAAAGATCATTGGTCACGTGTTTGTCGTGCACCTGAATATATATCTTGTCAAGCTTTACAAGCTATGATAAAGAAAGAAAAGAATGCTGACGTCAATTTAATTTTGCAAAATTGATGATATATTAAGGTCAATTTTGTTTATAAAGATGATGAAAAATAAGCATAATAATAATGAATAAATTGTTAACAATCTTAGGTGATAAATAATTTTGTTAACAACATTGGAATATAAATTATTAACAGAAATTGGTACTGCGCTTATTTAAATATAAATTGTTAGCAATATTATGCTTATTTTGTATTTGTATAAGGTCTTTATATCTTGGCCATAAATATCTATCACATTTTATTGTGGTATATATTATAATTAATTTGTTTTGTAAAACAAAGCATCTTTTAATTTCTTCTTAATTTTATTATTTATTAAGGTGAAGAAATCATATATTTAAGAACATGTTGTGCACTTTGAGTGTTAGTATTTTTTCTTAGCACCTTGGCAATGACGTTAATAAATTATTGTGTTTTCTACTTGTTCTTACAATTATAATAAGATATATATTTTATGGATTGTGCTACAATGCATACTATATTAAGAGAAAAAAAATTCTTCTTTTAGTTATGAAAGAAGGAAAAGTTAATATAATGTTTGGTAGTATAAAATTGAGTGATTTGGAAAAGCCAAATTCTCATATTATCTATGAGAATAAAAATCGACTATAAATACATGACTATTTTGCAGTAAGTTTCAAAGACATATATTTTAGGTATCATATTGAGACTACAAATGATGAAAAGATGGAATATCTTTATATTACTGCAATTATGATGGGTAAGAAATGTATCAGAAAAATTACTCACAATTTCCTTTGATTTGTACTACACAAATATTAGCATGGTTGAGAGACATCTCATAGTAAACCAGAAGTTTACATAGTTGAGACACATGCTCTATAATAAACCAGAAGTTTACTAGTTCAAATAATTATATTAGTTGGCATGACCGGTTAGACCATCCCGGTTCAATTATATATGATGCGAAAAATTATTGAGAATTTAAATGAGGAGAACCAGAAGATTCTTCAAATTCAAAGAGTTCTCTTGTGCAGTTTGTTTTTAAGATAAATCAATTACAAAGATATCACTAGATAAAGTTTGGATTGAGTTTCCTGCATTTCTGGAATATATGAAAAGTGATATATATGGGCCCATTCACCCACCATGCAGACCATTCAATTATTTATGATTTTAATAGATACATCTATAAAATGGTCTCATGTGTGCTTACAATGAACTTGCAATGTGGTATTTGCGAGATAATTTGATCAATAGCGCAATTTCCAGATTATGCAATTAAGACAAATTGTCTTGATAATTCTAGTGAGTTTGTCTTAAACTGTAATGACAGTTGAACATCCTGAAGTTTATGTTCACACCTAGAATATTGGTTTAGTATAATAATTTATTAAATGCCTCCAATTAATAGATAGACCAATATTTATGAGAACAACTTCTCATGTTATAGCATGCGGATATATTACTGTACGCATCAGGCCAAAAAGTTATCATAAATTCTCCCTTTTATTATTGGCTTTTGGTCAGGAGCTAAATAAATCCCATCTTAAAATTTTTGGTTGTGCAGTATATATGTTTCAATTGCTCCACCACAATGCACAAAGATGGGTCCTCAAAGGACGTTATGAATATATGTTGAATATTAATCTCCTCATATGATTAAGTATCTTGAACCAATGACAGGATGATTTATTTTCAGCAAAATTTGCTGATTGTGATATTGATGAATCAATATTTTCAATATCGGGGGAGAAAATAAGTAGCTGGAAAATGAGATTGATTGAAAAATTATCTTTTAGGTCCTCACATAAAGCAATGTGAACCAGAAGTTCAAAAGATGATTCAATAAACTGCCAGATAGAGCTGTCAAAACGGGCCAGCCCGGCCCGGCCCGGCCCTGGCCCGTTTTGGCCCTAATTATTTTAGGGCCGGGCCGGGCCAGCCCGTTTTAAAAATGGGCCAGCTTTTCCTTGGCCCAGCCCGGCCCTATTAGGGCCAAGGGCCGGGCCGGGCCAGCCCTATTTTTTTTTTTTTTAAAACAACTTTACTTTTTTATTCAAAAATTTTAAGACAATTCTAAATTTAGTCATCCTATTGTTCATCTAATGCAAATTTTCATACAATCATGAACATTTGAACAAAAAAATATACATTTATTTATTAATTTAAACAACAATTCACACATAAATACAAATATTAAATATATGGTTAAAAAAAACAAATACAAATAACAAATCCAATACAATATTACAATTTATCACAATTTACACACATTCAATCATTCAACCATTAAATTAAAATTTATATTCCAGGCACATTCAATCGTTCATTTCATACATTAATTTAAAACTTCATCAACCATTCATCCATTAAGTTAAAATTTCACCAATCATTCATCATTCATTCATTCATTCATTCAAGCATTCATCATTCATTCATTCATTCATCCATTCATCATTCATTCATCTCATCATCCATCAGTCATCATCTAAAAGATACAATTCATCATAATTCATAAAGTTTAATACTAAAATTAAAATAAAACAATTAAAACTTCATCTTCAACTTAATCCTTCACTCTTCTTCTTGTTCTTCTTCTATCATCATTAATTTGCCTTTTGCCAAATCCTTCTTAGCAAAGTCTTCATCATCTATAATTCAAGTAACAAAACAAATTAATAATAATAAAATGTAAATTAAAGCAATTAAATAAAATAAATAAAAAGCACAAGAAAATAATACCATTTGAATCACTATGGAAACCATGCAACCAATTTCTCGTACAAATAAGCATTTGAACCTTTTCAGGAAGGATAGAACTTCTATACTTCGTTAAAACACGAGCACCAATACTAAATGCACTCTCAGAAGCCACAGTAGTTATTGGAATGCTTAGTACATCACGTGCCATAATAGACAAATGTGGGAATCGCTTTTGCACATCCTTCCAGTATTGCAAGACTTCTAAGTCTTCATAAAAATCAGAATCAAGTGCTGCCTCATCCAAATATTGATCTAATTCAGACTTCCCCGCACTAGAAGAAGTATGATTTTTAAACTTT